>OX155968.1:24564932-25164932 GCA_944548615.1 Micropterix aruncella
TATATATATATATATATATATATATATATATATATATATATATATATATATATATATATATATATATATATATATATATATATATATATATATATATATATATATATATATATATATATATATATATATATATATATATATATATATATATATATATATATATATATATATATATATATATATATATATATATATATATATATATATATATATATATAAATAAAATAATTATTAAAAAAATATAATACTTTTAAGTAGTTAATTCGAGTACATACAGTATCTAACTTTAGCATTTCTCTAAACCTTGATACTAATTTCGCTATTTGATATATTTTCCAGAACCACGGCAGTTTCTCGGCCTCTCTACTGATGCCGACGTCCCGCCAGCCGCTCAAAGCCACATATGTATTGTTATGTAAGCATACTTACAGACATACGATATAAGTATACATACGATTATGAGTGCACTTAGTATGACGAGTGAATACAACCACCAATTATCCGTTCCATTAAATATGGCCCTTGCTTGGTATGATGGCATAATGTAATTTAATTGCGTATTTTAATGTATTTCTGTAATATGATATGGTTTTAGCTGGGTATATGTTAAAGTATGAACTAATAGACTGGGGAAGTTATAATAATTGCTACACATTTTTGCGTTATAAAAACCAGCCATTAGGATGATTGGAATGGAAAATTGTGTCAACCATGCAGACGGTTATTTAAGTAAGTTTGTAAGATTGTGTGTAGGAGGTAATCTCCGAAATTACTCTTCTGATTTTAAAATTTCTTTCACTTATTGAAAGCTCTATTATCGACTAGTAATAAAGGTTTTATTTTAATTTGATAAATATTGGCGTTTAATACGAAATTACAATATTTATAAATCAAGTCGGGGAAAAATAAGCTGGTGAGTTGCTTTATCAGCGTGCGCTGACGAAACGGTTTGATATATGTGAAAATAATGTACGACAATAACATCGGCCTCAAAAAAATCTAATAAAAAGTCAGCGACAGCATATGTCTAACTTTTATAGTTAAGCTACAATGACTGTTTTTATGTAAAAAACATGAAAAATAAGTAGGCAGTGTTTGTTGAAGACATTAGCAAGAAAAAAGGAATCCTCACCAAAACAAAGTGATCCATCATCACGGGTGTTAAATGGAGATACAATTAGCTATGTACGCTAAGGTTTTAGGTAGTATAGTTTTGAGAGATATCACGAAATTAGTAAAGCGTGGAAGGAACTTGAAATACCGAGAGGGTGGCGGCGGCTGCTGGCCCAGCAAGGTCAGCGTTTAGCCGAAGGCGGCGCGGGTGGTGAGGAACAAGATGCGTATATACGAGATAGGTAGCGTGCATCTAAGGGAAGGACGTCTTGCAATATATATCTAAATGTAGCTTCTAAAAAGGCGAATAAACGCCACCCAATTTAAATTAACAAATCGATTCGAATCTTTACGTAGAGCGAAGCCGCGGGCAACAGCTCGTATTTATATAATCAAATCAAATCAAATCGCATTTATTGTCCTCAAAAACTTTAACATAGTTGTTTAGACACTTTTTATAGCCATTTATTGTTAAAATAACTTTAAAATTTATACTAAATATTTCATTAGAGACTCACCACACAATTAAGTTATATTAGATATTTATAACTACAGTTAGCCGTGAAATTATAATATTAAATTAAATCGTCCTATAAATAAGAAATATAATTGATTATGGGAGACAATAATTAGAAATAATAGTAATAATATAATAATCAATAAAATGGTGCAAATGTCAAGTTAAATAAATAAAATCGAGATTGAAATTGTCAGTCGTCTAATTATAATTCGTTAATATTATATAATTCTCTCGCAATATGGTAGGTAGCCTTTTAATTTTGATTTAAATTGGGCTATTTTTCCGTTTCTACATATAATTTTAATATTCTCAGGCAGTTTATTGTAACACGCCATTCCAACGTAATTTGGATCCCTTTTGAATAATTCCAGAGATGGACGGGGTAATGCTAAATTGTGCATCTGGTGAAATGCGAGTGAATTTCTTTCTGGGTCTTCATCTTTCCTATGTTTTTTTATATTAACTTTATGCATTCAAATATGTATAGTGATGGTAGCGTTAGAATACTGAGATTTTTGAAGTGACCACTACATGATTCATTATGGTTAAGGTTTATCAATATTCTTATGGCTCGTTTTTGGAGAGAGAAAATATGTTGCCTTAAAACTACTGTACACTGTAACCAAAAGGAAATCCCGCAACGAAGAATTGACTCGAAATAGGCAAAGTATATTATTTTGGTGTGTTTAACGCTCATTAGTTTCCGTATTTGCCTTAGTAATAAACAGGCGCTGGAAAGTCTGTCGCTTGATTACTCTCCCTCCGTGAGCATTCCACCTTAGATTTTTATCTAAAACTAAACCCAGAAATGTATGGCTTTTAATATTGGCTACTGTGTTTGCACCGATAATTAAATTTTGACTGTTCATATACATATACATTGGCCCGTATTCCGTTTCTCGCAGGTGCCTAAATTGGGGTCTAAAAAGGCGCTAAAACGATGCTTAATTTTGAAGTGACGTTTTGGTATTCCCTTTTATGGATCCTAACTGGCGCGTGCTTATGTAGAGATCATGAGGTGCTTAAATTGACGTTAAGCACCGTTGAGACCCTTTTTAGTATTCCGTTTCTACAACTGTCATGGCGGATGGGCCTCGTTTTGGGTCTTATCTAAGAACGGTCTAAAATCGATCAGTCTTCGTCTGACGGCCGTGTAACTTGTTTTTGCTTGTGATTCCGAAGACTTTTCGCGTTGCAATTTTCAAAGATGTTTGCTCAGCATTGGCTTTTAAATCGAAGAAGGGATGATGAGCGCAGATTATCGTAAGTAATCGTTCATCTTGCCCTGAAAATCCTGTGTATTTTTTTTAGGTTATGATAAATCGCTCTGTATATTCTTGTTTAGGCACATTCTCTTTATTATTGTTTGCCACTTTATATCAAAACAAACGAAAATGCGAATCGACACACAAACACGAAACGGTGCGGCGGCGAGTGTTTGGGCGTCTGATCAGGCGGCGAGCTGTCAAAATTAAGACCCCGCTTTCGAACGGCCATAGACAAAACGGAAATATTAAGATTTAAGGCCGGTTCCTAATTTTGATGAAATGGAATGCCAACAACTTAACGAAGGTGCCTAAGTTCCTAATTTTTAGCACCAGCTTAGTTTAAGCCCTCGAGAAACGGAATACGGGCCACTGTTGGTAAAAGAGAATGAGCATTTTGGGTCCACTTTTCCAATAGCTTTAAATTATATACCAATTGAAAGATCTCTTTATATAGGTAGTACATTTATTACTATAACGACTGATCACAATTACAAGCCGAATTTGAGTTATCGGCGCGTCACATGTGCTCAGCCACATAAAAATAGTAAATTCCGGATATGAAGGCAAATTCCCTGACGTGGAGGCAAGTCCCGTCACATTGAGCTACGATTTCGTCACTTATTTAGCAGCATATTGAGTTGTCAACCACAACGGGCGAACCCGTCACCGCAGGACGTTTTAACGATTGTTCGTTCTATCGACCGTGCAGTGAGCGTAGAAGACTTGGGACATAACAATCCGACGTCTAGCTACGCCACAACCCGTTAGAGACCAACGCCTTACCGCGAGTAGCCAGGTATGTTACCTGGCGGGCGGCACTCGCGCCCTAACTACCAATTGTGACCAGATTTCTCCGGTCTCTCGATTGGTTCCGAGTTCGAGGTCGCTTGCGCGGTCCTCTCCCTTACGAAGCGGTGAAACGGAGTGCACCGAATCTGTCGCGGACCAAGGCGTCCTTTGTCCGACTCTGAACCGGGATCGGATGGCCAATGGTCATTTCAAGAGCAGTCGCCGTAAGGTAGACAACTACCCCCGCTCTATAGGAAAAAATACAATTTCCAGACTCCCCCGATTGTTAGTCGGAGAGCACAATCGATTGGCTTGCGCCGCTCCGTGCGCAGACCGTCCAGGAGCGCCAGAGGATTGCTGCTCTCCCAGTCTCCCCTGGGAGAGCAGCAGTATTGTAAAAAAAACAGAGGTGCCGACACACTGCGATCAATAGAAAAAACCGTTTAAAATCGCGAGGATCTTATATGAAAAGCTACCCAAAAGGAAATTAAATGCTTACCAGATAAGTCACACACACTTCACATAACAAATTTTTTTACCGCCAGGCGGTTGATCTCCGGCCTTTTCTTTTACGGCGGTTGCCAATCCTGACGCCCGAACCTGTGCGACCGTCTCTTAGCCATGTTGAATTGAAATAGAACGATCTCGAAGCGGAAGTCGCCGAAAATTACGTCAAATAATAGAAAAACAAAGCCGCGGCCTCAACCAATCACGTGAGAGCTCGGCTGTAGCCAACTGACAGGCGCGAAGTTTCGACTTTCGCAAATTTAGGTTATATCTGTCAAAGTATGGAAGGAATGCACGCAAAATCGCGAAAAAACACCAGAAAACATTAAAAAACAATAGGAAACCATGAAAAACAGGTGCAGCGAACATAATCTGCACAAAGGCGCGAAAACAAAACAACAAAATATGCGGTTTTTGTTACGATCCTAATAAATATGGCTCATTACCTATATACCCTAGAGCACCTAACCCATCCAGGCATTGTATTTTTTTAAACTTCTTTTTCTAAAACTCCACGTACGAGGAGAGACTGAATCACTTCAATATTGCTTCATTGGAGAACCGCCGTACCACGGCAGACGTGGTATTATTAAATAAAATGATCCACAACAACGTGGACAACCCGTACTTCACACCGAATCTATCTTTTCACGTACCACCACGCGTGGCTCGCTTTCCCCATACCTTCGAAGTCCTGCGTGTCTGTACTAGGTATGCCCAGAATTCCATTATGTACCGCTTAATGTCAACTTACGCTAATCATTTCCAGAATATCGAACTATTTAACATGAAAGAGAATAAATTTAAGCAGAGCATATACTTGAAATTAATCGAAAATGCGACATAGACATTTCACATGGGATACTAATGTCTTAGGGACTACTTGGTTTTTATTTTTTTGTATTTTAACTTATTTTTAATAAATTAAAAAGGTTTATATGATGTACTAAATTTTCTTATTTTTTGTACTGCACATTAATATTTAAAATCCATTGTCACACATTCCTTCCTTTTCCTTTTCTTTTCACCTCCCAACCCCCCCCCCCCCCCCCCCCGGGGATCCCCTGGATTTAGTTGCCGGGCCCTGTTCGAGGTCCGTGCCGTCTACCGCTGGGTTATTGCCCTTTAGCGGGATTCTTGTGAGCCGGGCCCATTGACCTGGCTTTCTGGGCGACCCGGCTTTTACCCGCAGGCCTGCTCGCCCAGCGGTAGATTTCTGGCAAGGGACTTTATGGTGAAAAGGTATAAGATGGGAGTAGGTAAGTAGGTACCTACATAGCGGTACAAAGTCTTATAGTTACCCGCGCTGGCGGTGCCCTAATCGATCAGACTGAGCAAGTACGGCTTCCGGACTTCTAACGGCCTGGTGTGCAGCGGAATGAACTCGCGGATGTGCTCGTGCGGCGAGCACATCCGCGTACCGAGGGGTTCCCGTCACTTCCCTCAGCCCCACGTTTCGCACTCTCTGGAGCTTCGGCCTCTTCATCATCATCATCATCATGATCATCATCAGCATCAGCATCATGATCAGCATCATCATCGCACATCTTCAACAGTCAGTAGAAGCCATTAGCAGCAGCGGAATAACTAACATTTGACTAGTGACCGATTTCAACCAACAATCTTTTCAACTCTTGCCATGATCAAGTGATGCCTGCATACCTCCTCCTTCATGTGTGTTTATTCTTTAAAAAAATGTTAAAGAGGCCGTGGCGGCCAAAAGCTATATGAAGCATAATTTTGTAGCCTGGTTGTGAGAACACGAAAAAGAATTTTAATATAATTATGCCAGATTTTAACAACCCGGTCCTTAAGCTATCGTTTCGCCAAAACGATATTAGTAAATTATTTCCATATTAATTGTAAATTATCTTTATTCTGTTACTGTTTTCCAAAAAAATAAAAACGAGCGAGATTTGTCTTCAGTTTTTGAAAAACCTAGAGATGATTCTCAATATAAAAAATACATTTACACCAACGTATGGTTTATTTGCATAGAACCAAGACAGTTTTTGGAACTTCCATACAAAAAATATAAGAAAAAAATGTTTGAAATTACGTAATTTCCAGAAATGTTATGGCCAAACATTATTTTTTTTTAATTTATTAAAGATACTTTTGAGTGATATAAAAAATAACACAGTAATCTTAAGTTATTTTGTTATTGTAATCTAATTTTTACTTTTTAAAAAACCATTCATTTGATAATTTATTATATTATAATTGAAAAGCCAAATCGACTATATTAGACGACGCGCGAAGCCGAAATCGTCATTCGTATATGGCCACTGCCAACGGTGGGACGTATTCCCTTGTCGCCGCGGTATACCTCTACATTTTTATGTATATATCGAAAGCGCGCGGGCGCGTGGCATTGCAAAAATACCTAAACTTTTAGTAGCTCGGAAAAGAGCCTTAAGTAACATGTAATTGGCTTTGTATTTCAAATTTAATAACTGTGTATCTAATGTATTGAAATAATTGTATGTTTCCTGAATAATAATAAAATTTAAAAAAAAAACAAATTTCAGCCCGATCAGATTAAGCCCATGGGCGCTATCGTGGAAGAATTCACACACATACAAATATTTTTTTAGCCAGGCCAGCGGGGAGGATTATAGCTCTTCTTAATTCCTAACCCACTGAGATAGACAACTTTTGTATATTCCTAAAAGGCAACTCCCTGCTATCTGATGTTTATCATCATCTTTGTTTTATTTGGTTTTATGTTTTTTTATCAGTGTTAGCATTAGGTTACTTATGTAAATAGGTTATTATGAACTTATACACTCTACATTTATTATTCAAGGGCGAATTGGAGTCATATGTAATGCACTTAAATAATAATTGAGACAAAAACAAATACAGATAGATAGACACACAACTTGGGTTGTCGACTACAGCGGACGAGTCCGTCACCTTAGGGAGTTTTAACGATTAGTCGTTCTATCTCCCTGGAAGTGAACGTAGAAGACTTGGGGACGAAACAGTCCACTATCTAGCTACGTCACAAGCCCGTAAGAGGCCAACGCCTTATCCGCGAGATAGCCAGGAATGTTACCTGGCGGGCCGACACTCACGCCCTTACTTCCAATTTTGACCAGATGACTCCGGTCTGTCGATTGGTTCCGAGTTCGAGGTCGCTTGCGCGGTCCTCTCCCTTACGAAGCGGCGAAACGGTGTTTACTGAATCTATCGCGGACCACAGCGTCCTTTGCCCGGCTCTTCACCCAGGATCGGATGGCCGATGGTCATTTCAAGAGTAGTCGCCGTAAGGTCCGCAACCACCCCCGCTCTATAGGAAACAGTACTGCTTCCAGACTCCTCCGACTGTTAGTCAGAGTGCACAGTCGATTGGCTTACGCCGCACGGTGCGCAGACCCTCATACAGACAGACTTCAACCTGCAAGTGGTCTTAATAGTCTCGGGGTGCTCAAAATGGATTTTTCCGTCTTCATTACGAAAAAAAAAATTGCGCGGTCACAATAATTTCCCTTCTTGTCAGTGGACAATAAACGTGGTTTAAGCTTTACCGAGCGTTGACCAGATGTTCAATGTATGACCCTTAATATGCCGTTAACCCTAGACGGCCATTTGAGACGAGTAAACTGGCTGCCGCTCAACAGCTGATTTTTTAACTTTATTGTTTCGATGCGTTCGGGTTTGAAATTGGACATCTGTCATTTTGTCCAAATAGTCGTATCAGGTTGTTTTTTTTCAAATTTTCTTATTAATTTGTAAAAATCAAACGACGTAAAGCCTTTCGCGATGCGCTACAAGAAATTAAAGTTATGTAGGACAAGATTGGAGATTGATTTGTAGTTCAAGATTAGAGAATCTGAACGCGGCGACGCCAAGCCAGCCGACAGCAGCTAGCGTTGCTTTTATTTTTTTAACCGTCTTTAAAAAAATTGAGGAAGGAGGGTATCAATTCGTTTGTATTTTTTATGTTTGTTACCCCAGAACTCCGTCATTCATGAACCGATTTCGAAAATTCTTTTTTATTTGAAAGGATATACTTCCAGATTGGTCCCATTGATATCAAAATCCTGCTCTGATGATTGAGATCTATGAGAAATTGAACTCAAATTTTATCATATGAAGTTGTAAATGTACATGTTGGTTTAGTTCGATTTTTTGGTGGTAAGCATGACCTGATTTTTCACCTAGGGTTGCCTCCCGACGAGGGGACTACTCAACGATCAACAGCACAGACACGAAATTTTGTATACGTATTCAGTTACGATAGCCCGTTCTAAGTTGCTCCTTGACACGGCTGCTGCACCCAGAGTTGGCTCCCTACGAGGGAACTCCTCAACGTTCAACAACACAGACACGAAATGTTGTATATGCCTTCAATTACGACAGCCCGTTCTAAGTTTCACCAAGACAGGACTGCGGCATCCAGGGTTGGCTTCCAACGAGGGAACTCCTCAACGGTCAACAGCAGAGACACGAAAATTTGTACAGGCATTAAATTATGATAGCCTGTTCTAAGTTTTACCATGAAAGATATGCAAAATTGTGCAGCCACTTATATAAAAAAAATAAGTCGTTTTTTTTTTGTAAAAATTTTGTATTATCACTTTCCCGGCCCAAGGGAAAGTTTTGTGAGTGCGCTAAAAATATCGAGATGAAGAGGGAAATATCCATTTTGACCCCCCTGAGATTATTAAGACCATTTCCAGATTGAAGTCTGTATATGAGTCCGTGTGTGCGCTGGTGAACGGTTTCGTGTAGCTTAGGCCACAAGATCCATTTTGTTCTCGGATCGGCTCAACTCACGATTCAGCTCTTATTCAGAAGCTCCTCGAGTGGAAGGCTATCCCGGGTAAGACTCCCGTGTCTCAGGCCTCAGAGCTGGTGGACCGGTTTCTCCCGGCGGGATTGCATCCCGACGCCACTAAACGGTTTGCGCACCGGTTGGCGAAGCCAAACGGTTGTGCATTCTGACTAATTGCTGAAGGGGTCTGGAGACTATGGAAATACACTGTTTCCTAAGCAGCGGGGGTGGATGTTGGCCTGTTGTCATGCCACTCTTGAAATGACCTTGGGCCACTCGATCCTGTGTGGCACTACGGACAAAGAACGCCCAGATCCGCTATAAATTCAAACTGAATTACCGCTGTAATACAACAGGTAGAGGTTGCGTAAGCAAATTCGGCCCGTAGCCAGTCGGGAGGACGGAGGTATCCTAAAGGTTAATTCCAGACGGAGATATCCTGCCAAAACTGGTAGTTAGGGGGTGAGGCTGCCAGCTGGGTACCTTTCCCGGTGCCTCGCCGTAAGGCGTTGGTCTCTAACGGGTTGCTGGTGAACTAGACAGTAGATTGTCTTGTCCCCAAGTCTTTGTCGTGTCCAAGACGGGTTCGCCCGTTGTAGTCGACACCACCATTATTAGTCCGTGTGTGTGTGTGTGTGTGTGAGTCTGTGTGAGGGTGTGTTTGTGTGTGTGTATTACTCCACCATAGCGCCTAAATGCTTCATCCGATTGAGCTGAAATTTGGCGTGTAGACATCTTTCGATCATGTTAAGAGTTAAAAAGATTGTAGTTAAAATCGGTCCACCAGAGGGCGCGCTAGTCATACTTTAACCTCGAATTGATGTACGTAGAGACATGCAATTCGGTACACAGATGCATTGTTGGACCGAAATCACATTGCGAAGTTTTGGTTGAAATATCTCATAAACAAGCGACGCAAATAATATTTAAAGTCCGCCGTATTTAAGAAAATCCGACATCATTTTTAGAAAAATACCATTCTGATACCACGGAAAATACCACAAATATACTACGAATTAGAGCGCGCGGGAAGAGGTAGAGTTGGCGGGCGGTTGGGGGGGCGGGGGGGGGGGTGGTCGGGGGGGCTTGTATACCGCCGGGAAAGTCTTGGGGTGAAACAACCGATTTTTGTAGTGATGCGGAAATCAAGAAATAGCGTCGACTTAATCGCGATTCTAGAGTCGACCGCAACTCTATATAAGTAATGCAAATATTAAAAATAACAGTAAACAATGGGCCCGATTGCGTTTCTTTGTGAACTTATTGATTTATTTATTTATATAAGAAATGCAAATATTAAAAATAACAATAAACAATGGGCCCGATTGCGTTTCTTTGTGAACTAAAACTAAAATTAGTCCAAGCGAACGAGACAGAGCGATACGTTAGAGCGGAATATGAAACGAACGATCGTCGATAAATACTACCTGTCGAACTTATACGCGTCCGAATAAATTCGAGCATATTTCGTGCGGTGTAAGATTTGACCTTGGCGGGCAGTTTTAATGCGAAAAAGTGACAACCGGTCATCTCACACTCCGCTTTAGCGTATTGCCCCGTCTAGTTCACACGGACTAATTTCCGATTTTAGTTCACCAAGAACCGCAATCGAGCCCAATTTCAGCGTAGGAATTATGCATAGAAATACTTTCAAAATTGAGTCAAAAGCAGAAAAAGAATACATTGCATAGTCTAGTGGCAACGTCACCTAACTAGGCCGGGACCTGTTCTAAGGTAAACATTTATTTTTGAATGTGCTTGCACAAATACCGTGTTTATAAAAATGGCTTATATTCCATGTATGCACAAAGTAATGGAATTGCTAAACAATATTAAAAATGAGTAAATACTTAAATTAAATAATTAAATTAAATTAAAAATACGTGTGGCACTCGGGGACTGCCGCGGTAAAGCTATTGCATAGCATTTTTAACAAGTTTTGCAATTATAATTATTTATTTATTTTATTTTTTCTGATATCAGATAACTGCGCTCTATCGGAAAACGTTGAAATTATTCCGAATTATTTGCGGCTGCGGAAGCAAATGATTCGGAAAAATAATTTAAACGTCTTCCGATAGAGAGACGCGCACGAATTTTTTATTCGATAAAGCAAAAAAAACGGATTTTTCGGAAAAAACGTAGATAAAATGATAGATAATTAAATTATCTTTAAAATGGTGCAGGTTTCATAATAATACACCATATAGTATTTGCGTAGTATTCGTTTTTGTGTTCGGTTAGACCTAATTTCACAAATTAATTACACTATGTAATATAAACAACATCTAAAATATTCAAAGCTAAGAATATTACGAAAATGTTCTTGTTTAACATATCTTTTTTCGAATCGTAAGCAGTACTCGTTTATGTAGACGTAATTATCAGTTTGAAATCATTAATTTTCGTTAAGAAATTTCTTCATTCGGTCGCCGCGCTAGCCTAGGCCCGCTATAAAAGCTATGCAATAGCTTAAAAACTGAAATTAGTTCAAGCGAACGAGATAGAGCGGAATATGAGACGAACGATCGTCGATAAAAACTACCTGCCGAACTTATACTCGTGCGAATAAATATGAACATATTTCGTGCGGTCAGGACCGCACGAAATATGTTCATATTCAGATGATTCAGGTGGGTAGTTTTAATGCGATAAAGTGACAACTATTCATGTCACATTCCGCTGTCTCGTTCACACGAACTAATTTCCGATTTTAGTTCACGAAGAAACGCAACCGAGCCCAATATCTACTACCGTATTTATTGAATGAATTAATGTTATAATTAATTGAATGGAAACAAAGTCGACTCGAATGTAATCGATATTCGTCCACCGTTTGACCAATTTTGGCTCGAGTAAAAAGTCTACTTGTCTCTAAATCGGTTGTATACATGTTGTGGAGTTGAATGAAGCTTAATATGCGTTTATTTCTCAATATAGTGGATCCGGCCGGAACCGGCGGATCCACTATAAACAGCTCTCAAACGCGTTTTGTAGAACACCTAATCAACAGCGTGTTACGCATATTTTCAATTCTAAAGCTGTCAGTACCTAATCGTTAAATAATTAGGGCAAACAATCGATGATTCCGATTAATCGGGAAAACACCATTAATCGTCCCCTATACCATCTTAATCCAATCTCCCCTATACCACAGTATACCAAGAGAACAGTAGATGCATTCTCGAGCGACAGTGCACTGTGGGGGTAGGGTGAGAGGGAAGTGAGCAGAGGGGTATGTCTTGACGACTGTCTTGGCGTGCGAATGTTGGTGAATTTTTCAGACGTTTGAACATCTGCGTCGGCGGAGTATTAGATATCTGGCGGCCATATGCGAGCCCTTGAACTCGTGACGTAGCTCGCTTCGATTTTAATTTTGTTCTAAGAGACGCTACCGTCTGGTATACTGTGCCTATAGCGCCTATAGAGGGAGCTAACGGGCCCATGATGAGTTGGCCACGATGACCCATGTGTTCAGGGTCAGTCACACTCACGGGTCAACACCCATCCGACGGCCTCCACGCACGGGGTGCGAACCTGGGTAGGACTTTGGCCAACGTTTCCCCTGGGAATCAAACCTCTGGCGCTCCCGGACGGTCTGCGCACCGTGCGGCGCAAGGCAATCGATTGTGCTCTCCGACTAACAGTCGGGGGAGTCTGGGAACTGTATTGTTTCCTATAGAGCGGGGGTGATTGTGTACATTACGGCGACTGCTCTTGAAATGACCATTGGCCATCCGATCCCGGTTCAGAGCCGGGCAAAGGACGCCTTGGTCCGCGATAGATTCGGTATACACCGTTTCACCGCTTCGTAAGGGAGAGGCCCGCGCAAGCGACCTCGAACTCGAAACCAATCGAGAGACCGGAGAAATCTGGTCACAATTGGAAGTAAGGGCGCGAGTTTCTCGAGCCGCCGGGAAGTAATTCCTAGCTTTCTCGCGGTAAGGAGTTGGTCTCTTACGGGTTGTGGCGTAGCTAGATGTCGGATTTGTTATGTCCAAAGTCTTCTACGCTCACTGCAGGTCGATAGAACGACTAATCGTTAAAACGTCCTGTGGTGACGGGCTCGCCCGTTGTAGTTGACAACTCAATATAGCGCCTATAGAACCAGGGAGTTAATGGGCCCTTGCTGAGTTGGCCACGAAGACCCATTCTGTTCAGGGTTGGTCACACTCACGGGTCAACACCTATCCGACGGCCTCCACGCATAAAGTGCGAGCCTGGGTAGGACTCTGGCCTTATGGTTAGTTTCCCCTGGGAATCAACCTTCTGGCGCTCCTGGACGGTCTGCGCACCGTGCGGCGTAAGCCAATCGACTGTGCACTCTGACTAACAGTCGGGGGAGTCTGGAAGCAGTACTGTTTCCTATAGAGCGGGGGTGGTTGCGGACCTTACGGCGACTGCTCTTGAAACGAGCATCGGCTATCCGATCCTGGGTGAACAGCCGGGCAAAGGACGCTGTGGTCCGCGATAGATTCGGTAGGTATACACCGTTTCACCGCTTCGTAAGGGAGAGGACCGCGCAAGCGACCTCGAACTCGTAACCAATCGAGAGACTGAAGTAATCTGGTCACAATTGGGAGTAAGGGCGTGAGTGTAAGCCCGCCGGGTAACACTCCTGGCTATCTCGCGGTTAAGGCGTTGGCCTCTTACAGGTTTGTGGCGGAGCTAGACGGTGGATTGTTTTGTCCAAGTCTTCTGCGCTCACTCCAGGGAGATAGAACGACTAATCGTCAAAACTTCCTGAGGCGACGGGCTCGCCCGCTGTAGTCGACAACCCTAGTTGCCTATAGCACCTGACGTAGTCTGAACAGACTGGGGGTGGGTGTGACAATATGCCGAGCCAATATTGTTTGCTGGGGCTAGACAGAGAACCCAATATGCAACTGTGGAACGTACGAGGATGAAGACCACTCCGATCCTGGCCGCAACCGACACCACTGGACCTACAAGCGGTTGGGATGGACATCGATATCCGAGTTTTTTTTCCGATGTTTTTTAAGTCGATAGTGCCTTATCAATGTTTTGGCATCATCAATTTTCCTCCGTCGATAATTCTCATGTATACATTATACTTTCGTTTGATTCATTTATGAATAATAATATGTTATCAAAGTTGATATGTCTCAACACTTTAAACAAAATTGATTAAACACTGCCATTTCCTATTTTTAATATAGATTTAATTACTTTTTGATTTTTGTTTTATTTTTATCTCCTATTTTAAGTTATACATACATAATACAACTGTGTTAATCTCTGTTATTGATTTTACTAAAAGAAAATTTCTAGGCTATGCGTTAGCAAATTAGCAAATCAGGCTAACAAACGAATGATTTTATTAGATGATCTAAATATCGATGATTTGCCAATGATAATTTTCGACCGTCGATGTTTGCGTTACGATGTTGGTATTGATGGTGACATCGATGTTTTTCCTTCAATGTCCATCCCTAACGGCGAACGACGAGGCCATCCAAGCATAAAGGATGATTCATGCTACACCGGGCCGGGGCCGGGCCCCGGCCGGGGCCCGCCCCGGCCGGGACACGGTCAGATATCTATAGTATACTTTTGTATGAAGCAATTCATGCTTGGCCGTGCTCCGGCCGTGACCGGACGTGCCACGACCGGAGCACGGCGTCGAAATGGCGGGGGATATTGTTTTCCCGGTTCCGGTCTGCTAATCGTTCAATGGGAGAGATAGGCTTCAGAAATCTTGAATTTTGTTTGGTAATCACGTTTTATTTTTCCAAGAAATATACTAAAGCATTCTTCAGACATCCTAAAATAAGCGTAAAATTTGCTCTCATCATCAATTGATTCCTTGTAGAGCGTGGCGAATTCCGATTGTCCTTTTCTCCAGGCTGGATGTACACTCCATCTTCTTTTATTAGTTTCAGTTCGTGTTTCCAATACTTCGTCTTCAATGGCAATTGCAATAGCTGCCAACTCAAGTTGTGAAAATTGCATTAATAACACAGTTATCAATCAAGCGAAAATAGAATTTAAAAAATATTATTATCGCCAAAATAGATGGACACAACACTAGTTATCGCGGACACGGCCGTGGGATAAAACTCGGAAACAGCCCGGTCACGCCCGGTGTAGCATTAAAGTGTAACAGAAATAGAGAACGGGAGTGCGAAGGCGGGCTGTGAGTGAATGCGTTCACCGAATAGAAAGAGATAGGGGCATATGAGACTCCCTCTATCCTTGTCTAGTTGCGCATGCGCGTTTATCCATAGCATTGACTATTTATCCATCCATAACTTGACGATTATTATTCCTTATTCTTTCTATTATTGACTATTTTACAATCGCGTTTTTTTCTTCTTCTAACTATTGGCTATTGACTATAATTATTATTACTGATTTGTTTGTATTTGTTGTTTTTTCTTTAAAATATCTTCCCGTATGATAATTTGTGAAATTATCCAATATTTGTTTGATTATTTAGTACTATTGTCGACATGAAAATTTTACGAAATTATGTAAGAATTTTAATTGAAAATATTAGAAAATGTTGTTTCCTCTATATAACCTAGAAAATCTGCGCTTGGATGTTCAACGTTCATACCTTGCAATACCGACGTTCATATCTTGTACCTTAATAGGTATTTATTTAAATATTATACTTGTTATTTTTATTGGTTTTGACATAACCAAGTGTAGGAATTTCAACTGGGTTTGAAATAAAAAAATAAAAGAAATAGCAGACTTATGGCGTCGAAGCGTTGCCATAGTGATATAAACCCGTTGCCATAGTGATATATGTACTTGTCTCCGTGAATGCACGACTAGACAATGATGGAGGGGGTTCTATAGGCTGCTGTCTCTTTCTATTCGGCTGACGCATTCCCAGGCTATTCATGTGGTCTAGTAGTTATACGGTCATCCTGGCCGCATATTTTTGGATAGATGTGTCCTAACCTGGCCCGGTCACGTTAACGAAAGAACCCACAATCGTCGATTAATCATATCGCAATCGTAATCGACTACATCCCTAGTCACAAATGTAGTGTTCTGCAAGAAATTACGTCACATAGAGAAATACCGCTGACCGGAATTTGACTCCTGAGCACCATTTCCACATCTTACCCTATTCTCGTAAAAAAATAAGCACCTAAATAAAACATTGTGACGTTGATAGCCATCCAGCCTTATCTTAAAGTAACGTTTGTTCTGTTAATAATAACAGCCGCAGTAATAAATCAGATTTGCTCTCTGACATAATTTACTTTAGACATTTTACGACGGGAAATGTTGTAATTTGTACTTTTATTTTAGGTTTTTGATATTACGTAATAGAACCTTGAATGCTAATACATCAGAATTCAACTAGTTCACTCTAATACTGGTTCAGTTCGTTCATTTATTTCATCAGTTTACTGTGTCACTCGTCATATTCAGGTACATTAAAAAAAATATATGTGTGGCACTCGGGGACTGCCGCGGTAAAGCTATTGCATAGCATTTTTAACAACTTATGCAATTATAATTATTTATTTATTTTATTTTTTCTGATATCAGATAACTGCGCTCTATTGGAAAACGTTGAAATTGTTCCGAATCATTTGCGACTGCGGTAGCAAATGATTCGGAATAATTTAAACGTCTTCCGATAGAGCGCTGCCCACGAATTTTTTATTCGATAAAGAAAAAAAAACGGATTTTTCGAAAAAAATCGTAGATAAAAAGATAGATAATTAAATTGTCTTTAAAATGGTGCAGGTTTCATAATAATACGCCAGATAGTATTTGCGTAGTAGTCGTTTTTGTGTTCGGTTAGACCTCTAATTTCACAAATTAATTACACTATGTAATATAAACAAAATCTAAAATATTCAAAGCTAAGAATATTAGGAAATTGTTCTTGTTTAATATATATTTTTTTCGAATCGTAAGGAGTACTCGTTTAGACGTAATTATCAGTTTAAAATCATTCATTTTCGTTAAGAAATTTCTTCATTCGGTCGCCGTGCTGGCCTAGCTAGGCCCGCGATAAAAGCTATGCAATAGCTTAAAATATTTGCATATTTTCTACGGTTTATGATCTCCTCCCAGACCGCCACGCGAAGCTAGACAAGCATGCTTGATCATCTAGAGAGACCTTTACAATTATTTAAAAACACAAGGATTCTGCGTCACTCCTAATTGGGCAGGGCCTGTTCCAAGGAAGATTCCAAATATATCTTCTTGACTATCTGGAGATTTCTTATATCTTATGAAAATATATTGTCTAATCTATCGGTTTTATAATCTAAGATCAAAATGATTACGGAATCGTAATCATTTTACGATTACGTTTTTCATCAGATTTTTACAAAAACAAACAAAATAATCATTAAAAATTTAAATATATAAATAACAAAAGTAGTCATAAATTATCATTAGAAAATAAAATATTTCATAATAAAACAAATTTATTTATTTTATTTATTTAGGAAATAATTACAATAAAAACATTAATTTTACTTACAAAAATAACAGGAACCTTAACCTTATGCTTACTTAATGCTGTCACCTAACTGGGACTAGCCCGTTCTAGGGTGGACAGGGCTCTAATATTACAATAAATTATGTCAAAGTTTTAGAAAATGCTCATAAAACTAAAATGCCTTAAAATTTGTTACTCAAAACAAAAAAAAACAAATCGCTATTCTATTATAAAATCGGCGTTAAATAGAATAATAGAGTGTGACAAATAGAATAGACCTCTGGCCAATCAGAGACGGCCGCAGCAGTCAGTTATGGCTGTCAAAACGTCATTCGGTTTTCTGACGAGCGATTCATTCAGTGCAAAATTCATGTAAGGTGACATGAGACCTCAGAAAAATATCCGAAATGGGGGGACACCCGGATATCATGGCATCAGTTTTTTGCTACTGAAATTTTGTCTGTGATTTTCACCTGTTGTCCATTTTACTGTAGGTTATTGTGTTTGTTTAGTTTTCCACGGTAGATTTATTGATATCAGTTCAATAGCTTTAGAGATATAAGTATTAGTTTGGCCAACTAATAACATACAACCTAGTGATAATAATCAACCTTTTAGTCGGAAAGCTATTGTTTTTTTTTTTGTACTGATTGTTCCAGTCATTCACCAGACGTCGAAAGTATTATTCATTGACTAAATCCAAGTAGCGGACATGCACTTATGTTGTGGGGTGGGGGGAGGGGTTTCGGTGGTTTGACATGGAAAATGCTTTTGAATATGCAAATGCGCTCCACTATTTTTAAAACCAATGAAAATCGTTTAACTGCGTCGCAACTAGAGCTGTCAACTACAACTGGCGAACCCGTCACCTCAGAAAGTTTTAACAATATTGGATCATTCTGTCTCTCGTGTGATGAGCGCAGAAGACTTAAGACGAAAAACAATCCACTGTATAGTTACGCCACCTGCCCGTCAAAGGCCAACGCCTTACGGCGAGGCACCGGAAAAGTTAAACAGCGGGCAGCCTAGCCCCTGACTACCAGTTGGGTAGGATATCTCCGTCTGGAATTAACCTTCAGGATACCTCCTGCCTCCTAACTAGTTACAGGATCGAGGTCGCTTGCGCGGTCCTCTCCCTTACAAAGCGGTGATACGGTGTCTACCGAATCTATCGCGCACCACGGCATCCTTTGCCCGGCTCTCCACCCGGGATCGGGTGACCGAATTGTCGTTTCAAGAGCAATTGCCATAAAGTTAACAACTACCCACGCTCTATAGGAGACATTAGTGTTTGCAGACTCCCTCGGCTGTTAGTCGGAATGCACAATCGATTGGCTGACGCCGCACTGTGAGCATACCCTCCAGGAGCGCCCGAAGGTTGACTCCTAGCTGACCGATGGGTGTTGACCCGTGCTAATGACCGACCCTATACAACTGGGTCTTAGTGTAAAACTGCAACAGGGCCTATTAGCTCCGACTCTAAGTCGCATGCAACATTGATTAGAAAAAATAATATGACTGATCTATAGGTGTGGCAAAGGTGTCTGGAGACTGAAAGACCAAAAAAAATGATGGCCCTATTATTGCAGATCTGAAAATTGGTCAGATGACACTTAACATGAAAACTATAGCTTAGGATAACATCTGGTTGTAATGTGCGATCGCCAAAGCCCTGACAGACTCGTTTAATGCAGGTCAGAGCGCGCACTGCCACAAACTTCAAGATAGTCTGGCGAGGCTTTAGTAATTATAAATATGTGGTAATATCACAACAATGGAATGCGCACATCCAACAATTAACTAGTAAGCTATGTAACTCTATAGTATATAATATAATATATAATAATATATATAATATAGTATATAATACTCTATTAAAAAAAACAGAAGTCTTTGTGATTTTGCGGCAGCCAAATTAGATTCTTTCAACTGTAAATAAGCGAGATTGCTTTTTGTGCATTTCATGATCCACTCTTGATGATCACTTCATGATCGAATATAATGGTAAAGATTTATAACTGGCGAAATAATTACCTATCGCATAATCCTTGCCCACTCGGAATTTTTTGATAATCAATCAATAATAGACCAGATTTAATACCTTTCACAGACTGGGAAAATATATTCTAAAAATATTCACTAGCTCCCCGACTATTTTTGCTTTGTTCACGGTACTGGCAGGACCTTAAAGATAATGTATGACGCAATACTTGCTGACTATCAATCGATCAATCAATCGTGTACATATTTCCTTATCAGATAAGAAACTCTAATAAAAGTTATGCGAAAAGTTTTGCCTGTACGCCGCGTAAAACAATAATTTGATAGAATAACAAAAGTAGTAAACTAAGCCAAAACGGAGTAAGGAAAGAACGCTGTCCACGTGTTGAATATTAATTTTTATTAATTTGCTTTTGAAATATTTTTCAATTTATTTGTGTCTCTCATAATAAGAATATATTTGACTATTTATTAACTGACAGATTTTTATTTTGTTAATAATGTATATATATTTTTTAAATGGGTTGTGAGACCACAATTTTTTCCCGGAAAGACTTCCAAAAATCATAAAAACTGCCATAGGAATGTTGAAAGACGCGTTATCTTAATTAACAATGCTATCTCTTTGATAAAATCAAGTATCTGTTAATTGAAATGCAGTGCCATTTACCGATTAAGGAGGAAGCTTTGGGACGAAGGCATGATTTGGGACGAAGTGTTTTGCATGCGGTTCGCGTCTTTGCTGCCTGATGTTTTTCTCTAAGGGGATTTTCCATTGTTGTTTATAATTAACTAAGACATTCGGGTGATGCCGTTCCATGGAAATTATTATTTTCAACAACCAAAATCCCCCCCCCCCCAACCCCGACCTCCCCATCCCGCAACCACCCCCTAACAGCCCTTTAAACCCCCTTTCCTCCCCCAGCTAACCCCCATAATCCCATAACCTCCCTCATACCCTCCCTAACCGCTCCTTAAACCTTTCAAACCCCCTTTTTATCCCCAAACCCCATCCTACTCCCCCCCCATCCCCCCCAGCCCTTCCCCCTCCTGTGAAACCACCTTCCCCTAAACCCCCCGCCCCTCCACAAATCCCCCCCAAACCTTTCCCCTAAACCCCTTTCCCCTAACCCCCCTCCCACCCAACACCCCCAAAAACACCCACTCAAACACCTCCACAAACACCCCCCCAAACCCTCATTGGTTTGGGGGGTGGTGTTATATGTTATATATGCATAATCAGGTCTATTTATTAGTTCCACAATTGTAGAGATCCGAAGTTTATAAAAATAATTAAACAAAAATTTACAAAAGAAGACTTAGAACTACGTCACTAAAACTAGATTTTTGTTTTCTCGGTAATGGCCGATTATTACTTATTAAAGGGTCTGAACTTAACACGAATCTATTTAACAAATCTTGGTTTGTAGCTTGCCTAGACCTTTTTCGCGTATTTCTTAGTCTAAACAAGTTGACGTCTTTGTTTTTCGCATCTGCAGCTTCTTCTGTAAACCATCACACTGACACATCTCTCTATGATGCCTTGGTTTATACCCGTTAATTCGGCAGACCCCGAAGGGATGGCAAAATTCTTGGAGCCGTTTTAATATCATTTTAGGTACAACCCTGTTTTGGCTTATCAATTATTTTTTTTTAACTCAGCCTGTATACGTTTTTTTGCTTTGCTTTAAGCTGCGACTTCTCTTCTTCACCGGTACTCCATATTTAGAAGTTTAGTCGGTAGAATACGTGGAGAAAAAATCGAAAATACGTGGAGATAAAAAATACGTGGAGATAATCCGAAAGTCAACCTTTCTTCGGTTACTGCTCTTTTCAGTTAAAGTGGCAAGATGAAAAGATCGTAATAACATCCTGGGATGGCAAGTTCACCGGTAGTAATGGTCAAACTTCATAGTACTTCAAACTCCAGTGGTATAGTAGTCATTTGTGATTGTGTTTCTACCAGAAAATTGGTGAGAGATATTTACAAAAGCAAGCTTTATTTTTCTTCCCGCCCTGCGATGTCATGTCTTTCGGCCGTTTAGCTCAGGCTTAAAAGCTAATAGTACTTAAAAGCTAACTGACACACAATAAAGTAAGCGGTTTATTGCCAGCCGCGGCAAGAATGAAACACGCCGCTATGCCGGCACAAGATCGAATAGACTCCATTTTTTTATATAAGTGCATCAGCCATGTCATGGTGAAATTTAGAAATGGCTATCTTGCTATATAATTGAATACATATACAACATTTCCTTTCTGTCCTGTTTACCTGTTGATCCTGTTGAGGAGTCCCCTCGTCCGGGAGCCAACCCTGGGTGCAGCAGCTATGTCATAATGAAACTTAGAACGGGCTATCATAACTGAATGGGTATACAAAATTTCGTGTCTGTCCTGTTGACCGTTAAGGAGTCCCCTCGTCGAGAGCCAACCCGAGGTGTAGAATCAGGTCATGCTCACCGTAATAAAATGCATTGTCATTGTAACTGAACCAACATTTAAGTTTTTAACTTCATATGATAATATTTGAGGAGTTGCCTCAATTCCTCATGGATATCAGAATAGGATTTTGGGATTTTGGGACTTCAGAGGAGGATTTTAAAAATGGGACCAACCTAGAAGTATATCCTTTCGTTTCATAAATGACGGAGTTCTGAGGTATCAAACAATAAAAAAAATACAACTGAATTGATAACCTCTTCCTTTTTTTTTAAGTCGGTTAAAAATACACCAGCGACGAACAGATTTCAACAATTTCAACGGCTTTCAACAAAATGTATAAACATCCTGCCTATTTGTATAACAGAGACACCCAGTCAGCAAGTGTTCTAGAAAGAGTTAAAGAAGTGGGTGCTACGTGATGGTAATACTCTAATAGACAGAGAACTATTTTATAATATTAAACTGTATATTGGATTGTGACTTTTTATAACTATGGCTATAGTAAGATTATTGTAACTGCTCTTAACTTTATAATTGATTAAATTTATTTATTATACATATTTATTGTACATTATAAATTATTTTATAACAGATTCTTTGATTATGATTATAACTCTCTTATGACCTACGATTATGCTTATTTTAACTGCTTTTTATTTTTAAAACTGATAAAATGTATATAACATATCATTTATATATTGGTATTAAATGCTTATTTAATACCTATCATGTTTTTTTTTATTATTTTAACTTTTAAAATTCAACTCATTTATCTGTAATTTTGTTTTTTTACTCTTACATAGATAATAAAAAATGAAACTCTATGTTTATAGAATATCGGCCAAAGCACAAGCTTTGCATAGTTGGGCGAAATCGGATAGTATATATTAACTACTTATGTAATCTTAGAATATATATGTAACATGAAATAAATAAAAAAAGAAAAAATAAAATTATAATTTAGTCAATTTCTTAGTGCGGATTAGGTAATATATTTTATTTAATGTTTTAACTATAGTTTATAATATTTTTGTGAATTGCTTTAAATAAAAAAAAACATAAAAATAGAATTCAAACAGCGCTGAAATAGAGAAAAAATATCAAATGAGTCACGAATTGCTTCGTGGACCCTACACATACGAATGAGGCATTGAATAGGAATTATGACTTAATATACCTTTAGGAAAACGTTTTGTATTAATTTATTTTTTCGTATTTGTAAACATGTATTTTTTCGTATGTGTAGGGTCGAGTTTTTAGTAAGTGACAGTAAAGCGAATTCAACAACTTTTGATAAGGATTTAAAAAAAAGTTTTTTATAAATAGTATAAAAAAGGTATGAACACGATGCGCTATATAGCGGTGGTTGAGGGGAATTAATGGGAGCAGGGGGTGGGAAAAGGGGAAGGGTGGGAAGGAATGGTAAGTGGAGGGAGTAGGGGAAGAGAGTAACGTGGAAAGGTTTTAAGTTGATGAGGGCGGGGGTAAAGGGGGGGTGTAGGGGGAGGATGGAGAGCGGTTTTTGTTTTCTTGACACAATCGGTTTTTGTTTTCTTTACTGGCCCAAGGGAAAGTATTGTGAACGCGATAAAAAAAACCGAGGTGAAGACAGAAATGAGAAAAGAGACGATTAAGACTATTTCCAGACTGAAATATTTCTGTGAGTCAATGTGCGTGTGTGTGTGTGTGTGTGTGTTCGTGTGTGTGTAAGGGTGTGTGTGTGTGTGTGTGTGAGTGAGTGTGAGGGTGTGTCTGCGTGTGCGTTTGTGTGTTCTTTCACGATAGCGCCTAAACGCTTCATCCGATTAAGCTGAAGTTTGGCATGCAGGCATCATCAGTCATGGCAATAGTTGAAAAAAGTAGTTGAAATTGGACTACCAGAGGGCGCGCTAGTCATACTTCAATCTCGAAATATTGCATTTAGAGACTTCAAATGCGGTACAAAGATGCCTCGTTATACCGAAATCTCGTTGAAAACTTTTTGTTAGAATATCTCGTATATAAGCGACGCAAAATATATTTAAGGAAATAATAAATTATTCTTGGAAAAATACCATTTTAATACTACGGAAAATACTACAAATATGCTACGAATTGGCGCGCGGGGGGAAGTCAGCGTGGAGGGTGAGGGAGGGAAGGCGTTGGTGGGGGCTTGTCTACTTGTCGGGAAAATGTTGGGGTGACACAACCGATTTTTCAAATTATTTCTCTACAAGTTTAAATTGTTTCTTTCCTCCAGGAAAGTTTTTTGTTTAAAAAACACAGGATTTGATAAGGGAAACTATTACGTACTTTGCTGAGTACATGAAAAACAAATATCGTTCCCGGGTATAACTCCGGAAGGCCGCAACCGGATGGATTTGTAATCTCCGGAAAACAGCCGAATTAAAAAAAATCGGGGCGCTTTTCCTTGATTTCTGTATAGCTAAATTAACGCCCTTTTCCACGCGAAGTTTTCGATAAAATCTAATCAGGCGAATCCGTCGCTTCCGATTTTCCCTTTCTTCCGCGGTTTCCTCATTTTAAAAATAATTATCCACGACATTAAAAAAATTATGTTGTAATCGGAGTTTTACTTAGCCGACCTACTAACCGACGAGAAGGTAAAGTATTGCAAACCAGCAAAAAAAAATGTTTCGATATGTAGACGGATATATACTTTTTGCCGTATAAAGGTGAGTTTTAATTAACCGACATCCTTTAAGGGGGTGAATCAGTACGAGTAAGTAAGCATGTTTTGTTGTAAAATTTAAGAAAAATAAAAAATAAAAAAAAGGTTTTTTTGATTGTTATATACAAGTTTGACAAGCGTTTAATCGCGCTGTGCCATCTAGCGGTAGATTTCCAGATGGAGCATCTAGCGGTAGAAGTATTGCTAATAAACAATATTAGTGATATTTTACCTACCGCTAGACTGTGCATCGTGCTCAGCGTTTTTTTTTTTACTATTTTTCAAAGAAGTTAAATTTTTCCAATTTTCAAAAAAAAAACTTTTTTTTTCCATTTTTTTTCCACGATTTTTTATCAAAAGTTGCTCAGTTGCTCGTATTGCTAAACCCCCTTCAAGGATGCAGGTTAATAAAAACTCGACTGTATATACGCTGTATATGCACTACGTATATGCACCTGTATATGCACTACGTTGGGTTTTCGTGACCAAACAAAATAAATCTTTTATTATTACGCACACGAAACCCACTAGACAACTCCCGAGTGATAATTTGAATGTACCTAGGATGAAGACGACTTTCGGACAGCGACACTACTCTTTCATAGCTACAAGACTTTATAATAAAATTAAGCAGTGACTAAAAAACCAGCCTTAATTGTAATTTCTTTAAAAGCTAAATAAATAAATGGCTGTTGCAAGAAGAGCGTTTATCTATCCATGCCATGATCGATGTAGTAGAATAAGTTGAAGTTGACTTAACATATATTGTGTTTATATGTATGTATGTGTGTATATGTGTATTCTAATGTATTTAGTATTTCAATTTCCTATATAATATTGTAGTTTTTATTAAATTTTTATTATTACATATATTTATTATTATTATATATATTTTTGAAATTATTATTATTATTATTGAGTTTGGTTGGTTCATCGACCCTCGTTTTAAATGTAAAAATATAAATTGCTTGCCCTGGAACGGGTATATTCCAGTTGGGCAGCACTAGCCAGTGAATGAAAGAGGAAAGTTTTTGCCATTTGTTTTAATATTATACTTATTGTAAATGGTTTATTTAATAATTCCGATAATAAAAAAATAAATTAAAAAAATATATATATATACAGCCTTCTTTGGATATATATAGCCGTATTCACAATAGATACTTAAGTACACCTTAAGGGAACCCTCACTCGAGGGACACTCAAGTGCCACTCTCAAAATTGCTATTCACAGTCATTACTTAAGTGCTCCCTTCAGTGAGTGTGCACTCAAGTGACCGTCAAGTAATTGAATTAATTTCTACTGGAATCTGATTCATTCCTATTACAACGTATAGAGAATTTTCGTTGTCTTTGAACAAAAAGATTGGGCTATATGGTTGAAAAAATCCACGCGTCAGCTGGGACGTTAAGGCTCGGCGCAAACGAGCCACCGGACACACCCACCAGTGGTTGTCCAGTGCGACGAATAGTGTAGCGAGTGGCGAGAGCGAGGGAGTAGAGTGTAGAGTAGAAGGTAGCGAGTGGCGGCCACCGGTCACGCGTATGCGGCAAGCCCCTACAAAATGTATCAACAAGAACAATAATTAAAAAAATATATAATTTAAAAAACACGGCTGTTGTTACAAAAAATAAAAGGGACTATTTTTTCTTTTATATATTTTTAGTTTTTATTCAGAGAAAAAATAAATTTTTTTAAATATTAAAATCTTGCCAAACTGGTATACAGTTTGTTGGCGAGACAAACTCTTATTTTTCTAGTCTTACACTTCTAATTCTGTGATACAAAAAGACATTAATAATATAAAAAAACGATGCACAGCAGTATTACTACTGGTCTTACTACAGGCTTAAATTAGGCCAGTGTTACTACAAGCTTAAATTATAGAAACGTATAACAAATTTACTTACATATGACCACTAATTTCACTATAAACGTCCAACAGGTAGCTTTTTAATCTCTTTGTGTTAAACATCTGTTACATTGTGTTAAACATCTGTTAGCTCACGCTTACACAGTCTTCCTCATTTTCTATTTTTTTATATTTTTTTTTTAAACCAGTTGATAGGAGTTTCTACACTTGGTTATGTCAAAAGTAATAAAAATAACAAGTATAATATAAACCTATTAAGGTATAAGATATGAACGTCGGTATTGCAAGGTATGAACGTTGAACATCCAAGCGCAGATTTTCTAGGTTATATATGTAGAGGAAACAACATTTTCCAATATTTTTAATCAAAATTCTTGAGTAATTTCGTAAAATTTTCTATCTAATTTTCTATATAATCCTAAGTACTAAATAATCAAACAAATATTGGATAATTTCACAAATTATCATACGGGAAGATATTTTAAAGAAAAACACAAATACAAAGAAATCAGTAATAATAATTATAGTCAATAAATAGTTAGAAGACGAAAAAAAAACGCAATTGTAAAATAGTCAATAATAGAAAGAATAAGAAATAATAATAGTCAAGTAGGTCAATCTCAGATAACGCTCAAATACAATAGTATTAAAGATTCTTGGAATGAGGTACTTTAACGTCCTTTCACCATAGTAGTTCTTCAAATCTTTTACGGACTTTTTCTCTAACATTCCAATTGTACTGTATTGGTGTTTTAAATACTGAATTTCTTAAATGCTCCATTGTTAGTGAGTATGTATTTTTTTCATGTATAGGTAATATATCGCATCGCTTAAACAACAAGTTATAGTTCTTTTTACATTGTGTTAACACATTTTTATTTACTAAAAGTTTTATTATTTTACGTTGCTAGTTAAATATTTTATCTATATATGTATGTGCGAAAAGTACGACCAAATGAAGGGAGAGCATAGCTCAATACTGCATCAGCGAGGGCATGATATACTAAGCTTAATGTTGGTTTATCTACAAGATACTGAAGGTGATTAAACTTATATAGCATCCATCTCAATTTATTACATATATTAACTAATGGGCCCTGTTGGAGTTGGCCACGAAGACCCATTTGTTCAGGGTCGGTCACACTCACGGGTCAACACCTATCCGGCGGCCTCCAGGCATGAAGTGCGAGCCCGGGCAGGACTCTGGCCTAAGGGCTAGTTTTCCCTAGGAGTCAATCTTCTGGCTCTCCTGGACGGTTTGCACATTATGCGGCGTCAGCCAATCGATCGTGCATTCTGACTAACAGTCGGGGGAGTCTGAAAACAGTACTGTCTCCTATAGAGCGGAGGTAGTTGTTCACCTTACGGCAGCTGCTCTTGAAACGATGTATCGGCCACCCGATTCCGGGTGAACAGCCGGGCAAAGGATGCCGTGGTCCGCGATAAATTCGGTAGATATCGTTTCACCGCTACGTAAGGAAGAGGGCCGCGCAAGCGACCTCGAACTCGTAACCAGTCGGGAGACGGGAGTAATCTGGTTGCAACTGGTAGTAAGGGCGCAAGTGTCGGCCCGCTGAGTAACATAACTGGTAAGGCGTTGGCTTCTTACGGGTATGTAGCGGAACATAACCGAGGACTGTTTTGTCCTAAGTCTTCTGCGCTCACCTCACGGGAGACAGAACAGACAGAACGATACATTTCGTAAAAACTTCCTGAGGTGACGGATTCGCCCGTTGTAGTTGACAGCTCCAGTTGTCGTAAGGGTAATCCCCTCCCCTCCCCCATGTCAACAGACGTAATCAGCTTGCCCCCCCCCCCTTCCCTCCCCTCCCTAAGATTAGGTAATCAACCGAATTTGCGTAAAATTCGTTGAACCAATTGATTGAACCCAGCGTTTATAAAGTGTTTGAAGACGGTAAGTGAAAAAAACATTTTAGAATGCTTTTAAAAATGTACTTTATTAATTTAAAGTAATTACAAAATCCCAAACACTTAGATTTATTATACAAATCCTAATCTTCAGGAGCGGAGAGCGTGGAGAATCTACGCACATCGCGCGAGCGGGGCGATAAAGCAGTTTTTACTCGTATATCAATTCTTGCCACGGATGTTACCTTCAAAATCTGAGAAACTTTGAAATCGACCGTGAAAATGAGTTTAAAATAGTGATGGGTATCTTCGTCGTGGCACTGCAGGTTTAGACGGAAAAAAAATTGCGACGCTGTGACCAAAGTTTATTACGAAATCAGGACGTGCACCCCCTTCCTAGGGCACTCTCATCTAGGGGGGGGGCACGTAATCAAGCGTAAGTCTCAGCTCCAACCCCCCCCCCCTCGGTGATTACGTATTATGTGGATGGCCCCTAACATATCTTTTTGTAAAAAAAAAATTATTCATAACATAAGTACATATATAATTAATTAATTACTAACTATTGATTAAAACTACTAGTAGAGTAGGAATAAGTAGAGTGCTTAACTAATCAGTAAAAAAATGTACAGGCCCACGTGGAATATACTGCCTCACTAGGCCTAGACCTGTGTCGAGGCAGTAGTCTAGTAATGATTCCAATAGCAGCAGTGTCTTAAAAAATATAATAGTAATATAATTAATAGATATTAGTTATAGATATAATTAATAGATATATAACTTAACGATATTTATAACATAAATATATAGGTAATATATATGTGATATTAAAAATTAAATAGCATTATACTAACGTTGAAATATATATAGTTGAAATATTTTTAATAAATTAATAAATTCAGTTAAAACAAATAACAAAAATAGCAACAGCAATAATAATGAAAATAAATACAAGGGATGTATTTAGACATTTAGTTATTATTATTTAGTTAGACATTTGTCTAAATACATGTAAATATAAGTTTATGCCAATAACGTAATCACGATAAAATAAAAAAAAAAGAAATGTTATTGATAGCTATAATTATTATTTATTTACCAATATATATCTTAGATTTAGTTTATTTTTTATTTTGTAATTTTTTTAGGTATTTTTTTTATTAGTTATTTTTTTTAAATCCACTTACTTCCCTCGCACCCTATCCTCGCAACGCCTTGCCACTCGATAGTGCGCATACCGGCATCCTGTGCTTTAGATGATTAACCCCTTAAGTATATACTGTTAATCCAGCTCTATGAGTTACATTACATTACATTACATTTTCGTCGTGACCAATTGACGTCTAAAGACCGCTCTTGGAAGTGTCAAAATAATTGGGTTATGTAGTAAGTTTCGTTACTACTCTTTACTGAACATACATAGGTAGTCAAGAATTAACTACTAGATTGTCAAACTATAAATATAAATAATCAAAATAGAAGCCTAATATTTGAAGTAGTTAGTAATTCGAAAAGATACGTAGTAAAATTATTTATCGTAATATTCAAATTGTTAGTAAAATGTTAAATATACAAATTAAGTCTACGTTATGCATTTTAAACTAAAAGTACAGATATAAGACCATATAAAATAATCAGACAATAAGGCTCTACTCTTTTAAGTAATTTAAATGGGCACAATATTTGAAAAATCATGGCCCTCAAATTCGGCCAGATTATAGAAAGGGTGGCCTATCAGCATCTCCTTGATGTTTTTTTTTAATTTTATGTCCTCCAGCTGTTTAAGTTTTGTAGGGAGTAGATTATAGAATTTAATTCTAAGGTACAAGTAGCTTTCCTGTACTTTTGCCAGTCGTATATAATATTCGGGGTACGCATAAAAGGGAGCTACCGCGGGTATGATGCGAGTGAATGTCTGCATTAATTGGTGTTTCTGTTAGGTGCTGTCTAGCATACATTAAACACTGGTATATGTTTAAGTGTATATGAGTCAGTTTTGCCAGGTCCTGGCTGAAGTCGGTCAGACTAATCGATGAAATGAAACTTCCCACGATATTGCGTCGAAAGAAAACAACTCGTCGTCAACTTGTTTGGACATGTCAAATAATTGTTTGGGCCGCACACAGCACCGCGTGTCTTACACGCCCTTTTTTCGTCGGGGTAGTTTAGTAACTACGCCGTCTGCAAGAAATGTTTCTCTCCGAACTTATTGTGTTATAGCAGAGGTACCCAAACTTTTTTGTCCGGTAGACCACTTGCTGTTTTCTATCAACCCCGTATAATATTGAATTTTCTGTGACCGGATTTCTCCGTCCTCCCGTCTGGTTGCGGGTCCGAAGTCGCTTGCGCGGCCTCTACCTAATATTAGCGGTAATTCAGTGTTTGCTCGTCTACCATACGGGATGGTGTAACCAACGAGTCGTTTGAAGAGCGGCTGACATTATGTCATCATCCACCCCAAGCTGCTTAGGAAACAAGCCGCTTTCAGACTCCCCCGGTTATCTATCCGAGTGCACAGTCGAAAGGCTGACGCAACATGCAAACCGCCCAGGAGCGCTCGAAAGACATCCCTTAGCACGGGGAACTGATCCACCACGCCATGGAGGGGAACAGAGTCCTTATCGGGGTCGCTCTTCTTCGAGAAGGCTACTGGATTGAAGATCCTTGAGAACCTTGAGTTGAGCCGGCCTAAAATAACGAGCAGGTCTTAATGGCTTGACTGCAAGAGAACCGCCAGCTCCCTATTCTTTTGTCAGCAGTGCTCAGGCATTTCAGATTCTTTCCGTTTCTGGCAAGATACGTAAAAGTATTGGCCATAAATCGAAGAATATTTCTCTTTCGTAAAATCCTCCTAAATAAATTTCTAAACTTTTATATTTCGTGTTTAGTTTCGGTTTTGCTCTATTGACATTGTTTTTATTCTTTTGTCTGTGGGCTGTTGTTGGTTGTGGAAAGTTGCAATATGTTGAAAGATGCTATTGTTTCGCCAGTACTCAAAGCTGAGGGCGTCCGGCGTACGTACGCATGCCGCGTATTGTTTATTTTCACCTTACGACTGAGTTAATTATTGTTTTAATAGAAAAAAGTGTTTATATGGTTTACTGTACTGTGTGTATGAACAATAATAGAATGAATAAAAACATATAATTTTCAATAAACCTAAAGACTTCACTAGATACATAAGCACAGTACCTAACATGATTATAATATCATTTATTATTGACGTGACAACGTCTTATAATTCGATGGAGCGGCTGCACGCACGAAAAAACATGACTCATGCGGCGTTACCTCGCTCTGAGGCGTTCCATTTATTATATTTATTATTCAATATAAATGCTGCCATCTACCGGTTGCGACAAGAATTATTTGCTAACCTCAGTTTAAAATAGTACGAATGAAAATCACTAGATTGATTTAAATTCTTGACATAATTTTATATGTATTCTTGATATACGGAATGTTATTACTGAACGGACAATAATTTCTTGTGGGTACAACGAAGTGCAACGAAGTAAGCAACTTTTATTAAAAAAAAAAAGTATGAAAAGATATCATTACGATGCGCTATCTAGCGGTTGGTAAAATGTCGCTGATATTGTTTATTTACGACGTATTACCTACCGCTAGATGGCGCAGCGTGCTTAAACGCTTCTCAAATCGTTATTTAACAGTTTAAGATTTCAAACTTTCAAATTAAAAAAAACAATAAACTTTATACAATAAACAATTATACTGCTATACAATAATACATTTACATGTTGTAGTCAAATCGGTGAGTATAAAAGCATATATTTTTGGGTGTTTGTAATAAACAATATCAGAATCTTAAATGAATCTGCTTCAAATGCAACCATTCCATCAGTATTTTCTTATGACGTTGTCACGTTCAACTATCGTCAGTAAACCGACTTTACAGACAACCGTTTTTTTTTTTAATGTGGTAGAAAGATATATTTAGTATACCTCAACATCGAAAGAAAACTCAACCCGGTGGTGCAAAAAACGTTTTAGTAGATCGTAAATAGTATAAATTGTATTGTTTTTGTAAATTGTACAGAATAGGTACCTAACTATTTATCTCGTTAAAATTTAAAAAAAAATATTTTGAGTAAGTAATTTGTAAAAATTATTCTATTATAGATAAGTATATAAAAAAGTTGACAAACGTTTTGTTTATTTAATTGTATCCTCCTGTGCCACCCTTACCAAAATAGGTAAGCATTCTGTACGCTCGTTTAGAAGCTTTGTCTCTATTCGTTTAATTACTCATGTGGCATAACCGCCGGCCAATATAAATACGATAAAATCGGCCGTCGATAAAAATACATCGAAACTAGTCGGAAAGCAATAAAATAAGCTAAAATAGTCAGTAAACGTAACGAACAAGAGGAGTGACGCATTTGACTTTTACAAGCATTGCTGAAACATTGTCCATAGCATACTTAGTTTGAGCCACTCCTTAAGGCGACATGAGACCTCAGAAAAATATCCGAAATGGGGGGAGTCAATTTTGTAGGGTTTGATATTATTTTTCAAAAAACTTATAAAACTAACATTCTTTTGATATTGTCGTTCCAGGGTATCATGTCGCCTTAAGCATAAATTTCGACTACAGAATGAAAAAGGTACTCGAGCATTACGGGTTACATGATTCCTGGGAACGACCATATCAGAAGAACTCTTGTTTTATGAATTTTCAAAATATATGTAAACACTAATTTAGCTAAGAAAAATGTTTCTAAGCGCATCCCTCGATAAGGAACCAATTTGTAATTTAGACTCCAAAAAGTTGCTCATTGCCTTGAATAGTCAAGCTTTAAACTGATCTCAATATTTTTTAACTCCTGCAATGTAAGTAGTGAGTGCGTTTTATTTTAATTCAATTATATTGGCTGGTTAATTCGCTAGCGTCGCGCTAAGCCACATTTTTTATTTAGGCCCTAAATTAATTACAATTAATTACAGGTACTAGAGCTGTTGACTACAACGAGCGAACCCGTCACCTCAGGGAGTTTTAACGATATTGATCGTTCTGTCCCCCGTGAGGTGAGTGCAGAAGAGTTAGCATGAAACAATCCACCGTCAAATTCCGCCACACGTAAGAAGCCAACGCCTTATTGCGAGATAGTCAGGTTTGTCAAACCAGCGGGCCGACACTCGCGCCCTTACTACCAATTGCAACCAGATTACTCCGGTCTCTCGAATGGTTATGGGTTCGAGGTGCTTGCGCAGTCCTCTTCCTTGCGAAGCGGTGATACGGCGTTTGCCGAATCTATCGCGGACCACGGCGTTCTTTATCCGGCTTTCACCTGAATCTGGTAGCCCATTGGGCGTTTTAAGAGCAGTCGCCGTAAGGTGAACCACTACCCCCGCTCTATAGGAGACAGTTCTGTTTTCAGACTCTCCCGATTGTCAGTCAGAATCCACAATCGATTGGCTGACGCCGCCCGGTGCGCAAACCATCCAGAAGCGCCAGAAGATTGACTCATGGGGGAAAAATTGACTCCAGAGTCCTACACGCTGCCGGATGGGTGTTGACCCGTAAGTTTGACCGACCCTGAACATATGGGTCTTAGTGGCCAATTGCAACAGGGTCTATTAGCTTTCAATTAATTACAGGTATTGGGGTCTGGAGACGTACTTTTTCTATCACAGCGAAGGGTAGTTGTCGACCTGACGTCTTCAACCCTTGAATCGATCCGTCGGCCACCCGATCTTGAATCCGCAAAATACTCGAATTGAATAATTGCTTGCGTCAGGTAGAGGCCGCGCAAGCGACCTGGAATAACTTTCACAATGTGTACCTTTCTAATATTTCGAGATTCAAATATGAGTATTGCGCCCCCTGGTGAATCGATTTGAACGACAAGCTTTACAACTCTTGCCATGACCAAATGATGCCAGCATAACAAATTTCAGATCCATCGGGTTAAGCATATTTTCTGGATATTTAGTGATTCAATATCTAAGTTGGCTATTTCAAAGTATGAGTCATCTACTGGTACCTTCATTGCTCGAGGGTGTTTACAATTTTTCGAAGGTCGGGTTGTTTTTACGTTCGGCGACGGGACAGCTTAATCCTTTTTAAGCGGTGCATATCGGGTAAGTTTTATTGCCCCTTTTTAATGCGTGTGACCGTGTTTATATCCGAAGTTTCTTTGTTCCCGTGCGAGGGTTGTTTTTGAGTTGGCATATTATTACGAAATTTTAGCATTTCGCTTGTAAAAAATTTCACTTTTGGTTTAAAATATACATTAGCGTACCCTTTTAGTGAAGCTAATACGGTGTACTGATATTATTTGCGTAGTGCACTTCCTGCCATAAATAAATATATTTGTTGGGGTTTTTGATGCGTGGGGAATTTAGGCTTGTCGAAACAATTTTGTTGTGATATTTATCATCATCATGCCTGCCCGTGACTTCATCTTTTCTTCCCGCAACATCCCCCTCTCCGTTAGACAAGTGTTTCTCCTCACTCCTCTTCTTTGAGAGGTGGAATTGTTGTTCTCACTTTCTCTTCGTGGGGAGAATAGATAATTGCCACTTTATGTACTGGTCTTTTATATAATTTTCCGCGACAGCAGATCGTTACTGAACATACTTGCCTGTCGGGAGCGGTATGTACTTGCTCTATTCGCTCTTGTAGCCAAGTATTTCTGGGTAGGTCCGCGTCCACCAGGAAGACAATGTCTCTTATCTGGACGGGTTTTACCGCGTCGTGCCATTTTGGTCTTTTTGCCAGTGTCGGGAGATATTCGCGTACGAACCTCGACCAAAAATGGTTTGCCATTATTTGGGCTATTTGCCACTGTTGTTTAAGGCAAAGATTGTCGCTGTCAATTACTCCTACGTTGAGTCGACCTGATGACGAACCAATCAAGAAGTGATTTGGCGTCAGACTTTCGTCGTCTTGGCTGTCGAGAGAAATATGAGTTAGCGGGCGTGAATTTACGGAATGTTCAGCCTCTGCTATTAATGTTAGCAATGTCTCGTCGCGAAGAGCTTTTTCCTTTAAAGTGATGGAGAGAACTTTTTTTACTGATTGAATCAATCTCTCATAAAAACCTTCCATATGTGGGGCTGTCGGAGTGTTGAATCGCCACTCTATTTCTTTCATGGCGCATTGTGAACCTACATCATCAAAATTGACCCCTTGCAGTGCCCGTTTCAACTCGTTGTTGCTACCGTGAAAACTCGTTCCGTTATCGGAAAATATTACGGACGGAGTCCATCTGCGCGCCCATAGTCGTTTTATTGCCATCATTGTGCTGTCCGTAGATAATGAATGGACGATTTCTATGTGGATGGCGCGACTACTCATACAGCAGAAAAGTGTACCGTACCGTTTTTCACGGTGCCTTCCAACGGTGACTTCTATCGGCCCGAATATATCGGCTCCAATATTGGTGAACGGTCGTATGTGATGGGCCAATCTGATGTCCGGTAAGACCGCCATTTTGGGTGGAATTAGCTTCGCTCTATCAATAATTTGACATTTTCGGCAGCCGCGAGTGATTTTTCGGATCGCTCCCCGGAGTCGCAATACCCAATAACGCTATCGTAGTTCATTACAAACCCATTCACGGCCTTTGTGTTCGTGCTGCCATTTCATTAATAACTGGGTGTAATGACTACGCGCGTCCAGTATTTCGGGTTGTTTTACATCGAGGGCGACACCGGCTAAATTTTGTATGCGACCGCCTACTCGCAGGATCCTATTTGTATCTAGGTAAGCATTTAGGCTTCTTATCCTGCTGCTTTTTGGCAATTCTTTATTAATTTCTAATAATGAAATTTCCTCGCTGAAATCTTGTTGCTGCGAAACCCGAATCAGGTAGAGATCCGCGCAAGCAAGTTCTTGTGGGGTTAAATGTTTTGTTTTTTCGCCGCTGCGTTTGCAGCGTTGTATGAATCGAAATAGCCATGCTACTGTACGACGTAACCGTTCTAGGCGTGAGAATCGTTTTGTCTCGATTGGTGAAATATTTTTTATCGAGGTCGTTACGTATATCGGTCGACGTTCTTCGTCCTGACCGTATTCTGACGATGGAGATTCATCGTCCGCGGTTGATTCCCCTGGATTTAATTTAGATATATATTCTTTTTTAACAAAATTATTTTTTATGTCACATTTTTGAGTGGCTAACGGCTGGTTGTTAAGCAACTTATTCTCTGTGGAATTTGACCGTTCTTTCGCCATCTCTCAACTGTCTGGCAACGTTACCTGGTCGCTTTTCCGTAGCAGACCGGTGCTCCAACGATTGCCTTCCTGTTTTTTTGTGTCGTGGACAAGCATTTCGGATCGCGCGTTCGTAACAGCTTTATGGGCGCGTACGTGCGTTCCTACTTTATCTAATTCGACATATGAACGGATGATGTCGTCCATCCTTTGACTTGATCCCGCACTCCGTAAGTGGTTTACGGCGCGGCAGGCAGACAAATCACCGCCCCCCCCCCTCCCCCTAACGTCCAACCAAGTCGGCAAAAGGTCGCTATCGGAGCGTTCGGGGGGCCGGTTTTTATCGTTCTGGGGATGATTAGGTCATAATGATCTATCCCGATCAGAATTTGTGGTGCTCCGTCAAAGTCGCAAAACGGTATGTCGGCTAAATGAGGCCATTTATTCAGCATAGATTTAGCACTGAATTTTTGTGCTGGTAAATCTAGCTGCTTTATGGTCCTGGCCTTACACAAATGGTAATATTTATTACCTTTCAGCGGTCGGATCTCGCAGTTGTTTCGCTGCGTTGTGGCGTTTGCTACTGACATTCCCGACGCGCCTACTAAATTTAAGGGGCTAACTTCTCCGTGTACCCCTATTTTATCCGTTATGCTCTGATTTATTAGTGTGATCGAAGATCCTTAATAAGTTTTATAGCCCCTTTTTAATGCGTGTGACCGTGTTTATTTCCGTCGTTTCTTTGTTCCCGTGCGAGGGTTGTTTTTGTGTTGGCATATTATTACGAAATTTTAGCATTTCGCTTTTAAAAAATTCCACTTTTGGTTTAAAATATACATTAGCGTACCCTTTTAGTGAAGCTAATCCGGTGTACTGATATTATTTGCGTAGTGCACTTCCTGCCATAAATAAATATATTTGTTGGGGTTTTTGATGCGTGGGGAATTTAGGCTTGTCGAAACAATTTTGTTGTGATGTTTATCATCATCATGCCTGCCCGTGACTTCATCTTTTCTTCCCGCAACATCCCCCTCTCCGTTAGACAAGTGTTTCTCCTCACTCCTCTTCTTTGGGAGGTGGAATTGTTGTTCTCACTTTCTCTTCGCGGGGAGAATAGATAATTGCCACTTTATGTACTGGTCTTTTATATAATTTTCCGCGACAGCAGATCGTTACTGAACGTACTTGCCTGTCGGGAGCGGTATGTACTTGCTCTATTCGCTCTCGTAGCCAAGTATTTCTGGGTAGGTCCGCGTCCACCAGGAAGACAATGTCTCTTATCTGGACGGGTTTTACCGCGTCGTGCCATTTTGGTCTTTTTGCCAGTGTCGGGAGATATTCGCGTACGAACCTCGACCGAAAATGGTATGCCATTATTTACCTACCTAACCTAGCAGTGAAGCTAATCCGGTGTACTGATATTATTTGCGTAGTGCACTTCCTGCCATAAATAAATATATTTGTTGGGGTTTTTGATGCGTGGGGAATTTAGGCGTATCGAAACAATTTTGTTGTGATGTTTATCATCATCATGCCTGCCCGTGACTTCATCTTTTCTTCTCGCAACAATAGTTATTCTGCTATTCGGGACGGAGACAAATACAACAAATCAAAAACCATGAAAATCGTTTAGCCGTTCTCGAGATAAGTGTTCGAACAAACCCGACTTTGTTTTTTATATATAGATATATGAAATATTCAGTACATGTCGATTTCAATAGGGAATATTAATAAATTGTCATGACGATCTCGTCAATTTAGCTCGCCATTGGGTGCCATGGACATAAATGATTGAAGATCGCAGTCAATTTCATCACTTCTAAACTAATTGAGCAGCCATTATCTGAATTGTTTTGTTGAGTCGCGCCACGTGTCCGGTCGTATAGAGAAATATACATAGATTAACCTATTCGAAACGATGGTATCTAAAACTATCTATACTAATATTACAAGTAAATACATTAAAAAGAATTAAAAACACGACTGCCGTTACAGAAAGTGTACTATTGTATTTGTAATTATTTTTATTACATTTTCTAATGAAATATTTGTGGTTTATATATTTATCTCTATAGCGAGATGTATATTTCCGGAACTTACTCAATCAGAACATTCATTTGACACTAACCACGATATATTTATGTTAATTTATTGACAGACATTTAGACAAGTATTTTTAACCGACTTCAAAAAAATGGAGGAAGTTATCAATTCGGTTGTATCTTTTTTTATTTTTATATTTGTTACTTCAATACTCCGTCATTTATGAACCGATTTGTAAAATTCTTTTTTTATTTGAAAGGATATACTTCCAGATTGGATATACTTCCAGATCGGATTAGGCGTTAGGGCGCTATCATAGAGGAATATACACAGACACAAATACAGAGTGCCTTCTGAAAATGGTCTTAATTGTGTCAAAGGGGGGGGGGGGGAGGGAACAGAAAAAATATTTTCGTGATCTCGAAAAAAACATTGGAAATTCATAATAATTTCCCTCCTCGTTGGTTGGTGGATCGGAAAAGCCAAATTATTAATAATAGAGCACGATTTGTGAGATATATGTATATATATATATATATATATATATATATATATATATATATATATATATATATATATATATATATATATATATATATATATATATATATATGTATATATATATATATATATATATATATATATATATATATATATATATATAGTATTATTTTATATTTACCTATAAAGTATATATTTATTTATGTATGTAGGTACGTGTATATTTATATGTATATACCTAAATTTAATATTATTACGCTTTATTATTTTGGAGACATATATATCTTCTTAAATTCAAGATAATAATATACAAAGATAATACAGCAAGTTACGAAAACCACTCCGCCTTCTTTTATATTAAGCCTACCTTAGTACAGGCGAGGCCTAGTTAGGATGGCTTTGAATTTAAACATATATGTAATATTATAGATTTATGAAGAATTTTGAATTTGAATTTGAATATTACAGTTGTGTCTGATGGCGAATCTAGAACCACCGTAAACCAGAACCCAAAACGCAATTTTTGTTTATACAACTTCTTCGCTGCGTAAATAATAGTTGCGATGCCAGCGACCAAAAAAGTGCAAGAGTTTTGGAAAAGCTGATATTTTTAGACAGTATTTTGTCCGTTGAATGCCGGGGTAGTCAGCAGGCCAGACGCCGGGACACCTAGCGCTGGCGTACTAAGAAAGTTTTAAGTTTAATTAGTACTTCCAAAGTGTTTTGGAAAAGCTGAAAATTCATCAATAGACAGTGGATGCAATAAAGAACTCGAAACATATCGTCAGACTGCTTCATAATTGAACGCGTGGTGTCAGCATTAGTCCATACATGTCACAAAAATGAAGTCCATTATATTGCGCAGCACATTACACCGATGCATAATAGTTACCGACAAATACGTACCGGCGTATTTGCGGTGTCGAGCGTTCGTTTTATATTCCGCTCTAACGTATTGCTCTATCTCGTTCGCTTGAACTAATTTCAGTTTTAGTTCACAAGGTAACGCAATAGTTTCTCTTGAACTAAAATCGGAAATTAGTTCATGTGAACGAGACAGGGCAATACGTTAAAGCGGAATGTGATATGAACGGTTGTCACTTTTCCGCAATAAAACTACCCATCAAGCTAAATCAGCTGTATCTAAGGGTGCAGGAAATGTGTTCAAACTTATTCGGATGGCTGTAAGTTCGACAGGTAGTTTTGAAGCGGGAAATATCGACGATCGTTAGTTTCATATTCCGCTCCAATGTATTGCTCTGTCTCGTTCGCTTGAACTAATTTCAGTCTTTTTTCGCGAAGAAACGCAATCGGGCACACTGTCTACTGATGAAATTTCAGCTTTTCCGAAATACTTTAAATATACTAATTATAATCACACCTTTCCTAGTACGCCAGCCCCAGGTGTCCCGAAATCTGACCTGCTGGCTCAACCCCGGCATTCTATGGCCGAAATTACTGTCTATTCTGAAAGTATTGGCTTTTCCAAAACTCTTCCACTTTAAAGGTCGCTGGTTCTGAGCCTATAAAGCTCCGAGAAAATCATCGACCTCCCGAGAAACGGCTATTTATTTGGCCGTTTCCCATTTAGGGAATTCTCGGGTAGATACGAATCCCATAGTGGTCGTTCGGCGGTGTTGGCAACACTGCTTCAGGTGAATCCGACGATTGTAATCATAAAATATTGCGCTGTAAAGTTGGCAATAATTCAAGAGAACGTAAAATTTATATTTTGTTAGGTACTTTAGTTTAATTTGAAGTATTGTGACTCGTTCGTATGTATATTCCATAGATAGACAACTAGAGCTGTCGACTACAACGGGCGAATCCGTCACCTCAGGAATTTTTAAGAATATTAGATCGTTCTGTCTCCCGTGAGTTGAGCGCAGAAGACTTAGGACGAAACAGTCCACCGTCTAGTTACGCCACACGCCCGTAAGAGAACAACGCCTTACAGCGGGCCGACACTCGCGCCCAGTTGCCACCAGATTACTCCGGCCTCCCGACTGGTTACAGGTTCGAGATCGCTTGCGCGGTCCTCTCCCTTACGTTGCGGTGAAACTGTGTCTACCGAATCTATAACGGACCACTGCATCCTTTGCCCGGCTATTCACCCAGGATCGGGTAGCCGATATAGGAGACAATACTGCACTGTCTAGGAGACTGTCTAGGAGACAGTACAGCACTGTATAGGAGACAGTACTGTTTCCCAGACTTCCCGGCTGTTGGTCAGAATGCACAATCGATTGGCTGATTCCGCACGGTGCGCAAACCGTCCAGTAGTGCCCGAAGGTTGTCTACTAGGGGAAACTAACCCGCAGGCCAGAGTCTTACACTGGCTCTGCCCTTCTACGTGGAGGCCGCCGGATGGGTGTTGACCAGTGAGTTTGACCGAAACTGAATAAATAAGTTTCAGTGTCCAAACTGCAACAGGACCCATTAGCTCCCTTGGACAGATAAACAGATAAACTAGAGCCGTCGACTACAACGGGCGAACTCGTCACCCCAGGAAGTTTTAAAGATATTGATCGTTCTGTCTCCCGTTCAACAAACACTGCCTACTTATTTTTCTTACTTTTTTGAGACATAAAAGCAGTTATTGTAGCTTAAATATAAAAGTTGGATATATGGTGTCGTTAACTTTTGCATAGATCTCTTTGAGGCCGATATTTTTGTCATATATTATTTTCACATACATCAAACCGTTTGTTTAGCGCACGCAGATAAAGCAACTCACCAGCCTTTTTTACTACGACTTTATTTACACATAATATCGTGATTTCTTATTGAAATCCAATATTTATCGCAATAAATGCACGGCAATAATGCAGTTTTCCATTAGTGAAATAATTTGAAACCCGATCAGTATTTTCGGAGATTACCCCCTACATACAAACTTATAAACATTAGTTCTTTGTAATATTAGTATAGACGTGGGGGCCGGCCGAAACGGTTAGGCTCGGATCTGTTAAACGACGCAAAACGTCTATAGGTACTGTCGGCGTCCGACGGGTTAAATGGTCTTAATCGTCTCGGGGAAAGGGGGGTGGAGGACGGGTCAAAACGTATATTATCCATTTTAATCTCGAAAAAAAAAATTGCCACGTTCACAATACTTACCCATTGCCGGGAAATTAATGAGCTTAGCTGGTTGCCATAAGTTCAAGTACCTAGCACCTATCACGAGTATCTAAGTAGGTACTGTACAATGTACCTGAGAGTAAATGGGCCCTTGCTGAGTTGGCCACGAAGACCCATTCTGTTCAGGGTTGGTCACACTCACAGGTCAACACCCGTCCGGCGGACTCCACGCATGAAGTGCGAGCCTGGGTAGGACTCTGGCCTTATGCAGCAGTCGGGGGAGTCTGGAAGCAGTACTGTTTGCTATAAAGCGGGGGTGGTTGCGGACCTTACGGCGACTGCTCTTGAAATGACCATCAGCCATCCAATCCTGGGTCCGGCCGGGCAAAGGACGCTGTGGTCCGCGATAGATTCGGTAAACACCGTTTCACCGCTTCGTAAGGGAGAGGACCGCGCAAGCGACCTCGAACTCGTAACCAATCGAGAGACCGGAGTAATCTGGTCACAATTGGAAGTAAGGGCGTGAGTGTCGGCCCGCCAGGTAGCATTCCTGGCTATCTCGCGGTTAAGGCGTTGGCCTCTTACGGGCTTGTGGCGTAGCTAGACGGTGGACCGTTTTGTCCTCAAGTCTTCTGCGCTCACTCCAGGGAGATAGAACGATTTGTTTGTTTGCTTTTGTTTATATTCTTTATTGTGAAAATGTCACAATGGGCGGGTTTATTGTCATATGACAATCTCTTACAACCAACCCTACTATGACGTGTTATATGTATGTGTGCGTGTAACATGTCTGTAAGTGTGTGTCTTGTTATTGCATTCCATCGACAGAATTGAAAATGCAATTCCGTTAATTAGATCCCAACGGAAAATGGTGACCCAGCCGGGAATCGAACCCGGGACCTTTATACTATGTAAGATCAGGCAACCTACTAATCGTTAAAACTTCCTGAGGTGACGGGCTCGCCCGCTGTAGTCGACAACCCAAGTTGTACAATGTACCTACCAGTATCTAAGCAGGTACATATCTGCTAAAATATATCTACGATAAAATTCACGAATATCGATTGACTATTATCTGTGTCTATTTTGGACGCGTTAATCTGATAGCATGTATTTAATATTAGGGAAATATGAGATATTGTTCAGCCATATGTTTGCTAAGTTGAGTGATGATTTCCCGTCGAAAAAGACACATGAATCGGTGATTGTTATTTTCAATTTCAATTTCAATTTATTTCTGCTCCAGTAGGTAGGCTTTCCTACACTTGGATGCGTCTTTGTCTCTAAAATTTTAAATAATGTAATTAATTAAAGAATATTAACTATCATTATATAGTTGTGGCAATATAAATTAATTTTAGTAAATTATAATTGGTTTGAAAACCATTGATAAATAGAAAATAATCTAATAATCAGAATTGCTGATCAAAAAAAGAGCTCAATGTCTGTAGTCATAATTATCAAGGCAATAATATGATGGTCAAGAAAATAGATGAGGGTATATTAAAAATATCTAAATTTAAGTTAATTGTCAAATCTAGCAATACAGCCGTCGTCGATAAAAATAAAAATAAAAATTACGTTCTTTGGCAAAGTTGATTATCATGAATTATCCGTTATTTTACATGTTAAAATCGGAAACACTGTAGGAAACTAAATCCGAAATCGAAGACTATCGCGGTTGTTTGACTTGTAAATGGGATAAAACAAAAACGTTAAGCGAGAAAAATCGGCGATCTGCTGACACATATTGATAATTTCGCTGATTTCGAAATCCCATTGTGCTACCCAAAGAACAATGTTACTTTCCCCGCATGATCCGGGAAGCCATTAAAATAAGAAGAAACCCGAACATCAATAGAGACGACGGTTATAAACTCTCTTCTACATGGAACCTCTTCTTAAAATGTTTTCAATGTCTATCATAATTAAATGCTATATATAATTTCGTGTTTATGCTGTTGACCGTTGAGGAGTCCCCTCGTTGGAAATCAACCCTGGGTGCAGCAGCCATATAGCGGTGTAACTTAGAACGGGCAATCATAATTGAATGCGTATACAACATTTCGTGTATGTGCTGTTCACCGTTGAGGAATCCCCTCGTCAGGAGCCAACCCTGTGTGCAGCACCTATGTCATGGTGAAATTTAAAACGGGCTATCATAATTGAATTCGTATACAAAAAGGTATTTAGCTTGCTAGATTTAACCTATTTAACCAAGATGAACATGGACAAGACAAAGGTTATGGCGAAAGCCGATCTCACACCGAATCCCATTTCTTTGAATGGACAACCGCTGGAGCAGGTGCAGGAGTAAACATACCTAGGACAGGTGATAAAGCTCGGCCGGGACTCGATGATGGCAGAGATAAAGCGAAGAAAACAATTGGGATGGGCAGCCTTCGGGAAGCTGAGCTTCGTGCTGAAGTCCAGAATTCCCCAATCGCTCAAGACAAAGGTGTATAATCAGTGCGTGTTACCGGCTATGACGTATGCTTGTGAGACATGGACACTGACTGCTGGGATGATCCACGAGCAGCGTGACATGGAGCGAGTCATGCTCGGCATATCGTTGCGCGATCGAGTCCGAAACGAGCTCAACAGACAGCGCACGAAGGTGGTCGACGTGGGTCAAAGAGTGGCCAAGCTGAAATGCGCTCGGGCCGGCCACGTGGCCCGACGACACGACGAACGGTGGAGCAAGCGCGTTTTGGAGTGGAGACCCCCGCCTAGGCAGAAGAAGTGTGGGCAGACCACCGGCCCGATGGTCCGATGACATCAAGGAGACAGCTGGACCTGTCTGGATGAGGGAAACGGACAACCGATCCAGATGGAGAGTGATTGGAGAGGCGTATGCCCAACGGTGGGCGAATGCGCGCTGATGATGAAGAAGAAACAAACATACATACTAACTAACACACATTGCAAGGTTAATTAAAAACCCGGTAAGTATATAAAATACAGACTTAAAATAAACAATTAAAATGTAACAAATAAAATAACATAACATATATCCCTATGTTAAAAATCACTCAAATTGTATAAATATTTAGATAACAAAAAGGTGTAGTACGATTTCTAAATTCAATATAATTATCGATCTTTCTTGCTTTGTGGTAGCTTGTTATAATAATTTACGCTTCTTTATATCGTTGTGCCTTGGAACTTTAAAGTGGAAGCCTGCGATGGATCCCACCCTAGAGTGACTCGTTTCTTGCAACGTGCGTATGTATTATGCGATTGCGTTAAACATGTTTGCTTTTTCTTCTAGAATTTGCATACGTATTCGTGTCATATATCGTGGAAATATGTAGTTTTATAAACAAAGGTTTGCACGATTCTATATAAAATTGGCGTTTTCTCAAACTGGACACTTTGATCTCAAATATCTGGCGTTTGGTTAGGAATGCCAAATTAGAATTTATTCAAATTTATGCTTGTGTATGCTTGTGTTTTGAATTTAGGTATTAATTTCTGTTCACGCCATTTGATTTATCTTTGACGTCATTTTGTTCATAATATGGAAAACTTAAAATATCGCGTTATTTACGAATACGAGTATCAGCAAAAGCAAAACAAAAGTAAAGAAAGCAAAAAAATCAAAACCAGCGATACCGGATACTACGTATTTTCTATCAAAAACTGCGAGTTGTTCTCGGAATACTTTTCCTCCGTTTTTGATGCAACCCAGTGCAGCTGACTCAACATAGTGTGTGTGTTTCGAGTGCTAATTACTCGCTATGCAATATTATTATTAATAAAATAGACATTAGAACTAAGTTAAAAATGTTAGATGACAATTGACAGTAAAGGTCCAGGTCATGATGAAATCCCTCCCTTATTCATTAAAAAATGTTCAACAGAAATCGTACAGCCATTTCACATTATATACAATAAATGTCTTGAGATAGGAGTATTTCCGTTGCAGTGGAAGATTGCTAATATCATACCGATTCATAAATCCGGAGACAGGAGTTTAGTACCTATCTAACTACAGACCAATCAGCATACTCTCCTGTTTCGGAGAGATATTCGAATCTCTTGTCAGCGATCATGTTACACGACATTTTAAACATATTTTATAATCTGTCCGTACCAGCATTGAGTCACCAAAAACCGATCGGTGGAAACTAACCTGTTGGAGTACAACCACTACATTTCATCCGCTTTTAATAGGAAACACCGTGGATGCCGTGTATACCGACTTCGCTAAAGCGTTTGATAAAGTTAATCATGAAATATTGCATATAAAACTTGCAAATAACGGTATTCATGGTAACCTACTTAGATGGATGAAGTCGTACATATCAAATAGGACACAAGTTGTTCATGTAAAATGATACAGATCGATCCCTGCCTTGGTTAAATCTGGTGTGCCTCAGGAATCAAATCTCGGACCACTTCTATTCCTAATATTCATTGATGATCTCTCTAAGAGTCTACGCTGTCACTAATGTATGCACTACGGCATCTAATGTATGCAGATGATTTAAAAATATTCAAAGAAATACTGACAATGGAGGATTGCAATGCACTACAGAAAGATCTTTGCGAATTGAAAAAATGGTGTGAATCTAATAGAATGGAGCTGAATGTTGAAAAATTACAAATTATTCGTTTCACTAGAAATAAGCAAATTAAAGACTACTCTTACTCTATCGGCAATTCAACACTAAAATCTACAAAAAGTGTAAAAGATCTAGGAATACTTCACGACGAGTATACCTGACTTTTAGAGAACATGTCAACAATGTAGTTAGTAAGAGCGAGCGAACACTGGGTTTTGTATATAGGGTTACTAAACCGTTCAAAAATATGAACTGTTTTAACTTGCTCTATAATTCTCTAGTACGCAGCCAACTGGAGTTTGGTTCCATAATTTGGAATCCATACTATGAGGTCCATTCGGAAGCGATAGAGTCTGTGCAGAGGAAGTATATGCGAATGTTAACTTATAAAACCAGCCTATTACGCACTCTCTACTCTTATGAAGAGCGTTTAAATTATTTTTAAAAAAATACTCTTAGAAAGAGGAGAGAGTGTGGAAGCCTAATGTTTCTGCACAAACTTCTTAACGGCGGGATAGACTAACCATATTTATTAGAAGCATTAAATTTCAACGTACCATCCAGGCGACTGAGGCAGCACCTAACATTTCACCTTTCCACTTCGCAGACAAATCAATCTTTCCACAATTCTATCTCACGTACATGCCGGTTATACAACACTATAACAGATAACATTGATTTCTTTAACCTGGGACTATTAACAATTAGGTCTATTATAAATAGCGTATTATGAGAAAAAATTATAATTTACCGTATGTATTTATTATTTTATTCCAGACAGTATTTGATATATTTTTTTCTATTTAATTGTTTTACCGAATTTACTGTAAACTTATTTCATTTTTTTTTTGTTTTGATATTTTTTAAGGATATTAATTTTTGTAGGTACTGATACATTTGTAAATCATGAGATAAACGGCGCATACGCAATCATAAATTAAGCATGCGGAGTACTCATAAAATATTATACTCTAATTAGTAATAATGTAAAAATATTAGCGATAACCATGTATTAATAGAGTATTGTTTGCGTACCTATTATACTTAATTAAAATAAAATAAAATAAAATACGTGTGGCACTCAGGGACTGCCGCGGTAAAGCTATTGCATAGCATTTTTTAACAACTTATGCAATTATAATTATTCATTTATTTTATTTTTTCTGATATCAGATAACTGTTCTCTATCGGAAAATGATCAAATTATTATCGGAAAACGTTAAATAATTTAAACGTCTTCCGATAGAGCGCCGCGCACGAATTTTTTATTCGATAAAGCAAAAAAAAACGGATATTATTCAAAAAAACTACTATTCGAAAAAAATCGTAGATAAAAAGATAGATAATGAAATTATCTTTAAAATGGTGCAGGTTTCATAATAATACTCCAGATAGTATTTGCGTAGTAGTCGTTTTTGTGTTCGGTTAGACCTAACTTCACAAATTAATTACACTATGTAATATAAACAAAATCTAAAATTTTCAAAGCTAAGAATATTACTAAAATGCTGTTGTATAACATATATTTTTTTCGAATCGTAAGCAGTACTCGTTTAGACGTAATTATCAGTTTAAAATCATTAATATTCGTTAAGAAATTTCTTCATCCGGTCGCCGCGCTGGCCTATAGGCCCGCGATAAAAGCTATGCAATAGCTTAAAAATCACCGTGGCACCAGCGCTGCAGAAACAGCTCGAAGGTTTAATAGTGTGTATGGGGAAGCTACTGTAAAAAAACACGCAACGTTTTTGGTTCCAATTTTTTCGTTCTGGAAATGTTGACTAAGGTACAGAACAAACCCCATGGGCGGCCGGAGACCCTAGTTGACAATGAAGAATTAAAAGTGATCGTGTAAGCGTATCCATCTCAAACCACATCAGACTTAGCGGCAGGCTTCGGTGTGAGTGATAAAACAATTTAAATTCACTTGAAGCAAATTGGAAAAGTGAAAAAGCTCCAAAAATGGGTACCGCATGAAATGAGTGAAGCACACTAACAAACACGCGTAGAGTGCTGTGTTACATTACTCAACCGTCACAATAACGAGGTAATTTTGAATCGTATAGTCACTTGTGAGGAAAAATGGATCCTGTACAATAATCGGAAACGCTCATCACAATGATTGAACCCAGAAAGAACCGGCCAAATCCTATCCCAAGCGAAAGTTGACTCGGAGAAAGGTACTGGTGAGTATCTGGTGGACCAGCTCTGGTGTCATCCACTACAGCTTCTTAAAATCTGGCCAGACGATTACGGCAAATCTGTATTATCAATAATTGCAAACCTGTAAGATGTCTTAAAAAGGTATCTATAAAGATGTGTTATAAAAAAGGCACCTAACCGCCAGTGGTATTCAGCCTGAGAGCTGGGAGAGGGCTGCTCACAAACGCAGCGAGTGACGCTTCACGGTGACCACAAAAGTTAAAGAGTTTGAGGAAGCCCGGCTTGAAAACCTAGACTCAAACCGCCAACAGCGCAAAACTGGTCCGAAGCCCACTTACACATACACTTATAACAACTGCGGTGAACTCTACTGTAGGCGTTGTAATCGGACCTTTAGAAACAAACTAGGATTCACGAGTCACTTCCACGCGCATCTTCGAAGAAGTCCTGTCAACCAAGAAGTCTCCGTCGTCGGATCACGATGAGGAGGACATCATCATCATCAATTGCAAACCGTGATGGAAAAGCTAGCCGTTAAACAACCGAGACTGGTCAATTGCTCTAGCCCACTGCTGCTTCAGGACAACTCTAGACCACACACTGCACAGTTGTGGTCGATCTGTTGAGTTGCTTGCGAGTACCTAATCTACTACTAAGCACGTAAGAGGTATTACCATATAACATCATTAACTCATTATAAATAAGATATAAAAACGCATTTACCGCGTGAAGTTTGTAACACCCGACGTTTCGGAGACGTTGCAGCCGCCGTTGTCTAGGGTGGACTGGGTCTAGGCGTCGCCGAAACGTCGGGCGTTACAAACTTCACGCGGTAAATTCGTTTTTCATCTTATTTATTATAATAATCAACCATAATATTCTCCGATTTCATATTGGGCTCGATTACGGTTCTTCGTGAACTAAATTCGGAAATTAGTCCGTGTGAACGAGACGGGGCAATACGCTAAAGCAGAGTGTGAGATGACCGGTTGTCACTTTTTCGCATTAAAACTGCCCGTCAAGGTCAAATCTTACACCGCACGAAATATGCTCGAATTTATTCGGACGCGTATAAGTTCGACAGGTAGTATTTATCGACGATCGTTCGTTTCATATCCCGCTCTAACGTATCGCTCTGTCTCGTTCGCTTGGACTAATTTTAGTTTTAGTTCACAAAGAAACGCAATCGGGCCCATTATCAACTCATTCCTACGAGATGCCACTGTAATGAGAATTACAAGAAAACTAAGCAGTGTGAGCCCTCGTGACATGGACAGAACGCAAATAGCAATAAAAATCGCCAATTTGTTTTTTTTTTTTAGATCGACTGTTTAATTAATAAATATCACTGCTATTAATAACAAAAACTCGTATAACTTACCTCGACTCAGTGTAAACTGTAAACAGTTGATAGAAAAAAGTAGGAGATTGCGTGCGAATATAAACCGCCAAAAGTTGACACGGAAACTAGCGACACGACCGTACCTGACAGTGGCCCGCACGATACTAAAGCATTGTATGCTATTCGGGCAATTTAGGCAGACGCGACAGGAGAAACTCCCATTTTCCATCCTGCGCCGCTATTCCGTTCTGTCCCGTGTTCACCTACTTGGAGTTAACAACTGGGAAACTAAAGCCCAGGTGAGATGGAAGAAGATTCTTCACGAAGCAAAAACTCACAATGAGTTGATGCGCTACTGATGATGATGACGATGAATAATAAACGCTCTATTTGATAGACAAATCGGTGAGAATAATGCTTTGAAGTAATATTTTACAGCTAACCTTAACCTAATGGGATAACATGTTTTGCGAAAAAAATAAAGAAAAATCTTTTATTAAAAACACTTATAAAGGCAGTCACTTATACAGGATAAGTTTTAATTACCCGCTATGCTTTAAGTGGGCGAATCAGTACGAGCAAAAAATACAGTTTTAATAAAAAAATGTGGAAAAAGTTTTTTTTTTTAAACTTTTGAAAAAAATATTTTTTGGAAAATTGTACAAAAAGTGGCTTCTAGCAGTACGGAAATATCGCTTTTTTGCGATATTTTACCCTAGATGGACGCAGAGCGCTCAAAAGCTTGTTAAGCTTTTATTTTTAAGTCAAGTTCTTCAAATTATCAAATTAGATAAAAACAAAAAAAACCTTTTTTTTTGTTGCTACTTGAAGGATGCCGGTTAATTAAAACTCACCTGTATGTATTTAACATTAAAATCCAACAGAAATGAAACAACACACTTTTTCCCGAACGGTTGAAGGTTCTGCGAGCTATATGGCCTGCCTAAATGGAGCTAAATTGTAAGGTCCCGGGTTCGATTCCCGGCTGGGCCACCATTTTCTGTTGGGATCAAATTAACGGAATTGCATTTTCAATACTGTCGATCGAATGCAATAACAAGACACACACTTACAGACATGTTACACGCACACATACATATACCACGTCATAGTATTCAGGTTCAAATGTCTCAACTTCAAATATCTCAACTTCAAATATCGTACTGGTAAATTTGTTAAATACGTGGACACCCATCAACATAATGTATTTTTTTTCCTATATTCCTCCTTTCCTTCCTGGTCCCTCCCTTCCTACCCTCTTTCTTTTCTCGTTTTTTTTCTGTCTCTTACCATTTAGATAATCTTGATGTTAACATTTAGTGGAAAATTGTCTCTGGTGTAATTTGTATATCTATCTTGTTTGGCTACTTACTTTTATACACTGTTATTTTCCTGAATAAAAGAAAATAAAATAAAATAAAAAATAGTAGGGTTGGCTGTAAGAGATTGTCATATGACAATAAACCCGCCCATTGTGACATTTTCACAATAAAGAGTATAAACAAACAACCAATTTGAAAATATAAAAAAGCAATAAACCTCCCCTCTCCCTACACAGGGTAGGGAGAGGGGAGAAGACGAAAGAAATTAATGGCTCATGTTAAAGTGTTCTTTGAGGCTGCGTTTGAAGCAAAACGAACTCGGTGCTGTCGTTACACGTGTGGGTAAAGCATTCCAGAGACGGGCTCCGTGTACGGAGAAAGAGTGGGATAAGAAATCACCTCTGTGAACGGGGATCGAGAGCAGTAGGTTGTTCAGATTTCAGAGGGCGCCCGTGCGCTGAAATATTGATATGTTGTTAAAAATGTCTTTTTACTTAGATATTTTTTTCATATTATTTATTTTTAAAACCTACGCATTATTATCACAGGTCTCTATTAGGGCTGGTGCCTTTTCAATCGGTAACTAAAAATATTTGGTATATATTTTGACCTATATTAACTAGCTCGATTTTGCAAATTATGTATAAGTACTTACTTCTCAACCTATGCTAACCTAAAACATATTTTTCCTATATTAAATAGCTTCATTTACGCTTAATAGATAAAATTACTTACTGAAACTAACCTATATTAACTACCTTGATTTACAGTTTAGACACATCAGTATTTTTAAAGCTTATAAAATATTATTATGCTGAGACAAACATCTTCATGCGCCACCAATCCACAAAAGCATTTATAAAGTTAGGCTAGTATCCGCTACAGTAGGCGACTATCCCGAAGCGAAGCAAATATCCGAAGCGTTCTCTCAGTATTTTGAATCCGTGTTTGCGGATATCCCAACTTCCGCATCTTCATCACATATTATGGCGTCCAGCAATATTTTACCAATAGCGATTATTAGCAGCATCGATACAAATGAGGCATTAATTTATAAGTACCAGCAGTTGATAAGAGGAAAGGTGCAGGCAGCGACTCGATTCATCCTGCTTTATCGCTAACTGTGCTGCACAACTTGCAAAACCTGTCAGCATGTTATTCACAAGATCTGTCGACGAAGGACGATTTCCCGGTAAATGGAAGGAAACCCATATCATACCAATCCATAAGGGTGGATGCAAATCGAAAGTCGAACAATTACCGACCAATCTCCATCTTACTCTAAGCAAGTTTTCGAAAAGGTCGTCTTCGACCAAGTTTATCCTGTTATTTCCTTGTCTCTTTCCCAACAGCAACATGGGTTTACACAGCGATGCTCTGTTTTGACCAATATGTGTGAATTCATAGACTATATATCTTGCCAAATGGATAATCGCTCTCAGGTCGATGTTATAATACCGATTTTAGCAAGGCATTCGATCGAGTTGATCATGCGATTCTAAAATTTAGTAAATCAGAAATAATATTTTGGTAACTATGTAAGTAGAAAGGCTAGAATCGTGGTTTTTACTGAAATACATACGTTTAAATATCATTGTTCTACATTCTGTTTTGTATAAGCGATAATCTTAGTCGACCTCAACGCTTGCAAACTGACTGCTCACATTCAGAAATACTGATGAGTGTCAGGATTACCATTGATTATGTTACTGTAGTGTAATAGAATGCTCACACCTATAGGGCATATTGGCAACCATTTTTAGACGTCGACGTGCAGATGGCGCTGATAGCGCTGACATCGAGATTAATAGCAATTTATTTGGCTATCTGTAATAACATTAATAATGAATGGTTTTTTTTATAAAGGACTGATTATAAAAACCCAATTTTTCAAACAATGATTACAATAATAACATTCAATGAGTTGGCTATCTGTAATAACATTAATAATGAATGGTTGTTTTATAAAGGACTGATTATAAAAATCCAATTTTTCAAACAATGATTACAATAATAACATTCAATTAGTAATGCCCTCTATTACATTTATTATTGGCTGTTTACACAGAAAAGTAGATGTCGCAAATATTCGAAAATGTTGGAGCTAGAAAAACGGTGTAACATTTTTTCTCGCTCGCACAACTGTTCTTTGTCTATACCAGAGTCATGCTAGAATAGACCACGCCACCAGCCTGAGAAATGGATAGAGGAATAGATAGAGAAAGCTACATATGGCACCCCTCTATCCTTGTTTAGTCGCGGATGCGCAGGACAGTCATGTAAATATATATGTACTGAGTGCAACGCTACGACGCCATAATATGTCTGCAATGTGAGTTTGAAAGTTCGTATTTTTTAGATTTTGGTTTAGCTGTGTTTCAATTTAAAATTTTATGTAAAATAATTAGGAATTAAAGAATACCGAATTATTATACTCAATTAAAAAATGATAAACGCTAACTTTAGCTTTTTTATGTTTCGCTATCGCATTCACTCACAGTCCACCTTCGTACTCCCGCGGTCTATTAATCAATCAGAAATAGATACGTATGGCAACACCTAGCTGTCGTAGCTACGGGTCCCATCAACCTTGCAGAAGGCAAATTTGCAGACGGCAATCTTGCAGACGGCATTCTTGCAGTCGGCAGTTTTGCAGAAGGCAATCTTGCAGAAGGCAGTTTTGCAAATGTCAAAATGACCTAACCTAACCTAACAGAAAAACTTAAAACATTTTTTTTAATGTTTAGTTTGATGTATAAAAGTCATCCACTACAAGGATGCCGGTAATTAATGTCACTTCGATTTTAGGGAAAGAAAAACCTAACCTAACCTAACCTAACAGAAAAACTTAAAAACTGTACTGAAGGTTGCCGCCTGCAAGGTTGCTTCCTGCAAGGTTGCCTCCTGCAAATCTGCCCTCAACAAATTTGGACCTGTCAAAAGTGACATTTGTGCAAAATTGCCGCATGCAAAACTGGCGCCCCCCGTAGCGACAGCTGTGAAAGCGACATGGCCGAACATACTTATCATCGCCATAAAACGTTTTAAAAAGGAAATATTTTTGACAGTTCTTTCGCGTGAAATTTTGAGGTTATGTTGTTATGTATAAGATAACGAATTTTCGTACGTAAAATAGAAATATTATTTCACGAAAATGGCGCTCCAGATCGCCAGCACGATATTCAGAACAATGCGCAACACGCTAAAGCCGACCGCAATCGCGCGTTCGGCCCATTATTTCACTCCAGAGACTCATCCGCCTGTAAAACCTCCCGACGAAATGACCACCATCATCCAGCAATTCGACGACGTGGGCAAGTTGTTCGGTTACATATCCACGAACAGTCACAAATTTAGAGAGAGCCACGCCCTGAATGCGCTGCGAGTGCTCTTCATGCTGGCGAAACACGAGAGGTTCGGCAGTACGAGGCGCGCCGAAGTACCTAGGTCTCCGGCCTTCGCGGATCTCTGCAGAGCGGTCAACAGAAATATTAGAGCATTAGAGGTTCGTTCAATAGGCGTCAAATGATACATGTTGCAAAGGGTAGCGAACGGTTTCGTACAGCTTGGGCCATAGGATCCACTGTGTTTCCGAGTCGGTCCAACTTATGATTCAGCTCCTATACAGTAACCTCCTCGTGTGGAGTACTACTCTGGGAATTATTGCAGTATAGGTACCTTTCTCAGAAATCGAAAAAACAAAGAAATACTACTAGGTTAGATCATTGTAATGCTAAATGTGAAAGAAAAAAGCTTCGGACGCGTAAATTTTCGAAACCAAATTTACATACAAAAAAAAAATATATTTTTTTTTACCTCAGTTTTTGAGGTTGTTTTAAAAAAACCTAACCTAACCTACTGCCAAATAGGTGTTTATGTATTATTTTTTTTTAAAAACTACCGAAATGTATGGGTTTGGCGCTTTTTTTAATGTCTATATCTCGCTTATTTATTGAGACCGAATAAATATTATTGCAGATTCGTAATCAGCGTGGTGAATATAGTCTGGTGACGTTAAAAAATCAACAATCTAGAAGAGGTACCTATACTGCAATAATACCACAGTGGTAGGATTCTCGCATCTCAGCAGTATAATAACACCCAGTAAGTTCACCCAAGAGCTACAAGACTATGCGGGAAGAGGGTGCGACGGAAGTGGGGCGAGGGGTAAATCATGTCGCATCCTTAGGCCCATAGTTAAGGCGCTGTGGGCACAGTTTGTGTCCGCTCTTACTATTACTTTTTTGTGGAGATTTACGAGTCGACGCCATATGGTATTCTCAGAACAAATCAGTAGCATAATAGTATCTGCTTCGCCGAGGCACCGTAAATGTGGCCGGGACGATGCTTCAAGAAGAAGACGAGTAATCATATTACGATTTGTGGTATACCTTAAGATTCCTGATGTCATTTGCTTCGATTTCAATTTTGTTCTAAGAGAAGCTACTGTCTGGTATACTATGCCTTAAGGCTGGTAGATCGATTTCCCCTGAAGGAACGCCTCCAGGCGCTACTGGACGGTTTACGCGCCGTGCGGCATCAGCCAATCAGTTGTGAATTCTGACTAATTACCGAAGGAGTATGAAGACTATATAAATATAGTCTCCTAAGCAGCAGGAGTGCATGTTAACCTGTCGTCAACCACTCTTGAAATGACCAATCGGCTACCTGATCCTGAATTCAGAGCCGGGCAAAAGATGCCGTTGGTTCGCGATAAATTCAAACTGAATGACCTCTAAATATACAGCAGGTAGAGGTTGCGCAAGCGACTTCGGACCCGTAACCAGTCGGGAGGTTGGAGGTATCCTAATGGTTAATTCCAGAGATATCCTTTCAAAACTGGTAGTACGCCCGCTGGGTACCTTTTCGGTGCCTCGCCGTAAGGCGTACACCGGGAAAGGGAATGTAAGCGTACAACTTACCACCCATTCACTCTCCCTTTGAAGCCGTAGAATTTGAGACTGTTGTGAAGGTCCTAGTTGTCTTTTGCAAGTGAAGGGATTTTTAGAGGAGGGAAAGATACAATCGGCACAGGTGGTGGAGAATGGTCGGGCGACGAATTGCAGGCAGATGTGGAGTCTAGGGACGGGTAAGGTTCGTCTCTGTCCGTGACTCCTTGCGACAATTTAAGACACTGCTATGCAACATCACTGTTAAGGGCCCTTGCTGAGTTGGCCACGAAGACCCATTCTGTTCAGGTCACACTCACGGGTCAACATCCATCCAGCGGCCTCCACGCATGAAGTGCGAGCCCGGGTAGGACTCTGGCCTTAGGGCTAGTTACCCCTAGGAATCAACCTTCTGGCGCTCCTGAACGGTCTGCGCACCGTGCGGCGTGAGCCAATCGACTGTGCACTCTGACTAACAGTCGGGGGCGTCTGGAAGCCGTACTGTTTCCTATAGAGCGGGGGTGGTTGCGAACCTTACGGCGACTGCTCTTGAAACGACCATCGGCTACCTGATCCTGGATGAACAGCCGGGCAAAGGACGCTGTGGTCCGCGATAGATTCGGTAAACACCGTTTCACCGCTTCGTAAGGGAGAGGACCGCGCAAGCGACCTCGAACTCGGAACCAATCACGAGACCGGAGTAATCTGATCGCAATTGGAAGCAAGGGCGTGAGTGTAAGCCCGCTGGGTAACACTCCTGGCTATCTCGCAGTTAAGGCCTTGGCCTCTTACGGGCATGTGGCGGAGCTTGACGGTGGACTGTTTTGTCCAAGTCTTCTGCGTTCACTTCAGGGGAGAGAGAACAACTAATCGTTAAAACTTCCTGAGGTGACGGGTTCGTCCGTTGTAGTTGACAACTCTATATGTCATCATGCCCAGCAATATGTGCTTGTTTAGCCACGCCAGACGTTTGTATTTCTTATTACAGATAGGGCAAACAAGGTCCGTTATCTTCGCCATGTCGTTTTGTGGGGTTTCAACTGAGGTAGCAGGAATTCTCCCCCCTGATAGGCCGCTTAAGGGCATAATAGTATTATGATGGGCCCGACTTCGGTAGGTGAATTCCATGGCCGCTCCATTTGTATTTTATTTTATAGACTATTTGAACATTAAAGCACCCAATAATTACGAATTGAAACCTGTATAGCAAATTAAAATTGACATCCTAATGCCTGCTCCACACGTTGGCGAATATTGGCCAATCTTGCCAAGGTGGAAGCACTATGACGTCAGAAAAATGTATGGGAAAGAGCGAGAGGGACATAGGCGATGCGGCCAACGCTGGTGAATGAGTGGAGGGGGCATTATATAAATAGTATTAAAATAATAAGAGCTAATTTACAAATTTCTTTGGTATTATCTTAATATATATAAATTACGTGTCACGTTGTTTGTCCGCGATGGACTCCTAAACTACTTAACCGATTTGAATCAAATTTGCACACAATGTGCAGTTTGATCCAACTTGAAAGATAGGATAGCTTACGTCTTAATTTATAGTCGCGATATTATTTTATTGCAATGTCTATTATTTGACATTCGCAATTATCTGTTAGTTCCAAACGATTTTAACAGATGGCGTTATCTATTGAGTAATCCATAGATGGCGCTGCTATGTTAAACCTACAAACGTCATAGTCGGGCAAGCGTTATTCTAAATTCAAAATATTGTGAAGGTAATACAGTGAAATTATTCCTGCTTTTTAATTATTTGTGCTTCATTGTTCAAAACTCTTTAATTAAAATATATACATGTAGGTAAGTATTATCACATAGTTATAAAAGTGGAATAACTGCAGTATAGGAACCTCTCTCCATTTTTTTTCATTTTAATGCTAAATCTGGAAGAAAATTGTGTCGGTCGCTATAAATAAGCGAGATAGGCATTCAAAGTTTAAATTTTAAAAACAGGCCAAAATAAAAAATTAAGTAATTCACCACGCTATATTCGCCACGCTGATTCCTAATCTTCCATAATCTTTATTCGATCTCAATAAATAAGAGAGATATAGGCGTTCAAAATGTTCATTGCAATGTCAAGAAATTTGCGGTCATTTTGTTTGTACGTACCGTGGCCGACACATTCGGGTCCCATCAAACTTGCAGAAGGCAGATTTGCAGACGGCAATCTTGCAGACGGCATTCTTGCAGGCGGCAGTTTTGCAGAAGGCAATCTTGCAGAAGGCAGTTTTGCAAATGTCAAACTAACGTTTCGAGGGTCGGCATTTTTGCAGACGGCATTTTTGCAGAAAATGAAGTTAGGAGCAAAACATCGTATTTAAAATTTAGTGTTACCAGAGTAGAAATCGACAAAAGCCGCGTTTTCATATGTCAGGGTAGGGAAACCAGTCCACTTCTTTGAGTGTCCTCTCCATCGCAGATCTCAGCAATCAACTTTCGATTTTAGGGAAAGAAAAACCTAACCTAACCTAACCTAACAGAAAAACTTAAAACATTTTTTTTAATGTTTAGTTTGATGTACTGAATCATCCACTACAAGGATGCCGGTAATTAATGTCACTTCGATTTTAGGGAAAGAAAAACCTAACCTAACCTAACCTAACAGAAAAACTTAAAACATTTTTTTTAATGTTTAGTTTGATGTACTGAATCATCCACTACAAGGATGCCGGTAATTAAATGTGGAGAGGTAAAAATATTCACCACTTTAATTTACCCTGACATGATAATTTGCTACTTCTTTTTCTAAATTTAAAATTTATAGCATATGCTTTACTGCTTTATTTTTGGTTTGTAAAATAATATAAAATTATTTTATTTCGTGTAATCATGTCCTAATGCGCCATTCTCAAACGTTGCTAACTTCGGGTTTGTATGCAAGTTTGCTTTCTGCAAGAATGCCGTCTGCAAAAATGCCGCCTGCAAGGTTGCCGCCTGCAAGGTTGCCTCCTGCAAATCTGCCCTCAACAAATTTGGAGCTGTCAAAAGTGACATGTTTTGACATGAAAAAGTGACAAAGTGGCATGACAGGCAAGTTTGCCGCATGCAAAACTGGCGCGCCCCACACATTCGAGCATATCGTAATATCGATAACAATTACCGATATTACAGAAATTATGACAATTTGCAGAGTTTTAAGATTAACCGAAATATTTAAAAAAAAACGATCAAAAAAAAAATATTTTCGTGAAACTTTTAAAAAAGGGCACAAATTTTTATGTTTTTTTCAATATTTTTTTTTTTTTTTAATTTTGCGGTAAATTTGAAAAAACGTTTTTGTCCACGGTGTTAATTTGATATTGAAGAAATTTCGTTGTTTCAGGTTACCTTTCGTCATCATCAACAGCCATTTTGTAAAAACACATGTTATTTACTAACAACTTTGTAATATACTCATTTGTTACAAACTTTAATAAAAATAATAATAAATTTTAAAATTAATTCTTTTGTATTGATTTTTGATTAATATCAACTGTACGAAAATTTTAATCAATCGTGTTGAAAGTCCTTCCCCTTTAAATCCCAATCCAGAGGATTTTTATACCAGCATTAACGTTTCCGTCTTCGTTCGTAAATAATAATTTCATTGTATTAATTAAGGGGTTACGGTAGTAGAAAATCTGTCATGGAGTTCGCCATATTTTTTTACAAATGGCATCTATTTAAAAAAGCATGGTGGTCCCCATGAATGATGTTCTCCTACCGTTCCTATTAAATAGTTTACTACAATGTAATATAACAAAAACCTTAGCCACAGCAACGCGTGGCCGGGTCTGCTAGTATATTATAAATATAAATACAAATGGAGCTGCCATGGAATTCACCGACCGGAGTCAGGCCCATCATAATACTATTTTTACACTTCTGGGGGGTGAGCAGTGGATTGCGGACTTACGAACCGGCTGTGGTAGGTTTAGGACAGCTGTCTTGCCACATGTGAGCGTTCACCTTACCACCCATTCACTCCCCCTTCGAAGCCATAGAATTTGAAATGCAGAAATCGCAGTTTTAGATATTTTTTCTAGAAAGGAGTTGATTATTTTCCTGGAGAGACCAAGATCTTTAAAAAGGTGAAACAAAGATTTAGCTGGCAGGCCACGAGCGCCAACTTCCACCGCGTGAAGGTGAACAGTGAAGCCGTTCCGGGTTACGGTATTTGCAAGATCATGGTATTTATTTAATTTGTACTCGTGGAGTACAAATTAATTGTGGATAGTGGAATTTTATTTTAATATAGGATATCGTATAGGCTTCTTTTGAACGCCATCTATTGGGCTACCTAATATAAGAGAAGATTAATCAATGTTTGGAATAATGAGTGCTATCTACTCGTTGCGTTTCATAGTAAAATCCTGGCTGCCATAACGTAGTATGGCATTAAGAAATCAAATGCCTTATATAATCAACTAGCTCTTTGGAAAATGCATTCAGCGATAGAAATTAATTATATTATCGATTAAATTCATCTTTTCTATTTTTCCAGGTTAACGACTTGATCGAATCCCTCAAAATCGTACTCTTCTTCGATATTTCACCACAAACGACGATAGTGCAAAAACTACTACAGCTCATAAAAGAGCAGATCAACGATTTGAACCTGAATCACATAATTTTCCTAGATTTTTTATTACTGAAGATGGAGAAGAATCACTTATCGAACGCGCTGCAGGTGGCGCTGCCGCTGGCGTTTCAAATCCAGCTGTCGCTCGAGATGGACCACAACAACATGCAGCATTTGGCCTCCGTTCTGAGGTATTCGTCGCAGAACAACGTGCCCGAGCGGACGGTGAAGAGCATCATCAATGGTATGACGCTCTGCGAGGAGAGGGTCGATTTGGCGTGCGCGAAGATGATCGTCATGTCTCTGTGCGGTTTGAACATAGCCGACGCGGCGACGCACGCGAACAGCGTCCGTCTCCTGTACAACAGTATGAACGTGCTCGTCGAGCGAATCGACGATTTGAGCGTCGAGGACCTGGCGATGATCCTGCAGAAGTTGAAATGGAAGATACTCAACGGGAGCGTGGAGTTTTATCACGACGTGTTCTTTAACGCGTGCGCAAAGTCCGTGCAGAAACGCCGTTTGAATTTGGAAAGAGCGACGTTTTTCGCTGGGATTTTAAACAGGTTAAACGCGCCGAATATCGGATTGCTCGATTACGTGTCCCGGTTATGCATCGATGAAGCGTCGTCTCTGTCGACGATTGCGCCACGGGAATTAGTATCGATCGTACGCTGCTTCGCCAACGCCGATTATAAACCGGTCGAATGGGATCTATACAGTCAGTACATATTAGATCACGAGATCCTAGATAGCAACGATGTGGAGTTCCCGTGGTTAACGTTCGGGCAATCGCTGGCTACGCTCGACTGCTTCAGTCACAAGTTGAACGAAAAAATCTTCAACGCCAAGTTCCTTGCAAAAATCCTCGATAGTGATGTCACAAAAGTAAATCATTTACAGTTGCTGATATTGGCTGCTGCCGTCAAAGCATTCGACACCAACTACACAGGCAATCTTCCGCCGGACGACATCATGGAGTCTGCGCGGCACTACCAGAGCGAGATGACCATAGATACGTCTCTACACCCGTTCTTGACGGGCGCACTGTCCGGTTCGCAAAACTACGTCCACGGCGTCCAACTAGACAATGGCCTGATCGCCGACTACTTATTCGCCGTGCAAGAAAACGGCGTCCCCGTCCCGCTCGGTCATCAGAAAGCCCATCAATCCCATATCGTACGATACGAGGACATCGTAATACCGATTGGGTGCGAGCCCGTGCTCCTAATCGTCTTCCCGAAAAGCGCCATCGCTATGAACTCGCTCCGCGTGAAAGGACACCACAATATAAAATTGAAAATTTTAAAACAGAACGGTTATCGCGCTGTTCCCATCCTCGCACCCTCGTGGCAGATGTTGGGCGAAGCTGAAAGAGTGGATTATTTAATAAGAGAAATTAATGAAACACTGCCAAACTCTCACAGGTTACGACACCATAGAACCAATATTTAGTATTACAATCAGCTGTGATATTTTTATTTGATTATACGATTTTAAGTATTGTCCATTAAAAACAATTTAACCGAATCTTGTATCTTATTACACATTTACGCTAAAATGTTTATCATAACCACGCGGTAAGTTGGCGCTCGTGACCTGCCAGCCCGGGCTGGGATATACGATTGTCGTCACTCGAAGCGGGGGCGGAATTTTTTTGTCGTATGTTGCCACACTGTAAATTACCGCACTGCGTTTAGGTAGTAGATCGACGTTAATCGATAAATAGAGCAAGACATCCTTCCGCACCTGCATCAAACTTGTTCGAGAATTTTTTTTAAATTTACTGCGTAATCATTTCCTTACAAAACATATTAAAACACTGCAATAAAATCTGCTCACAAAGTCACATCGCATGTACGATAAAATAATAATAATAAATAAGTCAAAGAGCGGAGTTTTCGATAGTTCTTGAATCGTCAAAAGTAAGGTTAAGAATGACGACAGCTCATGCAATGCCATTTGGGGAATCGCCGCAATCACTATAAGACTAGAGTGACCGCTTAGCTTCTTATTTCATTGTACGTGCGAAATTAGTTTCTAAGTAGATTTTATTGCAGTGTTTTTACACGTTTTGTAAGGAAATGATTACACAGGATGGCGGTGTTGACTACAACGGGCAAACCCGTCACCCCAGGTTGGTATAACTATATAGATCATTTTTTCAGCCGTGGGATGAGCGTAGAAGACTTAGGGACAAGACAATCTACTGTCTAGTTCACGAGCTGAAGGTGGTTCAAATGATTACACAGTAACTCTTCAAAAATCTCCCTAACAATTTTAATGCAGATGCGGAACTATCGCAGCCGGTCGTTAGTCCGGAGTACACCGCTCACCCACCAGAAGTAAAAATAATAATATTATGATAGGCCCAATTCCAGTTGGTGAATTCCATGACAGCTCCTGTGTTTATTTATTATGGCTGATATATGGAAATAGTATGCAGCATCGAGTTTCATTTTGTCTCCAGCACTTTTGATGCTTCCAGGCCATTTATGTAGTTGGGGAGCCAGCGACAAAAAAGTGCAAGAGTTTTTGTAAAAGCTTTGATAGTTTTTTAAAGCTGTGATACTTTCAGATCAGACAGTATTTTGGCCATAGAATGCCGGAGTACAGTCAGCAGTTCAGACTCTGGGATACCTGGCGCTGTCATATTACGAAAGGTGTAATTTTAATTAGTTTAATTACCCCCAAAATGTTTTGAAAAAGCTGAAAATTCGTCAGTAGACGGTGGATGCAATAAAGAACTCGATACAAATGGCCAGACTGCTTCATAACCAAACGCAAGGAAAGGGAAAGATATTCCTCCAAGATAGCGCCCACACGCTTCATCCGGTTGAGCTGAAATTTGGCATGCAGGCATCATTTGATTATGGCAAGAGTTGAAAAGATTGTGGTTGAAATCAGTCCACCGGGGGGTGGAGGGGAAAGGAGTGGTGGTCATACTTCAATCTTGAAATATTGGACTTGGAGACTTGAAATTTGGTACTCAGATGTGTCGTTGGGCCGAAACCACATTGTGAAATTTTGTTTGAAATATCTCTTATACAAGCGATACAAATAATTTTTAAATTCTGCCGTATTTAAGAAAATACTGCACAATATTGGAAAATAAACATGTTAATACCACAGATATACTACAAATATATTGGAACCTCTCATAACGAGCATAATTCGTTCCCGACTCTTACTCGTTAAGCGGTACAATTTTTCCCATATCCTACTAATATTATAAACGCGAAAGTTTGTATGTATGTATGGATGTTTGTTACTCTTTCACGCAAAAACTACTGAATGGATTTTGATGAAACTTTACAATAATATAGCTTACACATCAGAATAACACATAGGCTATAATTTATAAAGATATATGGTTTTCTATCATCATTATCACAATTTTCCATCACCACGCGGGTGAAACCGCTGGGCGCAGCTAGTTCGTTATAAAGATGCCTTTACATGGGCAACTGAAATTGCTCAATCCCAAGCAATATTGGTCAATTATGACGTCACGCAACATCAAGCAATTTACTGCAATACCAATACGTAGCAATTATTGCTAGAGATTCCGCCCCACCAAGTTGAGCGATATGGAGCAACTTTAAGCGATATGGAGCAACTCGGCAATGCATTCATACACTAGCAATTCAGTTGAGCAATTGCTGGCCATGGACGAGGGTGTCGTTGCGGCAACGGCTTGTAGTGCTTTTATTATCATGAGTTTAAAACGAAAAAAAAAATTAAAAATAATAGATGGATTTGTATTCGAACAAATCTAGCAAGACGAAAGCCATTGCGCCTTTATTGCGCAACGAATTGCATGATATAAAATCGAAGACTATCGCGGTTGTTTGACATTATAAATAGGATAGAAAACGAATTTACCGCGTGAAATTTGTAACACCCGACGTTTCGGTGACGTTGCAGCCGCCGTTGTCCAGGGTAGACTGAAGAGCTGTCAATCCGTTGTTTTGCGGGTAGGCCGCATACCGCTACCGCCACTGCGTAGGTTATAACGGTGGTGGGGGGCCGGGCTTGGAGCGCGGGAATTTTGAAAATCCGTCTTGCACACAACACTCACTGTATCCTGTTTTACGTCTTTGCGTTCGGCGTTCGGCGGCGGAAACATTTTAAGAAGAGGGTTCCACGTAGTAGAAGAGAGTTTGTAACTGTCGTCTCTGTTAAAGTTCGGGGTTCTTCTTATTTCAATGGCTTCCCGGATCATGCGAGGAAAGTAGAATTGTTCTTTGGATAGCACAATGGGATTTTGAAACTGCATCCAGTTGTTACTTCCGCTATCCAATATATGTTCGCAGATCGCCGATTTTTCTCGCTGAACGTTTCTAACAGCTTTGATGTGTTCTGACAGTCGCGTGGCTATGGGCCATTTCGTTTGTCCAACGTAGGCTAGACCGCAACTGCATTTGACTTTATACACACCCGGGGTTTGCAGTGGTATTACATCCTTTACAGGCCTCAAAAATCGAGCTATATTTTGGGTCGGTTTGAAGATCGTTTTTATATCGAATCTGTTTAGCATCTTACTTATTCGATCTGTCACGCCCTTGACGTATGGTAAGAATGCTCTTGATCTGCTCGGTTTTTGAGTTTCGTCTGTATTAGATCGTGTGCGTGTCTCGTGATATTTTCCGTATCCATTTTTCCTAAGGACATCATTGACATGTTCCATCTCCTTCGGAAAATGCTCAGCGTCGCATAGATTGCATTCGTTTTCTATCCTATTTAGAATTGCATGATATTATATTATTCATAAACTCAACCAGAATGCCCCAAACTGATTTTGAATTACTTATAAATAAAGTCAGTTCATTAATTACCAGACGACCAATATGAGTGATCCGATTTCTGCACCTACAAAACTTGCCTTTTAACCCTTCAATTTCTCATACAAAAGTCTAATGCACCTATTTGGAATTTCCAACGATTTTGTATTTTTTATTTTTGCTGCATCATTGTGAGACATATGGAACTGCAGGCCAATAATAGCACTCCATTCATCTTTTTTTTAACATGCAATCTTTGAATTCAGAACTTTTGTTATCCCATAAGCAAACGCGTAAGTGCACTGAGTCAATAAAGTTTATTATAGTTTCGTTATTCCATGAAGATGACGCCATTTTGTCCACCTGTATTGCGCAACAGAAGCGGTATGCCTGGCTACCCTAGCACTGCGGCCGCGCATCTCCCCCGCCAGCGGTCGCCGCGAAAGCGAGATATATTTATGCACACGAGCGAGGCAGAAGAAGAATTACTCGTGGATATTCCGCAATTCGTGGCGGCGACACTGAGCAATACAAAATATATGGAGCAATTATAAGCAATGTTGCCGAAACAATTGCAGCAATTTTTAGGAATTGCTCCAGATTGCCTTATTAATTGCTCCACTACCTCCGGCGATTGTTGCCGGCCAATTATTGCTCAAAAAATTGCCCGTGTAAATGCACCGTTAGGTGTGAATACTCGTTATGAGGAATTACTGCGAAAAACTCGTTATGAGAGGTTCCACTGTACATTTGCGATCATAATCATTTGACACAATCACTATTGGAAGGGGGTTTGGCGTGGGGGAGGGGGCTTGTCTACTTGCCGGGAATGTCTTGGGATGACGCAACCGATTTGTTCATATTTTTTTTGTTGTGTGGGGCTTTTCTAAGGTATTTATGAGCCTTGTAACACTGCGACCATTGCTGATCTATTATGTTCGCCACCTACTATAGTTCTGCGCTAAGCCTCGTGTCATTTAAGAACCGCAACAGGATTTAGCGCCTGATTGTTTTGCCTCCTCAGGTTGGTGGCAATGACCACCCAAGTGGAACATATCTTTAACAGTACAGATTTTAAAATTTAAAAAATATATATATATATATATTTTTAAAACAAGTTTATTTGCTCGTACTGATTCACCCACCTAAGTAGGACGTCACTAATTGAAAACTCACCCTGTATAAGTTGTTCTTCTAATCCCTCTGTGTTTGGGGGGTAATCACCCAATGATGTTCTTTTCATTACTTAGTTTTTATACAGGCTCATACATATATTTACAACAATTTAAATGTCCCTCTTAGAACAGGCTATAGCCAAATTAGGTGACTTTCGAATATGATCACTGGCAATAGTTTTTGGCATATTATGTAACAAACTACTGGATTTTTGCTACTGGATTTTTCTCTATGATTTTTTTATTGTACATGTACATTTTACTGCAAATTATGGTGAGCTACAAATTATTAAAAAAAAAAAAAGAGAAAGACTGATTAGCGTCCTGCTTTCGCCCGGAGCAATTGACATATATCCCTCTGCCAGTCAGAAGTCAAATCAATGACTGTCTTGGAGTTATCCATCGGCTAAATAGTCACAAGTGCAGGTATGCGCATTGTCAGCATCAAAAACAGAAACAGGAAACATGACAGGACAGGACCAATTAAGAAAACGCTCGATAAATATGTATTTTTTTTATTGTATCAACAAACACCTCGTTATGCATAAATGCTTCTATAATAATATAAGGCGATTTTCATAGTCTTGTACAGTTTCCTTGAAAACGAGGCGTTCCAACAATGTGCATCCAACAAGGTGATAAATAAACATATGCAGTGTTATCTACTGTAAATTACACAATTCAAATAATTTAAACTGAATAAGTGGGTTTAATCTGGCCATGTAATCGTATCACCAAACCAAATAAAATTAAAACATGGAACAGCACAATCTGGTACAAGAGCCAGCGACGAAGAAGTGCAAGGTTTGGAAAAGCTGTTTCTTTTAGATCATAGAGTAATCATATGTTTGATCATATGTTTCGAGTTCTTTATTGAATCCACTGTCTACTGATGAATTGTCAGCTTTTCCAAAACGCTTTGGGGGTACTAATTAAAATCACACCTTTCCTAGTACGCCAGCGCTAGGTGTCCCAGTATCTGACTATACCCTGACGATTTGTCAGTGGTGTTTTGACAATGTTTTTTTTAAATATAGATATTTAAAAAAGAAATCTTTACCAAACGCAGGGCTTAACAGAATGTACCAGAGCGAAGATGCCCCAGAGGCTATAAAGGAAGTGGAAGAGGCTTTGAGCCGTATACGCGGGCCTGTCACTTACATCAAAGAGCAACTCTGGCATGCCGAGAATCACGCTTTACTTTGCCGGCTTCAGAGGGAAATATCAGGTATACTTTTCATCTTTATACCTATTTTATTATACATTATGGTTTATCATTTATGTTGCTGCGAATCGAAAAGGGAAAATGATGCAAGATTCATCGATATCAGTGCCTCTAGCAGTGCAATCTTTACTGCTTTGGCTGTGGGCAGATTGAAATATCGGCGGGCCCTCTTTGGTGTGGAGGCCCGATGCTACAGCCCTCTTATTATTATTATTTATTCTGGACAGTCAGCTTTGCTGATACGTAACACAGAAGTGTATCACATACACGGGATGCTACTATTACTCTCCCCAGGCAGAAGAGTATCCAGAAGCTTTAACTCCTTAGAACGAGATATACAATGAGATACGAACAGACGGAGAGCCGCAAAGCATTCCTTGTTACTGACAAGCTTATAATACTACAATCTCCAGCATACAGAAATACTACAATCTGTCCTGGAGGCCTGTAGCAACCCAAATAGGCTGCTAACCTTCTGGGACAGCCTGGGTTGGCTGGAGTAACATAAACATAAATAGAAACATGAGCCACGCACAACGGCCCAATCAAGAGGCCAAGTGCGAGAAAAAAGCCCAAAGTATACCCCGGCAGTCTACGGCTAAAATACTGTCCGATATGAAAGTATCAGTTTTTCCAAAACCCTTGCACTTTTTTGTCACTGGCTCCTCGACTAATCGCTGTCAGCAATGTTAGCATTGTAAAAAAATCTGCATCAGCAGAATACGGCGACTTAAAAAAGGATATGAGAGTCAAAAGGTTACGGAAATAAACGATCAATGTCAACTTTTTAAAAATTTTTGGTAATTCCATTTTTAAAATTTATTTTGAAGCATAATTTAGAATTTCTGTAACAAACTACTAATCCCCCTAAAATACCCCCTAAATAAGGCACTAAATTCATTTAGTTCATTTGAATCCGTCTAGCACTACTGTACCCTACCACTTAGTATCGAGTAAAAATCATAGATAGCGTAACTAAGCGACTTATGTAAGTTTAAATGTTGCGCGTTGATGAAAGTGATAAATTACAACTAAGGCAGGTGTTGAATGACTGATAAAAAAATATAAAAAGTGTATACAATTGTGTGGTTTTCGTGGAAACCTGTAGGTAAGAATATAATTTTATCCATTCGAAATTTCAAAGCAAAAGATTGCAAGTTAGGATGTTCTAACATTTACTGGAACTGACTATGGCAAATTCTTGGTTATTATACCGAAGAGTAAGGAAGGCAAAATATCTCAACGGCAAACAAATGTCTTAGCAGGATTTAGACTCTCAGCAGGATTTAGACTTGAGATAGGCGAGACCTTATGCGAGCTTGGCCTGAAGCATAACATCAAGAGTCGAAGGTCATTGGCAGTAAGGCAGGACCAGGTCGGTCATTGGCCGATTTGGGTTAAAAAAAAGGATACGTTGCAAGATTCCCAAGTGCACTGGCGTTTCACAAACAATTTGCGAAAAATGCAGTGTAGCATTGCTATAATAAACAAAATAATTGTTTAAAATTTTTCCATACAACATAAATGTTTTTTTATACGTTCAACTCAATGTTACAGTAATGTCACATTCCCTTAAATGTCAAATAAATGATTAATGATAAATATTTTTGAATTTCTGAGAAATACGTATTTTTTTATTTGCCTAAACCTATCTCATTATCAACATTATTTTTTGTTTGAAGATCTTGGGCTACAAAGGGTTAAGTAAATGTATTTAATTTTTTTTGAAACTCAAATATTATTCTTTTATTATAGTTTTCGCTTTTTTCTGAGATATAAATTGAAGTAAAATGTATTTATTTTTTTTAGACTCAAATATATTTCGTTTAGCAAAATATCTTTTTTTCCCAACCCTGGCTAAAAGGTCATATTTTGTTTATTTTTTAAAAGCAATTTTTAGCAAAAAATTTTAAAAGTTGACATTGATCGTTTTTTCTCTGTAACCCTTTATTTATATACTGATATGGTGTTCACAACCCACATGTTTGTCCATGGTGGATACTGAACTGAAAAAGACTATGAGAGATGACACAATTATTGTCACCGCTCTCCGTACTTTATTTGTTATTATTTAGTTTCTACTAAGACAAATTAAATTTACTTTATTGATTTCAATAGCAGTTCATGCTATATGCACCATTAAAAAAACGAAACCAAAATTTTTATTCAACAAGTTTAGATTATAAAGGCGGTGATTTCTGAAGTCCGACGGGCTTTCAGCCATTTTTACTTTTCAGGCTAAGCAACGGTTAGGGAAAGTATTATGAGCTTGAAAAATTTTGTTTTTTGAGATGACGATGGAAATATCCATTTTGTTATTGAAATTAAATAAATACCATGATCTCGCAAATGTCATTGCCCGAAATGGCTACACCTTCAAGCGGTAGAAGTTGGAGCTCGTGGTCTGCCCGCCTAATCCCTGTTTTTCCTCTTTAAAGATCTTGGTATCTTCAGGAAAATAATCTACTTACACATTTTTTGGGGTAAATGAAGTTTTTATTAAAAATGGATGCAACTCCATAGGGTCCCGGTCCCATAAATCTTTCCCTTTCACGATTCATTGGCCAGATTCTAACAAACATTCCTAAGTGAAAATAAGTATTTCGAATCGTTAATACCATGTTAGCTCAGTCGTTTGCTTACAATAATATACAGAACAACAAGCACTATTTCTATCAATATATTAGTAGAAACTCTAATACTGTCTCTTTAAGGAATATACGCGCTCTGTCCAAAAAGTTCATGCAGGAAGCTAACAGATTTTTATTAACTGCTCGAAAGCCAGCCTTCGCACCCAAAAAACTGCGCTGCAACTTATTGGTTGATTTTGTAAATAAATACTGACAATATAGTTTTTCATGAGTTCCTTCTTGTTACCTAGTAATTAATCTTGTTAGTCATGTATTTTATATATTTATATATTATATATGTCGGCCGGCCGAAACGGTTTCGCGCGGATCTGTCAAACAACGCAAAGTGCCTATAGGCACTGTTGGCGCATAACGGGTTAAGGGTGCTAAATTTGCAGGTGATAATTTGCACTTTAACCCTTCAAGCCCCGCGACTTTGATATCGAAGTCAACTGAACGCGTCCAGAAAAAGTGATTTGATTGGGTTTTTCGTGTCATTCCGTATTCAGTTGTATTTTATTTAAATGCACAATGATATTTGTATCATCGTGCATTTAAATAAAATATAACTACATACGGAATGACACGAAAAACCCAATCAAATCACTTTTCCTGGACGAGTTCAGTTGACTTCGATATCGAAGTCGCGGGGCTTGAAGGGTTAACTGTTTCAGATTTGCAGCAAACATGTGACATATTTGCAGGTTTGCAGGTGTCATTTTTGTAAGTGCTATATTGTCATGCACCACATTCTAATCAAGAAGTAAAGTGAGCAGCGTTTGAAGAATGAAGAGCTGGGGTTTCCAATTATGCCACGACTAAAACTAGAGGAAACAATCGGGTAGGCCCCAAAATGTCTGATTTGTGTGCTGGAAAGCAAGAAAATCTCAGAAAATATTTTTTTTTCATGTACCATCAATTTGAACTTCCACAGAATTCAGCCGCAGCTCAAATCATACACATCGTAACTTTGTCACTGCATCTCTTACGTGATATCCTTGCTATGACTAGAGCATTTCACCGTCACTTATTAACGATTTGCACTATTATTTATATAGTTCAAAAAAGCATGGAGTTCCGACTTGCGGCATATGCGAGGCTCCTAGGACGAGTACTGACACAGCGGCCATCACTAGTTCCATCTAGTGACACATCACTAGATGTCATTAGATAGTGTCACTGTGTCATCCATCTGGTGATGACATCACTAGTGATGGGTCATTCCGGGTGCACCTTGGTTCTGAATCCCACTCCGCTACCCGAAAGAAATCCGCTTCTTTCTCCAAAATTATACTAAATCACTCTGGGTTCTTTTTTATTGAAATAGTATAGGAAGATATTAAAAAGATATTGAAATCTGTTAACTGTTATTATCAAGCGGAGTGGAATGCAATTGCACAATTGCAAAACACATAATTGCAATTGTTAAAAGAGCCAACTCTACTCTCTATCTAATAAGGAAGGCTTTCCAACATCTGTCAATAGAGGTTTTTATCAAGATCTACAAGATCTTGAGTATGGCTATCAGATTTGGAACCATTACTTTTGCAAATATGTAGATATTCTGGAAAAGGTTTAGCGAAGGGCAACCAAAATGCCAGTGGGCCTGAAGAATAGGAATTATGAAGATCGCTTGGAATTACTACACTACAAAGAAGACAAAGAAGGGACCTGATTGATACATATAAAATTCTAACAAATTATTACGATGTGGACTGAAGAATATTTACAAATTCAACGTCATCACAAATATTCGAGGTCACAAAAAAAACTCGACCGTACAAAATTTAAATCTAACCCTCTTAAGAACGTTCTGCCAAATAGAGTGGTGGACATGTGGAATGAACTACCATTTGAAGTGATTAGTGCAATCTCTGTCAATCAATTTAAAAACAGACTCGATTTGTACCTAAAAACTTGTTAATATTGTTTATATTATATTGTTAATATTGTTTAGCTTTACAAGATCTGATCTGGACGTATCAGCAAAGCTGCCTGTCTAGAATAAATAGTAATAATAATAATAATAATAATGACACGTTAGTGGTCAAGTTAGCTCTAACTCGGAATGGAATGGCTAATCGGTACTATATTTGTCGAGTTGAAATTTGGAGTAGAACCCGCTTTCTGCTCTTCGCTATTGGAATGGACTCCGGAATGGGCTCCAACCAGGAGACGTAATGACCCATCGCTAGTTCCATCGGAGGTCCTTAGTAGCCGATGACAGAGGTTGGTTAGGTTGTCTATAAGTGCGGCCAAAGGAAAAACCCCACAGTTCCATTGTTCAAATTTATTTTATAAACAGATGAATGATAATAGTACGATTGCGTAATATAAATGTACCAATACAATAATTTTTAATATGCTGCCCTCTCCTTATTTCAATAGAAGACGGGTTCGATTGCATGTTATCGCATGGTGGATACACAGCACGGTTGCATAGTGGTTAAGTCGCCTGATCTTACTTTGTAAGATTCCGGGTTCGATTCCCGGCTGGGTCACCATTTTCCGTTGGAATCAAATTAACGGAATTGCATCTTAATTCTGTCGATCGAATGGAATAACAAGACACACTTGTACACACATGTTACACGCATACATACATATAAAGACTTCATAGTAGGGTCGGTTGTAAGAGATTATCTTATAATAAACCCACCCATTGTGAAATTTCACAATAAAGAGTAGAAAACAAAGATAAACAAAGAAAAAAGACTTTGTTTAATTTGTGCCTTCGAATATATTCTACGTATTTGCATAAATTTCCATGTAAATTCTACTTTTCACGGAAACGGACAACTATATTCACATTTATCATTATGTAATCTGTGCTTTTTAAAAATTTGTTACGCCATTTATGCAAAAAATATATATTTTTTATTTTCAAACATTTTCCTGGTCTGGTAATCACATTGGAAAAATACCTCGTGTTTGCAGTGTTTTGAGACCTTTCCGTTTTTTTCGCTAATTTAAGCCACAGCTGAATCAATACCCTGCCCGAATGGATACTTAAGATATGACCAAACAAACAATAATAATACATACTAAAAGAACTTTTTGGACAGATTATGGGCTCGATTGCGTTTCTTCATGAACTAAAATCGGAAATTAGTCCGTGTGAACGAGACATGGCAATACGCTAGAGCGGCATGTGAGATTACCGGTTGTCACTTTTTCGCATTAAAACTGCCCGTCAAGGTCAAAGCATCTAAATCTTACATTGCACGAAATATGCTCGAATTTATTCGGACGAGTATACGTTCGAAAGGGAGTATTTATCGACGATCATTCGTTTCATATTCCGCTCTAATGTATTGCTCTGTCTCATTCGCTTGGACTAATTTTAGTTTTAGTTCACAAAGAAACGCAATCGGACCCTATGTAGACTGTAAAACGACATAAATATTTCTTTTCAAATATCATTTAGCGTGGCTTGATATGCATTTCTTAGGCTTTTCGTTAATTTACATAATTTCTTTGTAATAAAAATAATTGCATAACCCAGACTCATAAGGCCTTTTTTTTAAATAGTTTAGAAAATATTAAAAACTTAAATATTTGTCTATATTTAAAATATTCGTAGCTAGCATTGCGAAACTAATTTTTGGTCATGGCAGTGTGAATGACGTCAATCCATCTGAAAAAAATCAAAATATAACTGTGTAGTACTTAAAACAAAAGGGGGGGGGGGGTGTTTATGAACTTGTATTAGAGAAAATGGTGCAGTTTCAAAATCCCACAGGATGGAGGAAAAAAGGAAAGCGGAGAAAGAGAGGGTGATGAGTGACAAGTCTTTTGTCACAGGCATTTGCTTGCAACATATATAGGTTGAGTGGCACCGAGTGTTACTAACTTCATTCTATCAGATGATTGCATAAGTATATGCCCGATTTTCATAAATGTCGCTAACTTACTCTATTGCAAATATTCGGTGTTTATGATTCATTAAGTTGCATACACTAAAAATATGACAGTGATGTGACATTATCCCGTCAGAAGTAGTTCAAATAAATTGATTTGTGTGTATTTGGGATTTTTTTTAAAATGGGGACCGATAACACAGTATACCAGACAGTAACTTCTCTTAGAACAAAATTGAAATCAAAGCGAATATGTCACGAGTTGTAAGGGCTCGGATATGGCTGCCAGATGTCCCGCTACTCGGCCCACGCAGATATACAACGTTCGAAAACATCGCCAGCTTTTACCTGCGCGCAATGCTCACCAAATCTATGGGGAGGGGGGGTGGGAGGGTTAAAAATCCCAAAAACGTGATTGTGTAATATATGGACAGCCCCCAATACTTGATTAATAAAAGTACCATCATTAAAATTTTAAACTTGTTAAAGTTTACCATTAAATAGGGCAAGAAATTATGCAACCATCTGATATATATTCAAATATGCAACTGACAGTGTTATAATTTGAGCTTAAACGTCAGTTTATTCTGTTGTTTTTATCCTTTGTCGATATAATATATAAAAATATACATCTAAAATACGAAATCTCGATCTAATATAATAATCTCAATCTAATATACACAAATAAAAACATATTGACCATGGAGTTTGAACATAACAGTGTTACCTTATATTTACTTGGGAATTCGGTTTCTGCTATTGCATCTGCCAACTGCAGCATCTTAATGTTAACCCTTCAAGCCCCGCGACTTCAATATCGAAGTCAACTAAACGCGTCCAGGAAAAGTGATTTGATTGGGTTTTTCGTGTCATTCCGTATGCAGTTGTATTTTATTTAACACGAAAAACCCAATCAAATCACTTTTCCTGGACGCGTTCAGTTGACTTCGATATCGAAGTCGCGGGGATTGAAGGGTTAACAAAATAATTATGTATCGTACCATCAAACGTTACAGTGTTACTGGTAGCATTGCAAAACGCAACAATGGTGGCCCTAAACAAACAGCAACTTCCTGGGACATGGTTCAGAATATGAAGGGTGGAATTGTGCAAAATTCTCAGCAGAGCACAAGAAAATTGGCAAAAGTTCTGAAAGTGTTGGACTGGAGTGTATGTCAAATATTGAAAAATAAACTCCACCTCGATCCTCTTGAAATACAAAAAGTGCAAGACAAAACTACAGTGCAGAAAAATTACGGTCGGATAGAACTCAGGCTTTGCCAAATACGTCTTTTTGGATGAAAAAACTTTCACTTTCTAGCAGTACGTAAAGAAACAATATGACCGAGTTCGGTTAGAGGAAATCAAACGATAATCTCGAGCAGAAAATAGCAGTCGGAAAGCATGGACTAGCTGTCATGGTTTGGATTGCAGTGACTGCTGAAGGTTCAGTTGCAGTGACAGGTGCTTGCAGGTGGTTGCAGTGACAGTGACTTCACTCGTTTTCATCGACAAAGGTGTCATGGTTAAAAAGACTACCTGAAAACATCTTAACCCTTGGAGTAAATGGGTATTTTCATGGATGCATATGTCTCTTTTGCAGGATTTTCGGCGACATCGACCTTAAAGTACTATAACTACGAAACTACTACACCAATCATAAAAAGAACAACTGCACAATGATTGCATTGAAATTTCGAATATAGAATATTGAAATATCATTTTGTAAAACAATTAGATAATTATGAATAAATATGAGAACGTCAAAGAAGTGAAAAAAACGCGGAACCAGATCTGGTCGTATCATACTCAACGGATAATTGTTTCAGAACCAGATTTGGTCAAATCATACTCAAGGGGTTAAAAGAAGCATCGACACCATGGGCAGATAAACTTGGAACCAGGACATGGACAATCAGGAAAGTTTCTTGAGTGGTTATAATGATCAATGAATTGTCACCTTTTTTAAATATTGTAAATTTGCAATACCCAAAATATCAATTATCTGAAATTTCTAAATATAATATTTTAAAAAAAAATAGTATTATGGCATTTTCATTGGTAAAACTTGGTCCCTAGCACGTAGGTATATATAGGTAGTTTTGTACTAAGTCTATAAGTAGTTTTGGTCCCTATAGATATGGTCCCTATAGGTAGTTTTGTACTAAGATCTCTAGTGTGGCTAGTAGAGCCCATGAGTGACGATGCCTCCGATTCATCAAGAAGAGTAGGTTTACCTTTTGAAGGTGCATTCGCTCTCTGCCCGAAAGAAATAAACATGATTTTTGAAAATCAACTTGAAAACAAAGTCTTTGTTGATGGCATCCTTTTCACTCGGCGTCGTTAGATGATATCTGCAAACATATAAAAAAATAATGATATACATTTGGAAGAAATTCTAAGTTCTAACCACTGTCCAGCGGTATGTAATGTCCGGTTCGCGGCCCCAAATGGGGAATTTTACCTTCCGGATTCCGGACTAACGACCGGCTGTGGTAGGTTTAGGACAGCTGTCTTGCCACATGTGGGCGTCCACCTTACCACCCATTCACTCCCTCTTCGAAGCCATAGAATTTGAGATGCGGAAATCGCAGTTTTAGATACTTTTTCTAGGAAGGAGTTGGTTATTTTCCTGGAGAAACCAAGATCTTTAAAGAGGTGAAACAGAGATTTGGCTGGCAGACACGATTGCCAACTTCCACCGCCTGAAATTGAATAGTGAAGCCATTCCGCTCACTCCATTCCATACCACCCATTCACTCCCCCTTCAAAGCCATAGAATTGAGATGCGGAAATAAAAATGTGTTAAAAAAATGTGTACTGAGATAAAAATATGCAAAAAAATACCCCGTAGACTCAAATGGGGAACGGCCAAGTTGGTCGTGCCTTAGAAATAAAAATATCTGTAAAACTCCGTTGACCAGGTGTTTTACTAAACGCGTTTAAGAGCTGAGCGGCTTACCACCCGTTTTGGATGAATCCACTGTGTTGAGAAATAAACGCATTTTAAGCTTCGTTTAACTATACAACGCATACACAACAGAATCAAAGACACATAGACTTTTTACTCCGGTAGATTTTGGTTAATCGGTGGACGGACTTTGATCACATTCAAGTCGGACTTTGATCACATTCAAGTCGACTTTGTTTCCATTCGACTAATTATAACATCATCTCATTAAATAAATATAATAAGTGATATATTGTTATGGATATTAAAATACATCTAAATGCTACAGCATTTAAAAGAATGATTTGATGCAAAGTTTCATTTAATACACATAAATGCAAAAGTCGATATTTCCAGTCGACTCGAGAATCGAGATTAAGTCGACGCTATTTCTTGATTTGCGCATAGCTACAAAAACAGAACTGTCATGTCTGCTGGTTTTTTTCGGCCCGTTTATTTCCTCGAATCTCGCCTTTCGTTTCGTTCATTTCTGAATTTCGGTTTAAAAATCTAAGTCCTCGAGAACAAATGGATTAAATCGCGGTCAATAAATCTTCCGACGACGCTCACGCCTATTTGCCAAGGCCTCGATAACAAACATCCTTTCCGTGACTTATAAGTCCTCTATATAAGTAATTCCTTCATGAAGCTTCGAAATCATTTAATTTTCATGAATTCATACGAAAAATTCAAAAAATGACAGGCTACGACTATCTGACAATTTGACAGATGACAACCAAATGGCTCTTTCACTTTCAAACCCGAATGCATCCAAGCAAAAACGTCAAAATATCAGCTGTTTGTTGAGCATTGGCCATTTTACTAGCCTAAAAAGCCCTTAACTAGACCCATTTGGTAGCTTATGGCATTTTAAGAGCTATACATTGCCAATCTCTGTTCAACGGGTGATCAACGCTCAGTTAACCCCTCTGGCCCCGATTGGCCGATATCGGCCACAACACGATTCAGTGTGACGGCCCCTTTTTAATTTAATTTTAATTTAACCCGTTGAGTATCAGTCAACCAAATCTGGTCGCGAAACAATTATCCGTTTTCACTTCTTTGACGTTCTCATATTTATTCATAATTATCTAATTGTTTTACAAAATGATATTTCAATATTCTATATTCGAAATTTCAATGCAATCATTGTGCAGTTGTTCTTTTTATGATTGGTGTAGTAGTTTCGTAGTTATAGTACTTTAAGGTCGATGTCGCCGAAAATCCTGCAAAAGAGACAGATGCATCCATGAAAATACCCATTTACTCCAAGGGTTAATTTGTTTTATTTTATTATGTTTTATTATGTTAATATGTTTAATTTTAATTATGGGTACAGTGGTTTGGCAGTAATTAATGTTTTGGTGAGACGGTGTCATAATTCAATTTTTTTACTAATTTTTACAAAAAATTTTTGCGACAGCAACTTGTTAATCGGCTGAGGGGCCGAGGCCTGAAGGGTTAAGCTTAAACGTTTATTTCTCACATTATTTCTTAACCCTTGGAGTAAATGGGTATTTTCATGGATGCATCTGTCTCTTTTGCAGGATTTTCGGCGACATCGACCTTAAAGTACTATAACTACGAAACTACTACACCAATCATAAAAAGAACAACTGCACAATGATTGCATTGAAATTTCGAATATAGAATATTGAAATATCATTTTGTAAAACAATTAGATAATTATGAATAAATATGAGAACGTCAAAGAAGTGAAAAAAACGCGGAACCAGATCTGGTCGTATCATACTCAACGGATAATTGTTTCAGAACCAGATTTGGTCAAATCATACTCAACGGGTTAAACAGCCATTATAAGCGTTGTTTAAATTTAAAATGCGTTTATTTCTAAGGCTGTTTATTTTATCATCACTGTCTGTGATGATAAAATTAAAAAATAAACTTACCCAAGTAGTGGAAGAGATGCGAGTGGAGAGTCATCTTGCCACGATTTGTAGAAATAAAGAGTAAATGTAGCAAACACCACCCATAGCTTCTGCCATCCGTGCGAATTCTTGAACTTCCTCAGTAGGTAACCGGACAGTTGTGTCTGTAGGCACACATAATGATAATAATAAACTCTTTATTTGCTCTCAAAAATGAGAACACAACAATTTAATATATTAAAAAGAATAAAAAACATGACTGCCATTACAGAAAGTGCCATGACTGCTATTGCATTTAAAATTATTTTTTTTACAGTTTTTTTGTTTTATGTATTTATCCATATAGATACATAATGAGTTGTCAACTACAACGGGCGAGCCCGTCACCACAGGACGTTTTAACGATTAGTCGTTCTATCGACCTGCAGTGAGCGTAGAAGGCTTTGGACAAAACAATCCGAAGTCTAGCTACGCCACAACCCGTAAGAGACCAACTCCTTACCGCGAGATAGCCAGGAATAATACCCGGCGGCTCGAGACACTCGCGCCCTTACTTCCAATTGTGACCAGATTTCTCCGGTCTCTCGATTGGTTCCGAGTTCGAGGTCGCTTGCGCGGTCCTCTCCCTTACGAAGCCGTGAAACGGTGTATACCGAATCTATCGCGGACCAAGGCGTCCTTTGCCCGGCTCTGAACCGGGATCGGATGGCCAATGGTCATTTCAAGAGCAGTCGCCGTAAGGTACGCAACCACCCCCGCTCTATAGGAAACAATACAGTTACCAGACTCCCCCGACTGTTAGTTGGAGTGCACAATCGATTGGCTTGCGCCGCACGGTGCGCAGACCGTCCAGGAGCGCCAGAGGTTTGATTCCCAGGGGAAACTGGTTCGCTGGCCAGAGTACTACCCAGGTTCGCACCCCGTGCGTGGAGGCCGTCGGATGGGTGTTGACCCGTGAGTGTGACCGACCCTGAACACATGGGTCATCGTGGCCAACTCATCATGGGCCCGTTAGCTCCCAATATACATGTATCCATATAGATACATGTATATTTCCGTAATGCACTCAATCAGACGTACCTGCATGGCGATATGAAGCTGCTTTCGTCCCAGCGAGGTGCCTCTATGCCAGCAGACGTGCACGAGTGAGTTACCACACGTCGCTGCAGTGTTACACGTCGAGTCGGAGAGTTCTTCGCAAGATCCGGCCGGGTTGCACTGTTGCACTTCCCGGATGACGCTGCCCATTTCCGAACACGCCGTTTCGATGTCCGAGTACCAGGTGTCTCTCTCTTCGACAGTAGTGGCCGACACCATCATTGGCTGCCGATTGTTGCCTGGGAGAAAAAAAATAAGCATTATTTCAAGCAAAGCTCAATAGATTTGAAGGAGTTAATTCGAAATAAATCCCCAACTTGCGGTGCGGGTGTCAAATTAGCACTCCTATTTTGCAGTATCTAAGGTAAGTGTAAGTTTCTTCGCGGATGACACTAAACTGTTGCGAATCCTACAATAGTAAATCTCAGCAAAGACCTAGATCAAATTCTTGAATAATCCACACAGCAATAAAGGGCACAGCGACTCACTGGGCAACGACGCGGCAGACGAACTGGCCAAAAGGGGATCAAAGGAAATAGTATATCGACCGGAACCCTCGATGCCCATACCCCAGGCCCAAATAAAAACATGGCTACGCAGGAACACCGACGAAACCCACCTTAAAGAATGGAAAAAAAACGCAGGATGCAGGCAAACAAAGAACGCGGTTCCGGAAGCGTCTAAAAAAAACTTGGCCGCAACATCACCAGATTAAAAAGGGACAAAATCCGTAAAGTCATAGGTACTATGACAGGCCACTGTTCCCTAAAGAAACACCTGTTTACCATAGGTGCGACAGACAGCCCTCTATGCAGAGGATGCATGGAGGAAGAAGAAACGCCACAGCATGCACTCATAAAATGCAGGAGCGTGGCAGAGCAACGGGCAAGAATACTACAATCTCCAGCATCTGTCCCGGAGGCCTGTAGCAACCCAAACAGGCTGCTATCCTTCTGGGACAGCCTGGGTTGGCTGGAGTAACATAAATAAAAACATGAGCCACGCACAACGGCCCAATCAAGAGGCCAAGTGCGGGAAAAAGCCCAGGAAAACTAACTAACTAACTAACCATAACGCGAACGTGACACAACCCTGATGGACCTGAACAATATCCAAAGTAAAAAGCACACGCTTCAAATCAGAGGTGCCTGACAAGCACGCTTGGCGTAAAATGCCGCACATCAGTGGTGCTTGAGAGACACATTTGGAGCGATAAGTGTTAAATGCTCTGTTGGTAATGATAAACAGCAAAAAACAATTGTATGCACATTTGTGTATACATACGTGTATATATAGACAGCATGTTTTGACATGATCCGCCTTGTCACTTCACATGTGCCATACGACCACTGCAGAAAACTACCGTTTTATCGTCAGATGTGACTTAAGACCGATAAAGGTTAATAAAAAGAAAAACAACGACACTTACAATGAATAGTGAAAGCATTTGCATTATCGGTCGATTCCAAACTGATGGAATGCAAACTCATAGCTCCGTGTATTTTGAATCTCAGCTGAGAATTCTTGCTTCCGTATAGAAGCACATCCGAGAACTGAAACAAAAATGGAGCATGACATTTCTCTTTGATGCATAATTAATGCAGGCTTTGCACAATTTATTGCATGGATTTGCAGTTTTATCAGATTATTTAATGTATCATATTACCAAGAAAAACATCCTCTGCTGAGGTCCTTTGTTAGATTGTTTGAAAAGGCAGCCGTGTCGAATGAACTCTCTTTCTGGGACCAACAGATTATCATATCCTGTAAATTATAAAAGATGATATAGATACAAATGGAGCTGCCATGGAATTCACCGACTGGAATCAGACCCATCATAATATTACACTTCTGGGGGGTCAGTGGTGGACTCCGGATTAACGACCGACTGTGATAGGTTTAGGACAGCTGTCTTGCCACATGTGAGCGTTCACCTTACCACCCATTCACTCCCCCTTTGAAGCCATAGAATTTGAGATGCAGAGATCGCGGTTTTAGATATTTTTTCTAGAAAGGAGTTGATTATTTTCCTGGAGAGACCAAGATGTTTAAAAAGGTGAAACAAAGATTTAGCTGGCAGGCCACGAGCGCCTACTTCCACCGCGTGAAGGTGAACAGTGAAGCCGTTCCGGGTGACGGCATTTGCGAGATCATGGTATTTATTTAATATGTACTCGTGGTCTTTTGGGATATTTGATTCCCATGGAACAGTATTCTACGATAAGAACCATCTTCCAAGATAGAGAGTAAAGAGTTATATCTGGACGGAGGGCTGTACATCTGAGACTTTCAGGGAATTTATATTGCTTAGAGACCGAATCGACCCGTAGAATCTAATCTGAAGCTTCTCAATTATTGAGAAAGGTTTTGTAATGGAATGTTTTTTGCCTTATTGTTTTTTGCCGCACATATAATTTACAATGTGTAATTAGAATAACATTCTGCTACAAAATGGATAGTCGGATCAACCGTGCAAAATAAACTTAAGACATGCTCTAGAAAATAAAAAGAGCTTCAAAAATGGGAGCGAAAATTCTGGAAAAAAAAACATTGAGAAAAGTTTTGTAGTGAAATGTTTCTTGCCTTTAGAGCCGTCCCGCACAAACTGTATTAGGGGTTTGGAATGTACTGCCAGAACCTTGTTGGCATGAGCCACTGAGAGGCTAATTACTTCAAGAGAGGAACTGTTGGAAGCTTGTCAGTAGATTAGTTTAGTTTAGTTTGTCTGGGCTTTTTTCTCGCACTTGGCCTCTTGATTGGGCCATTGTGCGTGGCTCATGTTTCTATTTATGTTTACTTATGTTACTCTAGCCAACCCAGGCTGTCCCAGAAGGTTAGCAGCCTGTTTAGGTTGCTACAGGCCTCCGGGACAAATGCTGGAGATTGTAGTATTTCTGTATGCTGGAGATTGTAGTAGTATAAGCTTGTCAGTAATAAGGAGTGCTTTGCGCCTCTCTGTCTGTTCGTATCTCATTGTATATTGCGTTCTAAGGAGTTAAAACTTCTGGATACTCTTCTGCCTGGAGAGAGTAATAGTAGCATCCCGTGTATGTGCTACACTTCTGTGTTATATATCAGCAAAGCTGACTGTCCAGAATAAATAATAATAATAAGAGGGCTGTAGCGTCGGGCCTCCAAACCAAAGAGGGCACTCCGATATTTCAATCTGCTACAGACAAATCAGTAAAGATTGCACTGCTAGAGGCACTGATATCGATGAATCTTGCATGATTTTCCCTTGTTGATTCTCAGCAACATAAATGATAATACATAATGTATAATAAAAAAGGGATAAAAATGAAAAGTATACCTGATATTTCCCTCTGAAGCTGGCAAAGTAAAGCGTGATTCTCGGCGTGCCAGAGTTGCTCTTTGATGTAAGTGGCAGGCCCGCGTATACGGCTCAAAGCCTCTTCCACTTCCTTCATAGCCTCTGGGGCATCTTCGCTCTGGTACATTCTGTTAAGCCCTGCGTTTGGAAAAGATTTCTTTTTTAAATATCTCTATTTAACCCTTGGAGTAAATGGGTATTTTCATGGATGCATCTGTCTCTTTTGCAGGATTTTCGGCGACATCGACTTAAAGTACTATAACTACGAAACTACTACACCAATCATAAAAATAACAACTGCACAATGATTGCATTGAAATTTTGAATATAGAATATTGAAGTATCATTTTGTAAAACAATTAGATAATTATGAATAAATATGAGAACGTCAAAGAAGTGAAAAAAACGCGGAACCAGATCTGGTCGTATCATACTCAACGGATAATTGTTTCACAACCAGATTTGGTCGTATCATACTCAACGGGTAAAAAAAAAAAACATTGTCAAAACACCACTAACAAATCGTTACCATGGGAGAGATGTGCCATCGATTATATAGTGTATTAGATTGATCAAAGTCGTACTACAATTTGGCAACCAGGATTTTGGTAGTTCTCATAGTTCCAAAAATTGATTAATCTATTCGGTTCAATACGGAGACTTTTGTGGGACACCGTTATGGTGCCGCACTGTAAATGATGCTCTTAACATGCCTATACAGTATCCTATCTCAAAATAAAATAATAATACAGGTTGTCCATAAAATAATGTCCTAGTTATACATTTTAATAGCATCAACTATAAACGTTGTAGAGTATTGGTTCAAGGTCACAATTAAAGAGTAAGTCAAACAGTTTTAGATAAGCGCATGCGCGAGTAGCGCTTATTGTTTCTTCGCTTGCAGCGCCACATATGCAAAGAGGCGACTCATGAGAGTCATTGCAAGAGTTGAAAAGATTGTAGTTGAAATCGGTCCACCAAAGGGTGCACCAATCAACTTTAGACTCTAAATATTGCAGTTAGACTTGAAAATCGGTAAACAGATCGTTCGAGGGTTTCCGTCGTTCAGAATGAAACTCGCGATCGATGTTCGAATTGCAGTTGTCGTTTATTTCGCTCAAAATGCCGAGTACAAATTGATTAAATTTTCTTACACACTATCGCCTATATATATTAATCGCCGTGACGGCGGTCGCCTCGTCTCCCTCTCGCCTCGCGCCGTCTCCTTCACTCCGGCCGGTCGCTAGATATACACCTGCTCGGGGCGCCACACATCAGTCGCCCGCCGTCTGCGCCCGCGAGCTGACGTCCCTCGGGCGGCGCTTGAGCTTCAGTTGTGTCGTGTTTCGCATATTTAGTTTCGCACGTTTATCGCTTCTGGACGCCACTGGTCGTTACCCTCTCCCGACCTACTTTGAGTAGCCACCGGATGAAAGGCTCTGGACTGGAAAGTCGCCAGAAGTGATTCGATTTTGCGCGGTAGCTTTTTCGTGTTTTTTTGAGTTTACGCTGCGTTGCTGCGCCCTCAGTTGTTAACTTCCCATTCGCCACCAGTCTTCGGGCTGCCATGGTATAAGATGAAAAGCTCTCTGCTGAGAAGTCGCTGCGATGTGGTTTTCGTTGTTTGTTTTCTTCGTGACGTTTGCCTGCGAAACACGGCGGATAGATTCGCGACGGTTTGTACTGTTCTCTTCCATTTATTTCGATGTTTGCTTTAGCTTCTCGTTGACGGCTTGTTTGTGATGATAAAATAAACGCCTCGTTGGGGGCACCTAAAACGATTTTGATTATTGGGCGTTCGGGGTAGGTATTCCTAGTGATGGCATTGCATATCGCCATCTCCTTATTTCCGGTGTTGCCATTGCACCTCGGCGATACCATTTCCTGCCGCCTTCGGGTGGAGTCTTCTTCCGGTCATTTCCTTTTATAGTATTTTGAGTAGGTGGGTTTTGTGTATGTTTGTTGTTCCGCGACATCTCGTTGGACCGAAATCACGTAAAATTTTGGTTGGAATATCTCGTATACAAAAGATGCTTTTTTTTTAACCCTTCGGCTACGTAACGACCAAATTTGGTTGCACATCAGAACTACGTAACGACCAATATTGGCGGCTTGCTCCCGGAGCGCACAGTAATATTATTTTCTTATTGGAACGGTCCAAAAATCCATACGAACATGTATCATTATTACCATTGATACATAGACGGGCGCTAGAATAAAGTCGGGTGTGATTTTAATGGATATTTTGGTAAAATTCAATTGTTAAACGTGGCTGGTTTGTCACCTTCGGCTGAAATCGGGTTGTGAAGTTTTTTGTGGTTTTTTTAGTGTTTTCAGTTGGAATATGAATAGATATGTAAGTAAATTTGATTCTAAAACACTTTATCAACCGATTTCAGTGATTTTATGTACATTTTATTCCAATTATACGTGTTTTTTTTTAGTTGAAAAATTGGGTGCGGCGGCGCTATTTTTGGAAAAATACCAATTTAATACCACGGAAATACTACAAAATACAAAAATATGCTACTATTGCTATCATAGTCACTTGACACAATCACTATCGGGTGGGGGGCAGGTTGAGGGGTTTGGTACACATGGGGGGGGGTTAGTCTGCTTGCTGGAAAAGTCATAAGGTGACTGTGAAAAAGAGTAGAAAACTCACTGTCGAGGGTATCCTGGTATCGCAGTACGGCATGCAACGGCCTGAGGAGGTAGGCGGTGAGGGGCAGCGGGCAGCGCGGGGAGGCCTCCAGCGCGGCGTGGGCGCCCGCGGGGGCCGCGCTGCCGCGCTGGCGCCGGCGCCGCGCCGCCTCCGCGCGGCCCAGCAGCGCCCCCGCCGCGCCCGCGTACGCCCGGTAGGCCGCCAGCGCGCGAACCCCGTGCTCCTGCAGGATATCCGATATCCGCCGCTTCGCTCCCTCCAACTCCTTTTCCGAGTCTGAAATTTAACATTCGTAAGAAAAGAAACAGTCTGTATCCAGTGGAGTACTCCGAGGGTCGAACGAATCAAATTCAAGAATCAAAGGCGGCAACTCGATGAGGAGACAGCTGTCATATGAAAAGCAAGCACTTGTTAGCTCTGTGAAAAAAATATCGAAAACTATATCTTAACTTGAATTATTCTCGTGTAAAAGTTGTGTGGCAGTGAAAGTGGAACCCCAGTGAAGACCTTGCAGTATTTTCCCAGTGAAAACCATTGGATTTACCACAAAACTCGATAAAAATCAAAAAGAAAAAGAAAAAACCTGCCCGCAAAATAAACCAATTCCGTTTTTATTGATTAACTTAACAAAATCTAAAATTCTAATAAAAGAAAAAGTAGTAGCATCTGATAAAATGGGTATCTGCCTGAAATGCGAGAAACAAATTCCAAAATTTGATGACAAAAACCCAAAAATCACATGCCATGGTTGCGACCGCATAATATGTGTCAAATGCAGTGGCCTCCTGGCAACGGAAATTAAAGTGGTGACTTTGTCATCCCCAACTCTAAAGTATTGTGAACTTGGGGTGCGAGTATTGTGAACTTCCCGCTTTGAGAAAAGCGCTCGATCGGCTGCAACAGGAGGTCGCTGAACTAAAGGCGAACCAAAATAAAACCCTCAATCTGGACAGCATTTTGGAAGAAATCGAGGAAAGGAAGAGGAGAAGAACTAATGTTATCATGTTCGGAATCCCAGAATCAAACTCCGCAAGTGTGGAGGAACGCAGGAAGCACGATGCGGAAAATGTGCGTAGGGCTCTGTCTGCGCTACCGGAGACGGAAGCTCCCGCCTTATTGATCCGCCTCGGCAAACCGCAGCCAGACGCCACTCGCCCGCGCCCTCTCAAACTGGTAATGCATAGTAAGCAGAAGGCTCTTAATGTTTTGAAGAATAAAGGTAAGCTACCAGCATATATTTCTGCAAAATCCGACTTGAAACCGTGCCAGCGCGATCGCCTCAAGCAGCTGAGACAGGAATTGCTGGATAGAAACAATCGGGGTGAAAAAGATCTGACTATTAAATATATAAACAACCGCCCGCAAATAGTCACTCAGCCGCAAAAAAACTAGCCGCAGCTGACTTCACCGAACTGTCTTTTTTCTACACAAACCTGGCTTCGCTCATGGCTAAATTCGATTTGCTTCTATTGGAAATTAATAGCACTAAGCCGACTTTTATAATTATAACGGAAACTCACCTCAAACCGCACATCAAAGATAGCATTATTAACATAAGCTGCTATGCGCTGTTTCGACATGACAGAATTGGGGAAAAGAAGGGAGGGGGTGTCGCTATATATGTGGCCAATAGCTTTAAAAATATACCTATACTTGCAAAACCAAACGCCCTATATAACATAAATGAGACGGAAGCGTTATGGTTAGATATACAATATAAGGAATTTAAGATGTTGCTCGCCGGTGTATACCGACCCACTCACTATACTTATGAGGAATCTGACAAGCTTCTTTTTGAGTGTATACAAAGAGCAGCAGAAAGAGAAACAGTTTTGATAATGGGACTTTAACCTGCCCGACATACAATGGCCGCTTGCACAACTTAATGGATACAATACACTTCATGAAAAATTTGTCGATATGTTCACTAGCACTAACCTCCAACAGTTGGTAACCGAGATCACCCGTAAAAGAAATCATCAAGAGTCGCTCATCGATCTTATAATGTGTAATGAGAGTAGCCTATGTACAAAAATAAAACATCTCGCTAACATTCATTTAGTTTTGCTTTCAAAAGTTCAGATATGCCAAGACGATGCCAAAACTCATCAGTTGAGCACGCCGCGACAAGATTTTTTCAAGGCAGATTATTCGGAAATAAGCGCTGAACTTGTAAAGGAAAATATAATTAACCTGGATCATACCGAAATTGATTGTGCTTGGAGCGAATTTAAGGCGATCACGCAAAGGGTCATACATGACCAAGTACCAAAAGCTAAAACTAATAGAAAGCGTTATAATAAGCCTTGGATATGCAATAACACATTAAAAATGATCTCAGAGAAAAAACTCCTCTGGAGCATGTACCAGCTGAATAAATCCGATGAATCTTACCAAAAATATCGCAAACTGAATAATAAAATTATAAATGTTACTAGACGGGCAAGACAAGATTTTGAAATTAACCCCTCGCGGCCCGCGGTTTGAATTTTAATGTGTGCCTTACGGCCCGTAAGAAATTCGCGAGTCTCAAAAAAAAGATGGCGTTTCAGAAAAAAAACGATTACTCCGAAACTGTCACACCGATCGTCTAAAAAAGACCTGTTTTATGTTCCTATTGAAATTTGCTATTAGATATTTGTAACGTCGTTATGTAAAGCAATAAAGATTATTCATAATTATTAGTCGATTAAATAATCCATAATTAGCGGTCGGCCTCGCCTGGCCATTTCGGGCCGTCTGGGGTTCGACGGTAAATATCAATTCTGGACGTTTCGGGCCGTCTGGTACGCGAGGGGTTAATATAGTAAACAGTGGTCAAAAGACTTTTTACAGCTATGTTCGAAAGCAAGTTTCTTCAAAAGTGTCAGTGCCCATTGCACTAAAACCTGAATCGTCCACTGACATCACAACAGATCCATACTTGGTTGCCGATACTTTTGCTAAGCAATTCCAAAAGTCCTATGTCAGAGAACCAGACACCCCAATGCCGCAGGTAAAGGTACAGAAGGTACTGAATTTCATCGAAGATATAAAATTTGCCCCAGAAAAAGTTTCTAAATTCTTGAAAACATTTGACGACACGACTTCAATGGGACCAGATGAAATTCCAGCAATATTTCTAAAAAAAATGTGCACCCGACATATGTAACCAGTTGTCTCATATTATGAACATATCATTTAGCAACGGAAAATTACCACAGGATTGGAAAATGGCAACTGTTACCCCGATCTACAAAAAATGCGACAAGTTATGTGCTGCCAACTATCGACCTATAAGTTTGACTAGTATCATTTGCAAAACCATGGAAAAAATCATTGCTCAAGAAATCAGATCATTCCTGAGCCAAGAAATGGTAATAATTGATAAACAGCATGGGTTCACGCAACGACGGTCCACTGTGACAAATCTCTTGACATGCCTCGATAAATGGACAAGCGACTGGAATGAGGGATACCCGACTGATGTTGTTTACTTGGATTACGAGAAGGCATTTGACCGTGTACCTATAAAACGTCTGACTCACAAGATGGAACACTTCGGAATCCGTGGAAAGCTACTGGTGTGGATGCAAGACTTTCTAACTGGTAGGACGTTCACAGTGAGAGTTGGAGAATGTCATTCTGAACCGCATAAAGTCCTCAGTGGAGTCCCCCAAGGTTCAGTGCTGGGTCCTATTGCATTTGGTATATTCCTGACTGACCTAAAAGGAATTAGATTTTGCTCTATTTGCCGACGACACCAAGTTTTTCGCAAACCCACTCATAGCTCACCAGAAAATCCAGGACAGCCTTAACTCTACAGTGCAGTGGACCAAGGAATGGCTGCTTTCTCTCAATGCAGATAAATGCACTGTCCTACATATCGGATCTCGAAATCCACGGCTAGCATATACGATTAAGGGGAAAACAGTACAGCCAGTTATGACCCAGAAAGACCTCGGCATCACTATCTCCTGGGACCTCAAATGGGAAACCCACATAATCGAAATAGTTAAGAGAGCAAACTCAATTCTATATTTAATCACCAGTGAACTTTTCCTCAAGCTCTATAAAACCTACATTCGCCCGCTCCTCGAATACTCCTACCAGGTATGGAATCCTTACTTTTGGAAGGATATAGAGCACCTGGAAAGAGTTCAGAGAAGAGCAACAAAGTTGGTGCTATCGCTGAGGAACAAACCATACGAAGTACGACTGAAAGAACTTCGCCTGACGACATTAGAGGAACGTAGGCAGCGAGGAGACCTAATAGAAAGCTACAAAACGCTTCACGGTTATTACAGTGTGCCCAATCTAGAGAGCATGTATACCCTGAACACCAATAAGCAACTGCGTGGACACTCGTTGAAGCTAAATAAGACAATTGCAGCATCGAACCCCAGGAAATATTTTTTGACAAATCGTGTAGTGGATGCTTGGAATGCTTTGCCAGAGGAAGTGATCAGTGCTATCTCTGTCAATAGCTTTAAAAACAAACTCGACATTTTTATTAGTGCAAAACAATCAAGTTTAAAAACAAGTGCATGTGATATACACGCATCAGCCTTAAGCTGCTAGTGTATAATATAATAATAATAATAAATAATAATAATAACTCGATAAAAAGAAGGCAGGTGGCAAAACAAACACATAAACACTTCTTAAAAGCGACGAACGAGGAGCAGAGTGAGATGTTTGACATTTCCAAGCATTGCTTGAGCAACATCCGTGTGATACATGACTGGAGCCACTGCTTAACCTTTCGGAAGACAACCTTCACGGGAAAAAATGGCGCCGCACCTTTTTGGTCGATTTTATATATTATATATTACACTAACAATATTCTTTTTTTAATGAATCCCTTCTTGTTATCTAATAATTAATCTTCTTAGCCGAGTATAGTATAGTATAGAGTTCTTTATTAGTGATAATGACAAATAAAAATATGTCAATCCTAACCTAAACAGTGAACGGCTTCAGCAGGATCTTGAGGAGATCAAAGCGCGGACGGAAGATTGATCGCTTACCTTGAAAAAAGAGAAATGTGTAGTGCTTCATATCGGGAAAAGCAACCACCCCAACGCGCAATATTCTTTGGCAAACACCCAATTAGAAGCTGTTAGGCGACAAATTAATTAGTGCGTGCTACCGGCTATGACGTATGCTTGTGAGACATGGACACTGACTGCTGGGATGATCCACGAGCTTAAGGTGGTGCAGCGTAACATGGAGCGAGTCATGCTCGGCATATCGTTGCGTGATCGAGTCCGAAACGAGCTCATCAGACAGCGCACCAAGGTGGTCGACGTGGGTCAATAAGTGGCCAAGCTGAAATGGGCTCGGGCCGGCCGCGTGGCCCGACGATACGACGAACGGTGGAGCAAGCGCGTTTTGCAGTGGAGCCTGGAGAGGAGAGGAGTGGCTAGGCAGAAAAAGTGCGGGCAGACCACCCGCCCGATGGTCCGATGACATTAAGGAGACAGATGGACCAGTCTGGATGAGGGAAACGGACAACCGATCCGGATGGAGAGTGATTGGAGAGGCGTATGCCCAGTGGTGGGCGAATGCACGCTGATGAAGAAGAAGAAGAAGAAGGCGACAAAAAGATCACGGAATAACAATTAGTGAGTGATGATCTCAAATGGAAAACACATAATTGCAATCGCTAAAAGAGCCAACGCTGATAAGGAAGGCTTTTTAACCCCTCCTGTCGCGAAGTAAAAACTCACCTATCACTTTTGCGCGCGACATATTCGGGCAAAAAATCGACGCGAGTCAACGGCCTTGAGAAAAACGATCATAACTTATAAACCACTAAACGGATTTAAAAAAGATAAAGAGAAAAATGATCGCATTGAAATTTGACATATAAAACATTATAACCTTTGTCGTAAAACAATTAAGATAATAATAAATAAATTTTACAAAATTGGCAAACTGAAAAAACTCGCCTATAAAATCATTTCGATTTTTTTGTCACAAAATACGTAAAACATGCAAAAATTGTAAATACAGTTATGTTCTTTATTAAATGCTTTACCAAAACGATATTTTTTTTTTACTTATTTGCATACAAAAATATTTATTTATTCAGCCAAGAAAAATTTTATGTATTCTCGTAAAAAAAAAATTTTTTAATTTTTAATTTGTGACTACTTATGGTATTTTTTTATATGAAATTCCTTCAAAATAACTTTATTACTACATCACACTTCTTAGAAATCACACCAGAACTTTGAGCTTTGTCTGATATTATAGAAAAATCTAAAGTTTTGAGAGTTTCCGCGTCTGAACTTAATAATAAACTTTGAATGCTCATAATATAAAATTCGTTAGATTTTTTCAATTATATTGTCTTATCATAGACTTATTATATGTCTAATAACTAATTACTATACTCCAAAGAGTCACATTTCATCGAAAAACTATGGAAAATCGCACTTTATTCTCTCATAGTAATTATCAAAACAAGTTTCTTTGCGCGATTCATATTACAAAATAAGATATAATGTTCAAAATACGCCTAATTATGTGATAACTTAGGATGTAAATGAAGCAATACTTATTTTGTTAGTAAAGTAAAGCGACATTACATCATATTTCGCAATATATCGGGATATTTCATAAACATTACAAAATAATAACAACCATTTTTTCGCGAGCCGTTTGTGTTTTTCGCCGAAGTGTTTTCTTTAAAAATTCGTGAAAAACAGCAAATGGACTATCTCAATTGACTATTCCTCATGCCTAAACTACTTAAAATGCAAATTACTCACTGTTCTCCGGTAAATAACACTCAAAAACTGCACACAAACACTTTTTATCACCAATTCTGCGGAGCCGTACGCGGCCGTGCATTTGCCGACGGGAGACTAGGCGTTTTGACGTCTATGCTCACTTTTTAAATCGCCATTCGATATTGCCACACAGAAATCTTGAAATAAAGATATTTTGGCCATATCGTTGCGCCGTCAGAAAGCATATAGTACGACGTTTCGAATCGTAAATTGCATTTTTCGCAGCGGCGAGCGCTTTATCCGGTAGCGGACGTTTCGGTGCTTAGGCGGCCGACATAAATGTCCCCAATCGGATGTTACGGAGTCAGCGGGTTAACATCCACCAATAGAGATATGTATCTCCAATGCATATGTGAAACCTATTCCTGAATATGACTATCAGCTCTGGAGCCACTACTTATGTAAAGATGTAAATGTCCTGGAAAAGGTGCTACGAATGGTAATCAAAATGCCAGTGGGCCTGAGGAATAGGAATTACGAAAATCGCTTGGAATTACTCGGACTGACTACTCTCAAACAAAGAGGACAAAAAGGGGATTTGATTGAGACATATAAAATTCCCACAAAATATTATGATGTATCTGTATCTCGAATTGTCTTCTATCTTCAAGAGAAACTACAAGCATCATCTGCGAGGACACAATTTTAAGCTGGAGAAAACGCGATTCCACATGAATCCCAGGAAACATTTCCTGACCAACCGGATTGTGGACCAGTGGAACAGTTTACCTGCCGAAGTGGTTGAAGCGAGTAGTGTCAACATGTTCAAAAATAGACTAGAAATTGTAGTTGTACTCAGTTTCATATTCAGACATATCAGCAATTATGCTGCCTGTCTGTAAATGTAATAATAATAATAATAATAATAATAATAATAATCTGGGCTAGAGAATATTTACAAATTTAACGACAACACAAATCTACGTGGTCACAGCAAAAAATTCAACCATGCAAAATATAAATCTATTCCTTTTAACCCTTAAAGTGCTGAGTGGGTCCTATAGGACCCCAAAAACTATTTTTTCGTAATAACTTTGTATTTTTTTGTTATTTTTCACATTTTATGTATTATCTATTTTTTCATCATCAAGTATTCTAAATGATTTGCCTATTCTAAAAACATAACCGTTATTTTGTTATAAGCTACAAACATACTGGGGTTACCAGGAAGACCCCGCATCGTAATTAGTGTCCACTCATTTCTCGCGCAATAAATCTGCAGATAACGCCGACCGAACCTGTCATGTTTTTACGGTTCATGTTTTTATATTCGTTGTGAAGAATGTCTAATGTTATTCTGCAAATATCATAAGAGTATAAATAATAGAAAAGAACACTGTATGCTGCTTGGACGATGACGAATGAAGAGTATATTCTATTGTTTCGAATCTTGATATATTTTATTTTTTATACCATAATTATATCAATAAATATATATATTACACAAATATTTTTTTTATTTCAATTCTACATTTTTTTATTCCGGGTTCCTTCAGGACCCCACATTGTTATTAGTGTTGCCAAAAAGCATACATCATTTTAAGGGTTGAGAAAGTTCTGCAAAAAGTTAGAGCGGTGGACATGTGAAATAAACTTTTTTTTTTTTTGTTACCTCAAAACTTTGTTATTTATGAACCGATTTCGAAAATTCTATATTTATTTGAAAGAATAAATTCTGAAACTTCCAGATTAGTCCCATTTTTTATCAAAATCCTGTTCTGATGATGGGATCCATGAGGAATTTAAGAACCTCCTCAAATATTATCATATACGGTTGAAAATTTACAAGTTGGTTCAGTTACGATGACAATGCATTTCTTATGGTAAGCATGAGCTGAACGGTTGGCTCCAGACGAGGGGACTCCTCAAGGGTTAACAGCACAGACATGACATTTTGTATACGGATTCAGTTATGATAGCCCGTTCTAAGTTTCACTATGAGATGGCTGCTGCACACAGGGTTGGCTCCCGACGAGAAGACTCCTCAACGGTCAACAGCACAGACATGAAATTTTGTATATGCATTCAATTAAGACAGCCCGTTCCAAGTTTCACTAAGATAGGACTGCGGCACCCAGGGTTTGCTTCCAACGAGGGAACTCAACGGTCAACAGCACAGACACGAAATTTCGTATACGCATTCAATTACGACAGCCCGTTCTAAGTTTCACCATGATATGGCTGCTGCACTTATAAACAAATTGGAGTCGGCTTTTTTTGTAAAAATGTTGTCTATTATATATTTGTTACCTGCATTCGCATTGCTATCAGCGTGGATGCTCCTGCCCTCCCAGTCCGCCATCCGGAGTTCGAGGGCTGCGAGCAATTCAGCCTGATTTTATATATTATATATTACACTAACAATATTCTTTTTTTAATGAATCCCTTCTTGTTATCTAATAATTAATCTTCTTAGCCGAGTATAGTATAGTATAGAGTTCTTTATTAGTGATAATGACAAATAAAAATATGTCAATCCTAACCTAAACAGTGAACGGCTTCAGCAGGATCTTGAGGAGATCAAAGCGCGGACGGAAGATTGATCGCTTACCTTGAAAAAAGAGAAATGTGTAGTGCTTCATATCGGGAAAAGCAACCACCCCAACGCGCAATATTCTTTGGCAAACACCCAATTAGAAGCTGTTAGGCGACAAATTAATTAGTGCGTGCTACCGGCTATGACGTATGCTTGTGAGACATGGACACTGACTGCTGGGATGATCCACGAGCTTAAGGTGGTGCAGCGTAACATGGAGCGAGTCATGCTCGGCATATCGTTGCGTGATCGAGTCCGAAACGAGCTCATCAGACAGCGCACCAAGGTGGTCGACGTGGGTCAATAAGTGGCCAAGCTGAAATGGGCTCGGGCCGGCCGCGTGGCCCGACGATACGACGAACGGTGGAGCAAGCGCGTTTTGCAGTGGAGCCTGGAGAGGAGAGGAGTGGCTAGGCAGAAAAAGTGCGGCCAGACCACCCGCCCGATGGTCCGATGACATTAAGGAGACAGATGGACCAGTCTGGATGAGGGAAACGGACAACCGATCCGGATGGAGAGTGATTGGAGAGGCGTATGCCCAGTGGTGGGCGAATGCACGTTGGCTCCCGACGAGAAGACTCCTCAACGGTCAACAGCACAGACATGAAATTTTGTATATGCATTCAATTAAGACAGCCCGTTCCAAGTTTCACTAAGATAGGACTGCGGCACCCAGGGTTTGCTTCCAACGAGGGAACTCAACGGTCAACAGCACAGACACGAAATTTCGTATACGCATTCAATTACGACAGCCCGTTCTAAGTTTCACCATGATATGGCTGCTGCACTTATAAACAAATTGGAGTCGGCTTTTTTTGTAAAAATGTTGTCTATTATATATTTGTTACCTGCATTCGCATTGCTATCAGCGTGGATGCTCCTGCCCTCCCAGTCCGCCATCCGGAGTTCGAGGGCTGCGAGCAATTCAGCCTGCTTCTCGGCGATCGGTTCCAAAGCCAGGCAGGGTCTGCCTAACGCTTCAGCCTCTTCTTTCGTCAAAGAGTTGTGCATCTCCTCCGAGAGATATTGCGACCAGCACTGCACAAAATATTAAGTCGTATAGTAATATCTCATGTGTTCAATATATAACCTAACCTATTTTACAATAAATGCAATTGTGCATCAAGGGCCTTGCGGAGGTTCACTTGAAAAAGTATAGTGTATTTTAATTAAACACCTCTTGTATTTCTTGACTGTCTTTATTCTTCGTTCTTTCTATTTTTATCTATCTATATCTATCTATCTTTATTCTTCGACTTTTTATCATTGTGAATTTATATTATGACTATTGGTGATTGACTATTAACCCTTGGAGTAAATGGGTATTTTCATGGATGCATCTGTCTCTTTTGCAGGATTTTCGGCGACATCGACTTAAAGTACTATAACTACGAAACTACTACACCAATCATAAAAAGAACAACTGCACAATGATTGCATTGAAATTTCGAATATAGAATATTGAAATATCATTTTGTAAAACAATTAGATAATTATGAATAAATATGAGAACGTCAAAGAAGTGAAAAAAACGCGCGACCAGATTTGGTCGACTCGTACTCAACGGATAATTGTTTCGCGACCAGATTTGGTTGACTCATTCTCAACGGGTTAATTATCATTATTACAAATTTTTACTACTCCTATTTTTATTATTTCATTTTAATTTATTTTTGTTAAAAACATACAGGATAAAAATATAACATATAAGCATAATATATAACAGTAGTAAAGCCAATGATGTTTTAAATTACTTGCTATATAAGGATTACAAAATATGCTTAACTATCAGATGTCAATAATGTCAGTGTTGTAATGTTAACCAATATAATCAAATCCCTAAGTCATTCGTCACAAGTAGTCAATCCCTAAGTCATTAATAAAACAAAGAATTAAATCTAATAATTTAATTTGTTTTTATGGAATAAATTACATAATTTATTTTCTTCCTCAAAATACTTTAACCCTTGGAGTAAATGGGTATTTTCATGGATGCATCTGTCTCTTTTGCAGGATTTTCGGCGACATCGACTTAAAGTACTATAACTACGAAACTACTACACCAATCATAAAAAGAACAACTGCACAATGATTGCATTGAAATTTCGAATATAGAATATTGAAATATCATTTTGTAAAACAATTAGATAATTATGAATTAAATATGAGAACGTCAAAGAAGTGAAAAAAACGCAGAACCAGATCTGGTCGTATCATACTCAACGGAAAATTGTTTCACAACCAGATTTGGTCGTATCATACTCAACGGGTTAATATGTTTTGTATTGGCAAGGTCATTGGCCCAGATCCCTTGTACGTTCTTTTCTTGCAAGATGACGGTTTTTATTGAGGAAGAGCTGCAAGAAAGTGATTTAGAAAGGCCTACAGTTATGGCCGTTTGACGACCAGTTATTTTATAAATATGTAGTTTAGTGAATTCCTTATTTTATGACTTTCTGTAACACTTTGCTTATGATTAATAAATAAACAACCTCGTGTAATCGAGAGGCAAACCGCCGCACATATTTTGGAACATCGCAATCAATCTTTAACAACGCAATTGCATCGATGTAAAGTAATGAATGTTTTTTGGCATCGTGTCTGAACAAGCTGATTTGTACCATGTCGTCGTGGAAGGAGCCTGAAATTGGAATAAACTTCAGATCTACTCAGCTTTGTGTTTATTTTTTTTATTATTTTGTAGTTATAAAATTGTCTTCTGGCCAAAAAGCGTAATTAAAAAAAAACAACATTACCCCCTGAGCAAAATTTGGTGAGTAAATGTTTTTCTATCTTTCACTTTCTAAATTACTTTTTCAGTTTTCTGTGTTTCTCTGAACAAAATAAATTAATAGTTTAAAAAAACACTAAAACACGCTTTTATAAAAGCACGTAAAAACCATTTTTTTAAATAAAGGCACCTATGTCAATATTTACACTATTTACACTCAATATTTACAAGTCAATATATAATAGGTTTGTTATAACCTTGAAACCTGTTCGTGTTCAAAGTCCATTACGTGACCTTTCTCACAAGTGCAAACACGACTATGATACGATATTCCATCATGGAATGCCAGTTCCTGTCTTCCGGCTTCATCATCAGACCTTGAAACTTAATCGTGGTCTAAGTTCATTACAAGACCTTTCTAACAAGTCCAAACACGGCTATGATACGATATTCCATCATGGAATGCCAGTGCCTATCTTCCGGCTTCATCATCAGACCTTGAAACCTAATCGTGGTCAAAGTTCATTCCAAGACTTTTCTAACAAGTCCAAACACAGCTATGATACGATGTTCCATCATGAAGTTCCAGTTCATATCTTCCGACTACATCATCAGATCAGTTCGACAGTACCATATTATTGAATTGTCATCAGAACTACATACAGCTGCCAATTTTCATGACGCTACGATCCTTGGAAGATGGTTAAATTAGTTACATTAGATTCCATTACATAGTTAGTTACATACAGGTCGACCTAATAAAAGCGTGTTAAAAAGACCCAGTGGCGCTCATTTTGGAATCTTTAAAAATCATTCACCTTCCGTTTTTTTGTTTTCTCCTTCTGTTAACACTTGACTACACTCGCGGGGTACAAACGTACCCCACGAGATCTATTTCACACTCTAATTCTGTAGTCGCGCGGGTGTCGGTGTTGCGCGTCCATGTAATCTCAGTGTCGCCAGAGAGTGTGTTTCTAAAATTAGGCTTAATTTTATCATTTATTTTATGAAACGACTATTATTTCTAATGCAAAAACATTTAAACATGATTAAAGGTTGTGTGAAAGTACATATTTTCTTAGCTTAACTTACTTTATTTGAAAAAGGTAGTATTTCCGGTAGTAAAGGTAGTATGTCTTTGTTAAAATTTTATATAAGTTTTGTTATGTTTTACCAATTGGAATAATATTAAAGACATTCGATTCCCAAATGGCGTTTTATTCCTATGCTAAAATAAGAAATATATATAATTTCTCATTTATATAAAAATTTTCCTAAAAAAGAAAAGGGGTACAAAACAACCCCACTAGTGTACATACGTGTGCCAAAACCGCAAATGTAGTCAAGGGTTAAAAATCACATTTTTTTATTATTTTATCCTGTTATAACTGATAGTCGAAAATAAAGGTATGGAGGAGCCATGAACTTTCTGCAAAATATCTCGTATTGCTGTCGCCGTTTTCCCATCCATCCAGAAATGTTTATTCACTACACGAAATTCGATTTTTTCCATTTTTCCAAAAGTGCCTGACTTGCTTCACAAAACTGCCTGGTAAAACAAGAACTGTGCGACGTATCCGTGTCAAAATTTGACAGTTTTCTTAAACTAGGTTGGTGTTGTCAACCATGACAACCATTACGCGATACGCGCGCCATCTCTTGCCCATTCCGGAATCTTTTCAATCTACCTTCGTACCCATATAAGTAATATAAAGCTACTCACCACGGTGATAACTTCAAGATCCTTCCTGTACGTTCGCTCGGTCATGAGCAGTTCTTTGGCAATGTAATAGGATCTATCTGTGGGCCAACGTCTGGCTGATCTTCGAAGGGGCTGCGTTTCTTCCACTTGACTGTTAGAAATCGGCGAGAGTGGTGAAATCCTTCCAGATGTGACACTTAGTAAGAATATTAAAATAATAATATATATGATGTAAAGCTGCTACAAGGTAAATAACCCCCCCACCTATAGGAAACAAAGCCATTTCCAGACTCTCCCGACTATCAGTCGGAATGCGCAGTCGATTGGCTGACGCCGCATGGTGTGCAAGCCGTCCAGGAGCGCCCAAAGGTTGATTCCTAGGGGAAACTAGCACGCATGCCAGAGTCCTAACCCGGGCTCACACTACTGCGTGAAGGCTGCCGAATGGGTGTTGACCCGTGAGTTTGGTCGACCCTACACACATGGGTCTTAGTAGCCTAACTGCAACAGGGCCCATTAGCTCCCAGGTGATGATAACAACTGGAGCTGTCAACAACAAATTGCGAACCCGTCACCTCAGGAAGTTTTAACGATATTTAATCGTTCTGTCCCCTTTGGGATGAGCGTAAAAGACTTGAGACGAAACAGTCCACGTTACGCCACTCACCCGTAAGAAGCCAGCGCCTTACTGCGAGATAACCAGGTTAATCACCCAGTGGGCCGACACTCGCGCCCATGCTTCCAATTTGCAACCAGATTAATCTGGTCTCCCGACTGGATATAGGTTCGAGGTCGCTTGCGCGGTCCTCTCCCTTACGTAGCGGTGATACAGTGTCAACCAAATCTATCGCGGACCACGGCATCCTTTGCCCGGCTCTTCATCTGGTATTGGGTAGCCGAATGGTCAATTCAAGAGCAGCAGCAATTCAGCAGCAGAAACTAGAGTTGTCAACTACAACGGGCGAGCCCGTCAACTCAGGAAGTTTTAACAATTAGTCGTTCTATCTCCCTGGAGTGAGCGCAGAAGACTAGGACAAAACGGTCCACCGTCAAGCTCCGCCACAAACTCGTAAGAGGCCAACGCTTTAACCGCGAGATAGCCAGGAGTGTTACCCAGCGGGCTTACACTCACGCCCTTACATCCAAATGCGACCAGATTACTCCAGTCTCTCGATTGGTTACGAGTTCGAGGTCGCTTGTGCGATCCTTTTCCTTACGAAGCGGTGAAACGGTGTATACCGAATCTATTGCGGACCACAGCATCCTTTGCCCGGCTGTTCACCCAGGATCAGGTAGCCGATGGTCGTTCCAAGAACAGTCGCCGTAATGTCCGCAACCACCCCTGCTCTATAGGAAACTGCACTGCTTCCAGACTCCCCCGACTGTTAGTCAGAGTGCGCAATCGATTGGCTTATGCCGCACGGTGTGCAGACCGTCCAGGAGCACCAGAAGGTTGATTCCTAGGGGAAACTGGCCCGCAGGCCGGAGTTCAACGCGGGCTCCCACTTCTGCATGGAGGCTGCCGGATGGGTGATGACCTGTGAGTTTGGCCGACCCTTATAAAACTTTGGTCTTAGTGGCCGAACTGAAGCAAGGCATTGAAGCAATCAATGAATAATGATAATAACAGCGGCCAACAGCGAGCAGCGATAATAACAGGAGTGAATGGCGACCCAGTTTAAGAATCACTTGTTTACGTTATATAAGACTTAGAGCATCATAAAATTAATACATATAAATAAAATGTACGGTGAACCTTATATATACCTTTCAAGCGTTGAATTTCCATTAGCATCTTTCTTCCTCCGAAGAGTATCAGCTGCATCACTTTCCCCGCCGCTTAGAATATCAATACTGTAGTTCGAGTTGCCGACAGCCTTGAGGTCTGTAAAAAAATCATCGAGAAATGTGTAGTGCTTCATATCGGAAAAGCACCCCTAACAGACTATATTCTCTGGAAAACGCCCAATCAGAAGCAGTTAAGCCACAGAGATCTTGGAATAAGTACTAAATCCGTCACCTCAGGAAGTTTTAACAACATTAGATCTACCTTGCGAATAACAACAAGGACTTTGTCGTGGCGGTAAGTGGGCCGTCCTTGATCTAAGGTTACCTTGCAGCCAGCTAGAATATTTCGCGGACATGAACTATCCTCAGAAAAGCATTGACGAGTGAGGTTACTGGGATCTGGAAGTGTATGCTGAAAGGCATTTAACCTGTTGGACACCAACAGTGCCTACAGGCATTATGCGTCGTTTGACAGATCCGCGCGTAACCGTTTCGGCCATCCCCGTATACATTATATAGATATATAATATACACGACTAACAAGATTAATTACTAGGTAACAAGAGGGATAACAAAATCTTTCTCTTCAAATGTGTCCTCAAACCCATATGGACCTATGGAGTAGAGCTGTGGGGCGCTGCAGCAAACTCCAACATAGAAATACTGCAAAGTTTTCAAAACAAAATGCTGCGCATGATAACAAACGCTCCATGGTATATCACCAATTGTCAACTTCATCGCGACCTGAAGATACCAACCGTCAAGCAAGAAACATCACACAAGCTCAAATCTTACGCAAAACGAATGGCAAATCATCCAAACAAGCTGGCCTGCAAATTAATGGACAAAACCACTCGCACCTTCAAGAGACTAAAGAGAAGAGCCCCTCAAGATCTTATTTAAACATAAGGAGAATAGTATGGATTGGCCACTGGGCAAATATCATTCATGACAGAGCAAATACATAACCTCTAGCTAAATGCCCGCACGCCTGAGGCAGGGCAGATTGCAAGATCAAAAAGGAATTTAAAAAAAAAAAGGTAACAAGAGGGAATTAGTGAAAAAGAAATATTGTTAGTATTTATTCACAAAATCGAACAAAAACTTGTGGCGCAGTTTTTTGTGCGCTAATACTGGCTACCGAGCAGTTAAATAAAATTTAAGCATCTGGTGTCGTCATATAGCATTATATTTTAGTGGATTGGAGGAGGAATACAAAAGTTCCCAATTGTTGTCCAATCATTCTGGCATTGAAGGCCAACAGCATGAGACGTCTTCATCCTGAAAAAACTTTCCTTTCATGTCGGATGGTGGGCTGGGAATAAGAAGTAAAATAGTGTAATGCTTACCAACGCTACCTCTGTTCCCGTTGACAGCCGCCTGCGAGTCGGTATCGTCGACCCCAACCGTGACTTTTTTGTCCTCTAGATCCCTCTTGGTCGGAATCGTGAAGGTCTTATCGTCGTGGATTAGTGTCGAGGTTAGGATGGAATTATCGTAATTCGGGAACAGGTAAAAGCTATCTGATGTTTTCGTTTCGTTCCCATTTTGAGATTCTTCGTTGACACCATCTGAAAGGGAAGTTTAATAGTTTAAAAACTGTTGTTACAAAAAATATAACTATATTTACAAGCATAAAGCCTCAACTATCCATATTGTGCGGAAATGTTAAAATTTTAATAAGTAATTTTGTTTGTTTGTATCTACTTTTTGTTATAAAACTTTACAATGGGCGGGTTTATTATCATATGACAATTACTTAAAACCGACCCTATTATGAAGTGTTTATATGTATGTCAGCGTGTAACATGTGTGTCTTGTTATTGCGTTCAATTGACAGAATTGAAATGCAAGTTTGATTTTATCGCAACGAGGAATGGTGACCCAGCCAAGAATCGAACCCGAATACAATGTAAAATCAGGCAACCTAACCACTATGCCATCAGGTCAATTTTTATGCTGAACTCTTGATTTAGCAGGTTTCTCTTGATGTATTCTTTAAACTATGCAAGAACTTGGTAAACCTTGTGATGGAATATGGCTTTCAAATCTAGAGACCATAATTCAGTAAGAACATCATTCTGTCGGAGAATGACTAACTATGAAGATTTTAAAGTCTCTCTACAACAAGTCGTATGATGATCGACTGGTCATCCTGGATCTAGTGCTATGATAGACCCGATGACCATATTTAATGATCCATTAATTCTATTGGAAGTAACCTTCTTGATACGCAATCCACTGAGTTCATTTAAGAAGCTTCTGCATTTGACTAACTCGACTTGCTACAAAAGTCCACCATTCGTAGGGTGTATATCGGGCTATTGCAAGGCCCTCATCAAACAATATACAACGGAGTTGCCATGAAATTCACAGACCGGAGTCGGGCCCATCATAATACTGTTATTACACTGCTGGGGGATGAGCGGTGGACTTGGGACAACGACCGGCAGTGGTAGGTTTAGGACAGATGTCATGCTATATGTGAGTCACCTTACATACACCCATTTACTCCCCCTTTGAAGCCATAAAATATGACATGCAGATATCGCAGTTTTAGATATTTTTCTAGGAAGGAGTAAATTACTTTCCTGGGGAGACTAAGATATTTAGATGTGAAACAAAGATTTGGCTGGCAAACCACGAGCGATAAGTTCCACCGCATCAAGATGCTCGCCAACTTCCACCGCGTGAAGGTGAACAGTGAAGCCGTTTCGGGTGACAGCATTTGCGAGATCATGGTATTTATTTAATTTGTGCTCGTGGTCTTTTGAGATATTTAATTCCCATGAAACAGTTAATTCTACAATAAAGATTATCTACCGAGATAGGGAGTAAACAGTTATATCCGGATGGAGGGCTGTGCATCTGAGACTTTCAGAGAATTTATATTGCTTAGAGACCGAATCGACCCATAGAATCTAATCTGAAGCTTCTCAATTATTGAGAAAGGTTTTGTAATGAAATGTTTTTGGCCTTTATGTTTTTTGCCACATATATAATTTACAATGTGTAATTAGAATAACATTCTCCTACAAAATGGATAGTTGGATCAACCGTGCAAAATAAACTTAAGACATGCTCTAGAAAATAAAAAGAGCTTCAAAAATGGGAGCGAAAATTCTGAAAAAAAAAACATGCAAACAAATCAATTTCAACCTAAAAAAATAAATAATTAAGCTTTACATTACATTACATTAGCTCACAATGTCAACTTACACGACTTCCGAACGTTAGCATGATTTCAATCGTAAACAAAAATTAAAAGAAATCTCGCAAGTGTTCAATTTTATTTAATCAATAAAATATCTCACAAAGGATAAATAAAATTATTTTTAATAAACTTTCGACGACGAGAATGTCTCGTTACGTTACACGCTACGGGTTGTAAATTTCAAATTCGTAATATAATTAATTAAAAATTACGCTACATCGAAAAACAAATAACGCAATAATCGTGTAAATTAAGTTAGAATATTTTAATTTAGTTAACATTTCTTTTTAAATAAACGCGTAAAACAATTTCGCCTACAATTGACTTAATTCCAAAGATCATTGCTTGTTTTTAGTTATTTGTTTAATTTAATTAAGATATACGGTAATACTCTTCGACTAGCCTAGGAAGCATAAAATTTTAACATATTTATTGTCAAAATAATCGTAAATTGCAACGAAAGGAGATATTTTTCGGTAAAAAAATCCATCGATTTGAGCCAGTACCTCATCTCAAGACTTAAGGGGGCGTTTCGACATCTAAATCGACATAACGACCCTTAAATGGAATTCCACTGCGATTGGATTTCGATAGATAATACAATAATAGGAAACTCTTACATAGGATTATACTTAAATAGTCAATTTTGGCGTGAAATAGTACCATTTTGTTTAAATACGCATTTGCTTCCTAAGTTTTAATTTAAATTACCCTAGGTTACGGGGATAACTAATAGGTAGTGCCTCTCTTGCCAGAATATTACCTTTCCGGAAGACATACTCTGCGAGGTACTTGTATGTGCATATGCACAAGAACGGTTACTATCAACCTCCATAAGAACTACGCCAACCACCGTATCTATATCCACTCTGATAACGAGGCAGCTCTTATAGCACTCGCCTCGAATACCATTAATTCAAAGCTTGTGCAAAACTGCGTATCACTACTGAATTCCGTGGGCGAAAAGAACAGGGTAATTCTAATATGGGTTCCCGGCCATGCAGGAATCGAGGGAAATGAAAAAGCCGACAAACTTGCTACATAAGACGGGAGCAAAGGGAACGTTATACGGCCCTGAACCTTGCTGTGGAGTACCAAAACGTCTTGCAAACCTAATGCTCAAAAAAATATGTTTAGAACAACTGTCAACCAGTGTAACAACACGCCAGGGTTGAATCATTCCAAAGCACTAATTAAGGCCTAGGACCGTAAGACTACCCCTGAGGCATTGAGAGCGCTCACGGGGCATTGTGGCCTGAACAAACACATGTACAACCTCAAGCTTCGGGATACGAAAATATGCAGGTTCTGCCAAGGGGCAGAGGAAACTCCCCTTCACCTCATGTGCGAGTGTGGCCCGCTGATGCATAAAAGATATTGGGGTACTTGGGGATACTTGGGGGGTCATTACCTCCAACCTGAGGAGGTAAAACAATCTGGCGCTAAAAGCCTGTTGCGATTCTTAAATGACACGAGGCTTAGCGCAGAACTATAATACGTGGCGAACACAATAGATCAGCAATGGTCCCAGTGTTACAAGGCTCATAAAGACCATAGAAAAGACCCACACAAAAAAATATATCCTGTTTGCAAAATTCAAATTACTATTATCAAATACAGTGGAACCTCTCATAATGAGTAATTCGCAGTAATTCCTCATGGCGAGTATTCGCACCTCTTATAACGAGTATGGGAAAAATTGTTTCGATGAACGAGTAAGAGTTTGGATCGAATTATGCTCGTTATGAGAGGTTCCACTGTATTATTAAATTATTCAAATAATTCATTAAAAAAACTTTCAATTTTATCTCAATGAATATCATCAAAGAACTAATTAAAGCCTACTTGTGTAAATTCAAACAAAACCCAAAAGCAGAACTACTAGAGAAGTATATAATTAGTTTTATTGATCAGCTGTGTGTCACCAAACGGAAACTGCATTGTACTGGCAATAGAGGCACTACCTTAATATATTGTAAATATATATTTGGAGGCGTATTTTCAACTTTTGCGCCAAACGCGATTGTCTTTTTATTTATATAACCTCCGGGTAAATCTGGTATAAAAAAGCGAGTAGATAATCCATATTACAAATAATCAAATAAAAAATGATCACAGCCTAAAGCCATAAATAAACACTTTTGACACTTTCTTATTGTTGGGGCTAGATGTGGCACAAAATTTTAATGCTACGGTCATACAGCGAGTCGCGAATATCCATTTCTTAATTTGTTAATGAATATTGCTACACTTGGGAGCGATGAATTGGGGGGTCACCAGCATAAACCATAATATCTCAAAAACAAAGAATAGGTTTAAGTGACATAATTGTCACATTAATAATGAACACTGAATACCAGGAATGCTTCTTATGCATTTTTATTGTGACATAACAGAAACAAAAGCAAAAGGAAATGCAGTGAATTTGTAGTTCGATTTTTAAAAAAATCATTTATTTTGTTCTTAGCCTTTTTAACTCTTCAACCGCGGGTTATATTGATATTTTTTTATATAAAATTGCAGGCCCATTTTTAATATAAATTTTATTCGGTATTTAAAATAGTTGTAAGGATTAAAGAAAAAAAAAAGAAAACTTAAAACTGAAATTTTCAAGTGACATTTTATTGACATTATGCCGGAAATGGGAATATTGTGTTCAAGAGAAGAAACAGAGGAAAACTAATTGATAATTTTTAAATTGACAATCAGTTTCGTAACCAGAAGAACGGGAGCAAAGGGAACGTTATACGGCCCTGAACCTTGCTGTGGCGTACAAAAAGCCTTGCAAACCTAATGCTCAAACAAATGTGTTTTGAACAATCCGTCAACCACTGGAACAACACGCCAGGGCTGAATCATTCCAAAGCGCTTATTAAGGCTTACGACTGTAAGACGGCCCGTTAGGCCTTATCGCTAAATAGGAACAATCTACGCATACTGGTGAGGGCGCTCACGGGGCATTGTGGCCTAAACAAACACATGTTCAACCTGAAGCTCAGAGACACAAAAATGTACAGGTTCTGCCAAGGAGCAGAGGAAACTCCCCAGCACCTCATGTGCGAGTGTGGCCCGCTGATGCGTAAAAGATACACCCACTTGGGTGGTCATTACCTCCAACCTGAGGAGAGGTAAAACAATCTGGCGCCAAAAGCCTGCTGCCGTTCTTAAATGACACGAGGCTTAGCGCAGAACTATAGTAGGTGGCGAACACAATAGATCAGCAATGGTCGCAGTGTTACAAGGCTCATAAAGACCTTAGAAAAGCCCCACTCAACAAATAATAATAACCAGAAGAATTTCTCCTTTTCACATATTGAGAATCTACGATCGTCACGATGAACAGTCAAGGACACAATCTGCTGTACAACTTAATGTAAATTGTGCACCGCCTGGTGTATATACTACGATACAGGTCATAAGTTACCCATTCCCTTCAGGCGTGCGGCTTGAGAACATGGAAATTCGACTATCGATGTTACAGGGCCAAAAGAAAAAGATTCGACGGGGAAATAGCGGCTCCGGGAGCAGTGATTATGTGGAAAGGAAAATAGCCTACCCCCCGGAATCGCATGGAAAGTTCTGAACGCGAACGTGAGCGTCTCCCACGGTTGGAGGGTTAATAGCTTTATTTTACAGCAAGCAAGAAGTTTTTACATTTTATTTAATTAGTATTTAAATAGTCTATAAAATACTTTTTCTTTGAAAAAACTAGCATACTTAGTTTCCGAGATATTATGGTTCATATTGGATACCCGGATTCATCGCTCTCGAGTGTAGTTAAATATTTTACTTTATATTCCTTCAAAATAATTCGCTTGTGGAAACCTTTGGAGGTATTATGGAATCACGACTCGTTGGTACGACATTACTATAATAATAATACTTAATATTTGGCTTCAAAAACTTTAAAAAGTAAAAGATTCATAATAGGTAAAAGAAATGTGTATACTTATATAAAAAAATGAGTTACAACAAATTCCCCTTCGTGGTAAACTTCCAATTTCGACCGCTAACTATTAAATCAGCATCAGACAATGAAGACAACCACCCTCATCCATTGAAGCGTCCCACAAATGAAATTATACAAATAGTCTAAGAATATTCTCCTTCTGGTGCAATGTTTGCTACTGAACTGTTTGGTTATGTCTGGCCGTCACTCTAAACAAAGATTTAGTAGATTTCTGAAACCATTCTATATGTAGCTAAGTGATGTTGTGAAGTCCTGCCTGGTTCTGTACGCCTAAAGGTGATAGACGACCCAACACACCTACTTCACGGGCAAGAGCCATACCACAATCGCCTCAAATCACAAGTCATTCTTGAGCCGCTCCAAGGCAGTCAATCTTCGAACCGCATCACTCAATGGAGGGCTTGGTTTCACTTGGCGAAGATGTTAAGGAACAGATTGCACCAGAGTCCCATTTCTCTATATCACCAGGCGTAGTCTCAACAGTGAGGGTGGGTGTGAAAAGATGCCGAGGCAATTTCGTCTGCTGCAGAGTCCATTATGCGACAATGGAACGCTGCAGTATGAAGACCACCTCCTATCCTGCCCGCAGTTGTCAACCCCTAACACTCATCACTTCGAATGGTAGTTTAATAAAAACAATTTGTCTCCGACAGTGCCTCCGTGCTACAAGCGCTACCAAAAAATACTATAACCTCTGTCCTTGTACTGGAATGCCACAATGCGCTTCAATCCATTGCAAGGTCAAATAGAGTGACCCTGCAATGGATTAAAGGGCACAGCGACTCACGCAATGACGCGGCAGACGAACTGTCCTAAAGGGGATCAAAGGAAACAGTATATGGACCGGAACCCTTGATGCCCATACCCCAGGCCCAAATAAAAATATGGCTACGCAGTAACACTGACGAAACCCACCTTAAAGAATGGAAAAAAACGCAGGATGCAGGCAAACAAAGAACGCGGTTCCGGAAGCGTCCAAAAAACTTGCCCGCAAACTCACCAGATTAAAAAGGGACAAAATCCGTAGTCATAGGTACTATGACAGGCCACTGTCCCCTAAACAAACACCTGTTTACCATGGGTGTGACAGACAGCCCTCTATGCAGAGGATGCATGGAGGAAGAAGAAACGCCACAGCATGTGCTCATGAAATGCAGGAGCATGGCAGAGCAACGGGCAAGAATACTACAATCTCCAGCATCTGTCCCGGAGGCCTGTAGCAACCCAAACAGGCTGCTAACATTCTGGGACAGCCTGGGTTGGCTGGAGTAACATAAATAGAAACATGAGCCACGCACAACGGCCCAATCAAGAGGACAAGTGCGGGAAATAGCCCAGGAAAACTAACTAACTAACTATGGTAGTTTATTCCACACGTCCACCGCTCTATTTTTCAGAACATTCATAAGATGATTAGATTTAAATTTTGCATGGTAGATTTTTTTGCTATGACCTGGAAGAATTCAGTTGATGTTGAATTTGTAAAAATTAAAATCTGTAAGATACAAGGTGAACAAAAGTGGACCTAGCACTGACCCTTGGGGTACTCCGCTGATATCTTTTCTATCTTAAAGAATGCGCTTCTGGATTTTTCAATTCAAATTTTTATCTCATTGCTGATATACCAGTTCTCGTCTAAATTGCAGTTAAAATAAATAATTGTATCAGTCTGCTCCCGTCGAATTCTGTGATGTTTAACTGTAGGTTTTACGGGTAGATTTACGGGTACTTTACTGACCATCATGTACTTAGTCTTTGTGGTGTTCAGTTGCAACCCATGTCCGTCACATACCCTTGTATCAATGTCAATGAAGAGCTGGAGTCTTTCGAGCTACTGGCAATTAGTACAGTAGCATCTGCATATCTTATATCGTTGATGTCTAAAATGTCACAAGTCCAAGTTTACCACGGAGATGGGTCATTTTTGTTGAATACGTTATATCGCATTGTAAAAAGGTTTTTTGCTGAATTATGTGATTTTAAGCATTTGGTTTACAAATATAAAAAGTGGGAGAAACGAATCTAACCAAAGGAAGAATGTCAGGTGGCGGTGAAGATAGATTAAATTACATTACAATCCCATTTTAAATAAGGCAGCAGAGTTCTCGTCATATATGACAAGCATATATGAGTATGTCAGTGTTGCAATGCTACGAGTCATTTAAAAAGTTTCTAGCCTCATTTACATAAGACAAATGAAGAAAAAAAAAGGGTAGGGATAAAAATAAAAGAGGGAAACAACCATAAAATATTTCAATTTCCATTAAATAATCAAAGAAAAATTCAATAACAGCAAATTGTCAAATGTATTTTTAAGGTTATGAATGATTCTTTGAAAGAAAACATTATTACAAGTACAGAAAACAGAGGAATAATCCTGAAATACTAAAAATAACCTGTACATATTACATATATACGTGTAAATTGCACAGAAAATTTTGTTACAGATTTTTGTTACAATCTATGAGCAACATAGTCCAAAATCTGAATCTATAATTCTTCAAAGTGGTTTAGATCAGTTCCTCATAAATATAATATAAAACAAGTAAGATAATCTTCTTAGGTCAGTCATAAGTTTTGACTCAACTCATGAATTTCGAACTTGAGAATATAAAGCCGAACTTCAAACAATATCTAATAATGAAGTAATAGCGGTAGATTGACCGCATTGCGAGTATTACAATCAGAAACACTTATATAAACAACTCAAGGGAGTAGATAAAGTGCGGTCGGGTCAGAGCATCCAAAGCTTAGTATGTCCAAATCGGAAGTTCTCGAATCTTATTGCGATTTGCAGGCCAGACTTTCCAATAATATAAATAATAAATATAAATAGAGCTGCAATGGAATTCAACGACCGACCGGGGTCGGGCCCATCATAACATTTATTTATTAATTTATTTATTATTACACTTCTGGGCAGTGAGCGTTGGACTCTGGACTCTGGTCATAGAATTTGAGATGCGGAAATTGCAGTTTTAGATGTTATTTCTAGGAAGTAGTTAATTATTTTCCTAGAGAGCCCAAGATCTTTAAAGAGGTGAGTCTGGAAACAGTACTGTCTCCTATAGAGCGTGGGTAGTTGTTCACCTTATGGCAACTGCTCTTGAAACCTCCAATACGATAGATTCGGTAGACGCCGTATCACTGCTACGTAAGGGAGAGTAAGGGAGACCGGAGTATTCTGATTGCGCGAGTGTCGGCCCACTGAGCGATTAACCAGGTTATCTTGCGGTAAGGCGTTGGTCTCTTACGGGCGTGTGGCGTAACTAGACGGTGGACTGTTTTAATCCCAAGTCTTCTGCGCTCAGCTCATGGGATGCAGAACAATCGAATATCGTTGAAACTCCCTTAGGTGACGAGTTCGCCCGTTGTAGTCGACAGCTCTAGTAGCACTTCAAACTACCCTGAACAGCAGTGCTTGCAACATCGCCGAAACATTGAGTGCTACAACCGCATAGCCTTCGATTTTATATAAATAGTTCCCTATCAAATATCTGCATCAAAACAAATGGACTGACCGATTAAAACACAATATTTCAATTCTGTGTGCAATCCTGACATCTCATATTACATTAGGTATCAAGAACACCGTCCGGATTCGCAAAAGCCACAAGAAACGATGCGCATATATTAAACTAGAACCAGATTAATATCGATAAGTGAGAAGTAAACTTTAAATTTATATTTAACCACAATACATGGGAGAACATTCGTTAAGAACGTAGTCAGTCTTACTACCAAAACCTGGGGGATTTTGAATTGTTTAATTTTTTAATATAAATTGTTTAAATCGCCGAAACGGGAAATGCTCTCACTTGGAAAACGAACATCTTAAAAATTAGATTTAGGTAACATAATTTCGATTTATCAACGATAAGGCTAATTTAACTCAAGCTACCCTTGATTATAAGTAACGTGAAATAAAATGTTTATTTTTAAGTCGTTAATATTACACCGACTACAATATATATATTTTTTACAATCTAAGACATTTTATGCCTAGCCAAAACAAACGACGAATTAAAATATACTCGATTATAATATTATAAATTAATATAATATAATATAAGAAAATTGTGCAAAGAATTTATTTTTAAGTAAACGAGTGTATATAGAAAATTGATCAAATTGATAAAATTAATGTTTACGGTTTGTATACGATCATACGTTGCGTTGAAGGCGCGTTATTAAGTTACGTTGGAACGTCTTCATTCTTAGAGACAGGTTTGTTTCCAAGGGTTACTGATTTCTATTGGTGTTAAGAGACAATGATGTTGAGTTGCACGTATTGCTCGTATTAAAAAGGTTTGTTTCCAAGGGCTACTGATTTGTATTAGTGTCAGGAGACGATGATGTCGGGTTGAACGTTTTGCACTTATTATAAAGGTTTGTTTTCAAGGGTTACTGATTTTTATTAGTGTTAAGAGATGATAATGTTGGGTTGCAAGTATTGCATGTATTAGAAAGGTTTGTTTCCAAGGGTTACTGATTTTTATTGGTTTAAAGAGACGATGATGTTGGGTTGCTTGTATTGCACGTATTAGAAAGATTTGTTTCCAAGGGTTACTGATTTTTATTGGTGTTAAGAGACGATGATGTTGGGTTGCACGTATTGGACATATTAGAAAGGTTTATTTCCAAGAGTAACTGATTTTTATTGGTGTTAAGAGACGATGATGTTGGGTTGCGCTTATTGCATGTATTAGAAAAGTTTGTTTCTAAGGGTTACTGATTTTTATTGGTGTTAATAGACGATGGTGTTGGGTTGCGGTTATTGCACGTATTAGACAGGTTTGTTTCTAAGAGTTACTGATTTATATTGGTGTTAAAAGATGATGATGATGGGTTGCAAGTATTGCACGTATTAGAAAGGTTTGTTTCCAAGAGTTACTGAATTAAATTGGTGTTGGGTTACAAGTATTGCAAGTGGGTCAGTCGGTAGAGTAGAGTAAAATATTTTAGCAATAATTCGTCAAAGGACAGATGTTTAGAAAAGGCTTCTTCCTCTTCTTCTAGTGCACCGTCTGCTACCGAATGTTGCTTATTATGCTTCTGCTTGCTTCTGCTTCTGCTACTATATGTTGCCATTACAATTTTATTGACCGCCGCTGAAAACAAAGATGTGGTAGATTTCTGAATCCATTCCCGTAGATTACGGAGCCAAGATTCTTCATCCCGGGCCTTTTATTCCAGTATTTTCTCATAGCTGATCAGTGTCGCAACTGATCAGTGCCGATGTTGTTGAGTTGTCGAGTTTCAGTTGAGAATCACTGATCGTTGCCCATTCCTATATTCCTCTATTATCATCCAATTCTTTCTCTCTCTCCCCCCCCCCCCCCTATCGATAGACACCAGTCTTATAACCACCACTGAAGACGAAGGAGCATTGTCTTTGATCTCAAGGTTCGAATAAGACAATTACGATTTGTGGTAGCCCTTAGGACTTTAAAGTCGCTTGCTTCGATTTGAATTTTGTTCTAAGAGAAGTTACTGTCTGTATACTGTGCCACTTGTAAGTGACATCTTTTACTTCTTGATTTACTCGCTAATTTTGTCATTGGTTAATTGCCGAAGCAGACAAAACTTATTTGTCGAAAGCGCTTATGGAAAGTCATAAGCCACGTCCTTTGCCAGTTCCTGGTTTTGAATCAAATTCAAATATTTTATAATATAAACGACGGACCCCGAGTGCAATAACTTGAAGTTTTTGGTGTTTGCAGCAAGGTTACTTAACCCTTCAGGCCTCGCGACTCGCGGTTAACCCTCAGTTTGACTGCGATATCGGAGTCGTGGGGCTTGACGGGTTAATATTCATCCTGTTCTTCGTCATCTTCATCGGAGAGGAACGGCGGAGGAATCTTAGAGACATCAAAACGACGATCACCGTCTGAGCACTGCGATTCATCTGGCAGACGCGACGGGCCAGGGTAATTGTATTCATCGTATTGCGGGTAGATTTCTTGTATTTGAAATGCAGAATTCGGCGGTGGCTCAGCTTCATATTGAGTCGGATACGGGCTGCTGCGGTAATGCTCGTAATCTTCCACATCGGGTGGAGCCTCGTAATCCGATATAGCGACTGAAACGTCGCGTTTAAAAATATGGCTGCTTGATTTAGACATCTTTTTTGTGGGTTTAGCGTAGCCGTATTTTTCGGGGGCTTCGAGAGGCGTCGATTCGGATTTAACGACCTTTCGTTTGGTGGACGATTTGCGACTGCTGCTGCTCTTGTGATCGGAATCTTCTCGAGAGTCGTACAAGCGCTCCTCGCTGTCTAAGTAAGGATGGCGCAACCGCCCGAGCCGATCAAAACGAGGGTAGCCCATCTCGTCCTCGTCGACGGTCGTGCAGAAACTGTCGAAACCCGGATACGGCTGCGGGATGATATTCACCCGCGGCTCGTTCGACTGCTCCGACGAGCCGGAATCCATCTCGGGAAAGTACCCCTCGGAGCACTCGGAGCTCTCGATCACGCGCGACGGCACCTCGCTCTCTGATGACAGCTGACTCCGGATGATTTCCTCCTCGACGACGGGGATGAACGCCTTTTGCGTCGGCGTCTTGTTCTTCTTTGCGTTCGGTGGCTTCTTGCGGCGGTATCCGCGGATACGCTCTTTCGGGTCCCGTATGATGTCCAGTGAGCTGTCCGTGTCGTTTCCGCTCGGCGGACTTTTCATCGAGAAATTGCGCATCATAAGCGACTTCTTGATAGGGATCTTCGGTGGTTGTATCGGCGGTGACTCGCTGCTCAAACTGCTCGAGTAATACGGGGAGCATTTCGCAAGTTTCAGCGGCGCCTTTTGCTCGGGCATCATGGCTTCGGCGATCGCTTTGCTCTCCGAAGACGTCGTATCGAAGTTTTGCTCGTAGTTTAAGTACTGCTCATGGAAGGACCAGCTTTTCGGTTGCGAGCGGTACTGCTGCGACGATTTGTACTCTTTGATCTGCGATTTTGACAGCGTTTTATCATCATAGCTCGAGTGTTTAGCAAGCGGGCGGTACTCGCTCGGGTAATATTTCTTGTTGATATCGTGGAACAAGGAGAATTCTTGGCTTTGGTAGCGTTCGCTGTGCTTTTCATCTTGACTGTACAGCTGGGACGGTATTGTGATGTCGATGTCGCCCTGCGGCGACAGTTGGTATTGTTTTACACCGCTGTCTTCGCTTTGGCATCGTTCGTTCATTTTTACGTTCTGTCGACTGGATTGCTCCTCGTAACTCAAGCTTTTGGGAGGGTGTGTTTTATCGATCGGTTTCAGCGTGACGACTGGTGGCTGTAGCAGTCGCGATTTACCGAGATACTCCTTCTGCGATGTGGACGGAGGGCTCGTAATTCTTTGATAGCTGCAAGGAGAGCTGGAGCTCGATTTATCAGAGCGATCGCACGGGATCGGCCCAGTTTTTAAGTACGACATTGGCTCGTTTCTCTCAGTCGGGACGAGAGTGTTGTTCGTACTCGCCGACCAATCCGATATGGAATGCGCCAAAGTAAGAGTTGAATCGCTTTTAGTACCGGAGCTCGAGTTGTTCTCGATTCCTTTACGCGAAATCGAGGCCGTGTCGGAACTGTGTAGCTTTTCGTATTTTGCGACTTCTCCGCTCTTTTGCAAATCGAAATTCGAGCTGAAGTTCTCTTGCGCGTCGCTCGTTTTGTTCGAGGATTTGATTGCGGACGCGCTGTCGGACGCGGAAAGATTCGCGTACTGGCGCACCGTATTCGTGCCCGTTGACCACTCCGAAATACTTAAACCGATCGATGTATCCTCCGAGTGCGAGCTGTGCGTGCATTTCTTCGGCTGAATGCCCATTTTTACGGTTCCGTCCAGGTCGGTGCCGAACGAGCTCGTCTCCTCTTCGGAGTGGCTGCTGTGGCTGCATTTTTTGCAGGAGCTAACGCTCAAGCGCTGCGTTAACTTATCCTCAGACGTATCGGAATTGTTCGAGCAGAACGGATGCAGGGCTTTATCCGCTTCGGGCGATAAGCACTGCTTCGCTTCCAGCCCGAAAACGTCGTCGAAGTCGTCTTCGAACACCGGGCTGTGGTTCTGCGGAGACTTTGTCGGCTGCGATATGACCACTTTCGTCTTCGCGGCGTTCAACGTCGTATCCGCCGACTTTTTATGCGCGCAACACATCCCAATGCTCCCTTTCAAACACGTTACTTTGATAATCGCGTCGCCCAAGCAGCTGTGATCACCCTGTTGAATCGTCGCATCCTCCTCGAGAGGCTCCACCATATACGTTGTCTCTTCATACGGCACAGGCTTAGCGACGACAGGATGAAACGCACCATCGAATTCATCATCTTTAAACTCGTTGTTTTCATCGTCGGAATCCGCTCGATCTTTCGCATCGGAAATAACGACCTTCGTCGCTCTCTCCGGTATATTACTCATGTAGTAAGTGTGTATTTTTTCAACGATCGGCGTTTCTAATAAGCTGGACGGCGGAGACGGCCAAACATCGGAATCAACAGACGCTTTTGATAAGCGGCGCACTAAATAATTCTCCGGACGGCTGTCCCTACGCTCTGGCACTGGAATATCCGGTAATTCGGGTAGAGGCCAGTCTTCGGATTCGTTCGAGGAAGACTCCTGTTTCTTAATTTCGTATAATTGAGAAATTTTTCCTTGATCGATCGGAATGTCGGGCATTTCCGCGGATGTCCGACGATCGGTATCAGAGATATATGCAAGGTTAGCATTGCTAGGTGGATCGGAGCTCAAGGAAGGCGGGTGATCGGTCGACGGAAGCGATTCTTCGTTTAGACTGTCCGAATGAGAAGATGCTTTCGTTGAATCATCGTCGGATTTATCGGAATCTGTCCGTTCCGATATACGGGATAGAGTACGACCGACCGGGAAATTTGCACCGTACCCCACTTCTGATGGATTTATCGTGAGCGACGAAGTGGAAGACGGGTAGACGAAATTTGCTTGGAAGTCGTTTAAGTCGTCTGGATAATCTGCTTCTGTGGAATCTTTCGATGTTGCGCATGAAAGCGAGGGATTTTTCAAACCAGGCGCAAACGTATGAAACTCCTCGAGATTCCGTTGCGGCTCAAAGATTTCTTGATCGATTTGCACCCAGCCTTCTTCCATACTCGAGATCGACTCGCTGCCGGATCCGACTAGAAATGGCCGCCACGTCGGTTTCAGTTCTTCGCCTCTCCGGTAGGCGGCGCCGAGCGATCCGGACTCCGACTCAGTCGTCTCAAAAGAACCACGCGACTCAACCGACTCGACGCTCAAAGAACCGCGCGATTCGATGCTCGACTTCGAAGAACTTTTCTGGTCTTCCAATAACCGGCCCTTGCGCAACGATTTCGAATCTTCGACGCTCAAAGATCCTTTCGACGTCGTCGTCGTATCGACGCTGGATCTCGATGAGCTTTTCTGATCGCTGTCTTTGAAACGTTTCTTGAGCGTGTCATTTTTACTGTCGGCGATGACGATGTTTCCGTCATCGTCTATATCGACGTGTTGATGCTGATCTTCTTCCGATATTGTAATTTCGATTTTCGTGTTGCGTGCTACGCGCCTCGGCACTGCCGGCGGTTCCTTCTTACCAAGCAGCAGCGGGAGACTCAGGGATTTTTGTAAGTGGGTATCCGTGTTGATTTCAACAATGACCGGTTTCGGTTTGTTTTCAACGGTTTTATCGACGGTTTCCGAGCTTGAATCGGAGTCGGAAGGCGCTTTTTGCGAATCGACCTGTCCTTGCTTTTCGAGCGTCGGGGTCGGGGTCTTGCGGGTCATGCGCGATGGGCTGCGTGGGCTTTCGACGCGTGTAACGTCTGATAACGATGGCGACGGCGATGGGGATTTCGACAACGGTGATTTTGATGATGGTGATTTCGATGGATCGGACGAGACAGACTTTTGCGAGGTGAGCCGATCCTCTCCATAATCCATCGCTTGCTTTAGCTCTTCCATACGTTTCTTATCTCTTTTGTTCAGTTTCTCGATATCCTGCGAGATTCCGAGCGGGCGTGCGATTGAGCAGCTGACGCTCGATTCTTCGTCTATCGAACTGCCTTTTATGTGCGTTCCGGGGCTTAAATCTTTTTCGATGCTCGTCCACGAGGTTGATTCCGAGCTGCGAGAGCGTTCCGCGCTCAATTTTAATAACTCACTGCGGCGTGATTTCGCCGTTAGTAACTGATCGTGCGACGATTCGATGAACGGTATGCTTTCGACGGTCGGGCTGATTTCTTGCGGTGGAGTCACAATAATTGTATTCTTCCGCTTCAACGGAAGATCCGGTCTGACGCGCGGATGTTGCTCCGTTCCTAAATCCCTGGCGCGCTCCTCGTATTCTTTTTTCTTCGCTTTTCGGTCTTGATCTGACGAGCTTTCGTCGATGAACGGAATCGGAACTTCGAGGATCTCATCGGTGAATTTTATCTCGCTGACTTCTGTCAGCGACTCCTCCTCGCTTAGCGCTAGGTTTTTCTTCGGAGTTTCGTTGCCGACTGTGTTTAGTTCGTTTTCGCTCTTCGCTTTATCCGACGAGTCCGAGAGGTGGCGCTGGCGGTTTATTATATCGATCTTTCGCCGTTCGATTATAACTGTTTGAGTATCGGTATCGATTTTTGTTTCGGAGCCATCGTCCAACGAGAGCCAGATGTCTAAACTCGTTCCTTTCAGCATCACTCGCTCTTCTTTGAGATCTGGCGACGGAGAGATGGCGCGGAGCGGCAACTCGAAATTCCGGTCGAGACTCTTTGATTTTGCTTCAACGCTGTACATTTCAGCGGTACCTTTCCGCTCCAAGCTCTTCGACTTGATATTTCGATGGACGACTTTCCCCTCGATTTGCTGTTTCAACTCCTGCCTTCTCGACAGAGTTTTTGGTGACTTTTGGAGCGCTTCCGTGTCTTCGAAGGAGCGGCTTGTTTTATCTTTTGGTACTTTCGAAGTTTTCGAATCCTCAAAGCTGCGACTGACTTTTCCGCCGATTGCATTATCGAGCTTCTTCGGCGATTTTGCAATGAAGACGTGGTCTTCGGGTTTCGTTTTAATATTCGTCTCGATTATGATTTTATCTCCGTCGGTCTTGACGACGATTTCGTCATCGGGCGGAGGAAACGGAGGCGCATCTTTAACGGGACTTACGAGCGTTTTTGTCGTTTTGAGCGCTAATTCGAACAGCATCTGCTGTTTTTCGATACGTTTAAAGATCTCGGTGTCGCTTTCGTCCTGCGATTTTGTGCGCTCTTTACTATTGCCCCGACTGATTTTCTTCGCCTGTTCGAGCTCTTGGCTCTTAGTGCGTTTCATTTCGAGATCGGGGACCGTGAGGAAATCGGGACGCTCTTTCAACGACGACGGTAACGATTTCTGCGTTGTCAACTGTTTCGATTTTGGCTCGCTTTTATCGAGAGATTTACCTTTCGGGACAGATTTTGTGAGGATTGGCGATATCGATTTATCCGTTTTCGTTTGTTTTGCCGATTTTTTTAGTTTAATTCGCTCGAGGTCCGGGACGATTTGGTCGTTTTCGCTCAAATCGGAGAACTTTCGCGAGTTATCCCTGGGGGAGTTTAATGACGATGCCGGAGATCGGGATAGAGGTGAGCGGGAGAGCGGCGAGCGGCAGGGCGACTTGATAGGTGCGACTTCTCGTTTGCGTTTAAAGGACCTTGGCCGCCGGTGCTCGACGAGCGATTCGAGCAACTTCTTCTCCTCATCGTCAATCACCACGTTTTTTAACTCGATCGGAGTATTATCTTCGGCGATTTCCTCAATCGGCTCTATGCTGTCGTCTTTCTGGAGCGACGGATCTTTGAGCGTGACGGATTTATCGTCGACTAATGTTTTCTCTTCAAGGATTTCGCCCTCTTCGTCAAAGTCGCCGACAGTGTCGTCCTTGGACGAAAAAGCGTTCATTGGCGGCAGTCTATGCAAGGAAATGACGGGGGTGTCGAGGCTTTTCGCTCTGCGTTCGGCGGTTGGAGAATCTTGGGTCGCTTTCTGCCTCTGCAACGCAAATACCGATCCTTCTGATAGATTCAATCGGGCGTGCGCAAACAAAATAGGAGTCCCGCCTTTGTGCCGCAGCATCGGGGATATTAATTCATCTCGTAATTTCTTTCCGATTTCGTCCTCATCGTCGGATTTTAAAAATTCACAACTCTCTAAAATTGGCGAAGGTATATTCTCGGTCATATGATACTCCCAGGTGGAGTTATTTAACGGGGTCGTGTGTTGGGGAGCGGCTATGATATCGTCTTCTGAGCTCGGTATCGAAATCGATCGTTCCGATATCCGGCGTAATTCGGTAGCGTTCCCGGGACTGACGCTCGGATCGAGGACCTGTGGATGGTACTTTGCTTCGAGTTCAATCAACTTTCGGCATTGGGGTGGCGAACCTTCGATCTCCGTAGAGCTCATCGTCTGACCTCTATGCCAGGCACCCGATGCAATCTTATCGTATTCTAGTTGGAGTATCGGCTCCATTTCCTTCCGTGATTGCGGTGGCGAAAATTCCAACTTTGTCGGAGCAGCTTCGGTGATACCGAAAACATCATCAGAATCGATGCTTTCGTCGTCCGACGAAAACGACGTAATGCGGATTTTATTCTTCGTTTTTATCTTCCCTGGACCTTTCTTTGGCTGCATGCGCGGTTTGATCGTGCGCTTTGTGATCTTTTCCGATTTGCGAATGTCCGCTTTCAGTCGCTCTGTCGCTGACATTTCGAGCGCTCGCCCGTTCACCGTTAACTTAATATCGCTCGTTGGAAAGTTTCTGTTTTCCGTATCAGTTTTCGAACTCGTCGCAGAGTCGCTCTCGATTTGGCTCAACTTAGAGTTTAGCGTTTCGAGGAGCGTCGGGTCGAGGTTGCGGGTGATGTCGCGCTTCGGGCTCGACACGTGTTGAACGGGCGCGACGCTCTTATCGATTTCGAGCGTGAGCGGATCGATCTTCGACAAGTCTATGTTTTGCGTGAAGAGAAAATCGCGCGGCTCGATTTCGAGATACGGCGACGGTTTTGCCTTTGGCGACTTCGGAGACTTTGGGGATTTCGGTGACTTTGGCGATTTTGGCGATTTTGGAGATTTCGGTGATTTTGGCGACTTCGGCGATTTTGGATGTTCGTGGTACTTACAGCGGTTGCTGCTGATGATGTGCTTGCCGTTAAAGAAGATTTCGGCCGGGCGTCTCTCTCCCGGCGGGGACGGCGCGGTTCCATTCATTATGTGCCGTTTGTGCAAAACGTACGGAATGTCGAAGTCTTTCTTCGTTTCGTCCGGTTTTGTTAGATTCGCTGTGAAGTCATCGAATTGTTTAAAGTAGTTCTTCGGTAAGTCAAAACGGGATTTCGGCGCGTTGCCCGAGCGGATATCCTGCAAGATTTCAAAGTGCGATTGCCGGGACGATACCGGGGGAGCGGACGGAATTTGTCTGAACATATACTCGTCGTCACTCGATTCCGCCGGGGTCAAATCAATTGATTTCTGGTGCATTAAGACGTGCCGTCGCGATTTCGCGGTTAGTCGAGCGTGGTTTGCAAGACTGTTCGGATCGCTCTTCGTTCGTTCGACGGTGACGTGAGTATAACTTTGCACATCGGGAAGGCGACTGCTCGAGCTTGTCTCTAAAATGAGCTTCGGGTTATATTCATCGAAGTGCGTCTTTGCGATGAGTTCGTCTTTGCGTGATCGTAGAAAATCGACGTCGATTGATTTTTCGAATTCAGATTTGAGCATCGACTCCGCTTTAGCGGCTAACGCTTTCGATTTTGCATACTCTATACTATCCATCGCTGGTAGTATTCGAATGGATACTTCGGATTCGTTCGACGATCCTTTGATAAGAGGCGCGTTCGGATCTTTCGGTGATCCGGTCAACGATTCGATCGTATCTTTATCGAAACTGAATATGTTCTCGGACGACTGGCGTTTTTGATAAGTTTGTACTTTAACGGTGCGGCTTTCGGATATTTCTGTGTTTATACCGGCGATGTGTTCCGGCCATATATGCGTGGTCGTTTGTCTTATTTTTTCATGCGGCTCGGCGATCGCTTCTTGTATTTTTTGTTTGATAGTTTTATCGTCGAATTTTGGATAAGTGCGGATCTGCTCGGTTTCCACGTTTTGAAGACTAACGCTGTGAACGTGCGACGGTTCTTTGTGTTTTACATTGCTAGGGAATGTGGAGTATGGGTTTTGCGCGTCATAGAAGTTTGATTTGGCTTTCGAGGCGAGGTCCTCGGCAGATTTAATTTTTGATTTGTTCAAATCGAGGGAATCGTTCGGGTAGAAGGTCGGCTGCGAATCGAAGAATTCGCTCTTTGAATCTTGGCTGGAATTTTGGGAAGAGTCGATGTGATCGATGTAGGGGCGTTTGGGGGGTACGATTTTACAGTCGTAATAGTCGGATTTGGAGTCTTGGCTCGAGGTGCGCGAGCCGGAGCGGTTGCGAGATTTTTTGCTGTCGGTGTTGTAGACGGAATCGCGCGATTTCTTCGATTCGCCGCTCGACTTAGAGAGCTTCGAGTCGTAGATATCGCTGCGCGATTCCTGGCTCGAAGTACGCGAGCCCATTGAGCGTTTGATTTCTTTATAGAAGCTGCCGTCGGAGCGGACGCTGAGCTTCTCGCGGGGCAAATTGCGCGGATCGTCGACGAGGAACGGATCCGCTCGGCTCGGATCTTTGGATTCCTCATTATCGGAACAGATGTGAGAAAGGGAATTTTCATCATCCGACGGGATGTAGTTACCGGAGTCGAGGGAACACGAACGCGAGTGTTTCGGTTTGTAATTATCGAAATATTCGTCGTCGGACCGTTGGAGCAGTTCGTAGGAATCGTGCGAGAGGTCCTCTTGGGATCCCGCCGTTTCTAAATATGGGGGTAGTTCGGGTTTGATGCGACTTAAACTACCGGGGTAACTCGAGGAATAAGCCGAATTGTCGAGCTTGTTAAAGTTCGGGGGACGATCGAACGAGGGGATGCGAGCGCTCACGGCGGCGTAAATAGCGCATTCGTCGTATCGGGTGACGGGGGAGTCTATGCGACGTTCGTTTTCCAAACGGGAGAATACGTCGAAGGACTGCATGGGCCCCCCGAAGGACTTGCGCTTCTTGGGCCGGCGCTTGGACTCGCCGGTGTCCTCGAAGCTGAAGTCGCACAGGTTGCGCGCGCTGGAGCTGCGCTGCCAGATCTTGCGGCGCGGCAGCGTGCCCAGCGCCGAACAAACGGAGGACGCGGAGAAGGCGTCGCAGTACGCGAGGGACCTAGGGGGCGAAGTGTCCGTGCGCGCACGGCCGGTAAACGTGCAACTCTGACCTGGAGGCGCGCCCGGGGCAGGAGGAGGTGGAGTAGGTGCGTGCGTGCGCGCGTCGCGGCTCGCAGTACTCTCCGCCGACTCCGCAGACTCCGTCCTCGTCCGAAGCCGACGATGCGAATCCGCCGTACGCTGATGATTGACCTCCGCAAGGGTCACCATACCCGTCGCCTGCCGAACCAGAAAAAGACATACGTGAATATTGTAACAAAAATCCAAATTTGCGTTGGCATGTTATGCTTCAGGAACATGTTGCACGCATTGCAACATGCTTCGCGTGCATTTCTCATGTTTTTTCATTGGTCTTACTCAGGTTTTGAGTGTTTCCTAAGCATTTTTCAGAGTACGAGCAACTCTCCAAAAAATCGCTAAAAGCTATGACATTTTAGCTGTCAAATTAGAAATAGCTGTATTGCACGGCCCAATAAAAATGACCCTCCTGGTGTCCTTGCCGTGACAATAAAAACAAGAGATTTAATAAAAAAAACCAAGTTCGAAAGAACATTTTAATAAATGTAATACATATTACAGAAATATAATATTTTATTGTGAACATGAGTTGTCATGACTTTTTTTTTATCTCCTAAAGTTGGTTTAACGACAGGTACTTCCGGTCTGTCACTTGAGGGAACATTTTGTTCCAAAATGGTGCGAGAGTTTTACTGACTCGCGCTGGGCGACAGAGAACTCGCTAAAACCCAAGTGATCCGCGAAGTTTTGTGCACTAGAAGTGCGGCGAAGTTATGTAAACAAGGTCTTATTCTTTGCATGGGTTTTGCTGTGTTACCTTTTATTTCTCAATGTAAATAAACCTCACGAATCGGCCAACCGTGCCCAGATTTTTCTTGCCTGGATATCCAATTGAACTTGAAAACGTACCACATGTCACAAACGTACCACATGTCTGAAGACGAGATTGACGGAAGGAAATACAGCAAATAAAGGACCTTTGTTTTTATAAATTATCAATTTGTAGTTTTATTTTAAATTTGCGAAGGTTTATTCTCCGTTTTGCCAAATTTAGTCCCAAATCAAAGTCTTTCCCCGACCCTGTGGTTGTTTTTTTGTTTTCGGTCATCACCTAACCTCCTATGGTTTTTTTCCGCGTTTTTGACAAATGCGGTGGCGCTCTTGTTTTTTTTTTGTTATGTATAACGTATAAATGATTCCAAATCACACGTTATAATATACACTATATCAGGGACCCTAAAAGGGAAAGCCGCATAATCGACACAGTTAACCCCTTGAGCGGCAAACGGGACAATTGTCCCACAATTGAAATTACCGTAGAGCGGCAAAGGGGACATCTGCCCCAGCCGAGATCGGCGCCGATGTTTTCCAATTATTTACCCTTGATACCTCACATAAATCATACGGCCTGTGGTATAAGCGAAAAGAGGAGAAGATTCTCTGTCATTAACTAGTTGGTTCATTATTTTCCATACAGTCGCCATTTTTTAGTCTATGATTGAACCAAACCAAACCAAAAACCTCAATATTCATGTTGATTTTCAACACCGAATATTTTTTTATTTTTGTATGGTTATAAGTAAAACGAAGTCATAAGTTGAATGAAGCATATTATAATTATTATAAAAGTATTCACAATTTCTTGCATAGGGTGATTTATTTCCAGAAAAAACATAGAAATGTTGGACAAGGCAGTTTTTTCTGTACCACAAGTTTGACAGATAATTCAGAATAATGCTTATTGCTTTACAAAACGACGTTACACGTATCTAATAGCAAATTTCAACAGGAACATAAAACAGGTCTTTTTTATACGATCCGTATAGTAGTTTCGGAGTAATCGTCGTTTTCCTGAAACGCTATATTTTTGTTGTGATGTAATCTTCTTCTTCGCGTTCTCTAAGAGAAACTACAATTCAAACGTCAGCGCTCGAGGTATTAAAAGAGCAAACTGACTCCAATGAGAAAAGCTTTTTCTATTATCACAGGAGTTTTTTTTGTTGAGCTCTATAAAACCTAACTTTGCCGGCTGAAAATATGTAACGCGTTCGAAAATATGTAACATTCAGTATTTGGACTCACCCTGTCGGTCTCTCCAGCAAAGGTGGTAATCGTGCGGGTATCTTCCCGGCTCGTAGTCATCGGCGTCGTCGTCGTCGTCGCTGGCTCCGGAGAGGGCGGAGAGGAGGGGCGCCGAACTCGCTCCGCCCGGCGCCGAGCCTCCGTCGCCGAGTAGCCGCTCAGCGTCAGCGCAGCCTCCAGGTATTGCGGCTGCTTGTCCCACTCCACCGATATTGCTACCGACGCAACCCACAGTACGTTAGAAATGAAAGAGAATTTAACGCAAACGGTGCGGCTACTTGAAAACGGGACTGGCTTCTTCGAATATGTGCCACTGAGTCTTGCAGAGCACAGGTCTATTATAAGCCAGTCGAATGCCTTAGTGAGTAGGGCTCCCCGAGAGAACTTTTCGATTTAAAAATTATTTTTTCGATATTAAACAAATTATAATCCAAGACAAAATCATTCGTTATATCGAGGCATTTGTAACATTGAAGTTCGATAAATTGAGTCTTATAGGAATACACAATAAATATGTATCAATACAGTTTATTTTGTAATACTGTTTATACTTCTTTATAAATAATAGGCTCGATTGCGTTTCTTCGAGAACTAAAATCAGAAATTAGTCCGTGTGAACGAGACAGGGCAATATTTACAGTAGAACTCCAATTACCCGAACTCCGACTATCCGAATCGCTGATTATCCGAAATTAAAACGGAGAAATATTAAGACGGAAACGTACTGATTGTTGATAATGAACCAACTCATCTCACTAAAAAATTGTTGAAACTGGAAAAGGCCAGTTTAAAACAATCTTTTTACCGCCAAGCGTCACAAGCTTGTTGCAACCAAACAAGCTTGTGACGCTTGTTGCAACCAAACAAGTCTTTTATCGAAACCATTAAGTACTTATTTACAGTAGAACTCCAATTACTCGAACTCCGACTATCCGAATCGCTGATTATCCGAAATTAAAACGGAGAAATATTAAGACGGAAACGTACTGATTGTTGATAATGAACCAACTCATCTCACTAAAGAATTGTTGAAACTGGAAAAGGCCAGTTTAAAACAATCTTTTTACCGCCAAACGTCACAAGCTTGTTGCAACCAAACAAGCTTGTGACGCTTGTTGCAACCAAACAAGTCTTTTATCGAAACCATTAAGTACTTATTTACAGTAGAACTCCAATTACTCGAACTCCGACTATCCGAATCGCTGATTATCCGAAATTAAAACGGAGAAATATTAAGACGGAAACGTACTGATTGTTGATAATGAACCAACTCATCTCACTAAAGAATTGTTGAAACTGGAAAAGGCCAGTTTAAAACAATCTTTTTACCGCCAAACGTCACAAGCTTGTTGCAACCAAACAAGCTTGTGACGCTTGTTGCAACCAAACAAGTCTTTTATCGAAACCATTAAGTACTTATTTACAGTAGAACTCCAATTACTCGAACTCCGACTATCCGAATCGCTGATTATCCGAAATTAAAACGGAGAAATATTAAGACGGAAACGTACTGATTGTTGATAATGAACCAACTCATCTCACTAAAGAATTGTTGAAACTGGAAAAGGCCAGTTTAAAACAATCTTTTTACCGCCAAACGTCACAAGCTTGTTGCAACCAAACAAGCTTGTGACGCTTGTTGCAACCAAACAAGTCTTTTATCGAAACCATTAAGTACTTATTTACAGTAGAACTCCAATTACTCGAACTCCGACTATCCGAATCGCTGATTATCCGAAATTAAAACGGAGAAATATTAAGACGGAAACGTACTGATTGTTGATAATGAACCAACTCATCTCACTAAAGAATTGTTGAAACTGGAAAAGGCCAGTTTAAAACAATCTTTTTACCGCCAAACGTCACAAGCTTGTTGCAACCAAACAAGCTTGTGACGCTTGTTGCAACCAAACAAGTCTTTTATCGAAACCATTAAGTACTTATTTACAGTAGAACTCCAATTACTCGAACTCCGACTATCCGAATCGCTGATTATCCGAAATTAAAACGGAGAAATATTAAGACGGAAACGTACTGATTGTTGATAATGAACCAACTCATCTCACTAAAGAATTGTTGAAACTGGAAAAGGCCAGTTTAAAACAATCTTTTTACCGCCAAACGTCACAAGCTTGTTGCAACCAAACAAGCTTGTGACGCTTGTTGCAACCAAACAAGTCTTTTATCGAAACCATTAAACGCCATTACAGAAGGCACTTTTAAGGAAACTTTTGGTACAGGGCGAATAGGAAGGTGTGTTCGCTAACCACAAAAAAAATTATTTGAAATATTGACCTTAATGTCAAAGTGACCTTAATGTCAAAGATTGACCTTAATGACCTTAATGAAGCAGACACGGGAAGAACGTCAGTTCATTTTTGTTGGGAATATTTTTTTTCTTCCAATTTCAACACACAGTAATTAATTTAAATAGACCCTTTTTTCGGAAAATCCAATTATCCGATTTTTTTATTATCCGAATGGGGTCCGGTCCCAGCTGATTCGGTTAATTGGATTTCTACTGTATATATGTTTTTATTTTTCATAAATGTATATATAGTGTAACAGAATTTCCTTTTTTCACAGGAACTAAAGTTTGTCACGGGAATTAAAGAGATTGTTAATTCGTGGGTTTTCTATACTGCCATCGTAAATGAAAACACATTAACTTGAAAAAAGACATTTTGAGAAAAACGCAGTCAAAGTTCAGTTGTCAAATATTTGTTTTCATGAATAAAGTAACCAATATAGATTATTTCTTTTAATCTTTAATGTTAAAAAAAGTTAGAACTTCAATTCTGCATAAAAATATAATAATATATTAAATTATAATTGTTTAATTAATTAAATTAGATATTGTGTTTTAAATTAGGAAAATAATTTGATAAATTTTATATTTTTAAGCTATAACACCGTAACTGAGTGGTTACTGTTTAATAGGTAAATTTTACCCATTACTGTGTTCTAACCATGTAAAATAAATATATATTTTTAAAATAAATAAAACACTGCAGGCACCTTAAACACAGTAATTGAGATACTGTGATTTTACCTAAAACCAAAGTATCTGAAGAAGCCGTGTTGTTACCAAACAAAAATATTTCTTAAATGCTTATAGGTATTAAAAAAGATCACAGTAAATAATAGGTTACTGTATTTTAACTTAAAAAATTATACATACTGTGTTTTTTATTTAAAATATTCTGATTATTTAAAAAATACTGTGTTTTTATCTAAGGTATCGTGATGTTAAAGAATCAAACTTGTATAAACCCAGTAAATGAAGTTACTGTGTTTTCATTTACGACGGCAGTATAGTAATTACATGTTTAGAAAGTCATATTTGTTACATTTGCGCAGTTCCTCAAAAATCTCTTTCCTCAAAAGACAGATGTCAATGTCGATAACATTAGAGTTGCTATGTAAATTATGTACGTTCATTGCGGATAACGCCACCCGCGGATATTTTGCCTCGTCACCGCCTATATCACATTTCTACGCCTTAAATTTTGCAGTTTTTATGTAAAACCTCATGTGCCATAAGGATTTTAAAATTTAAATAGCTTGTGTGTTAGCTCGGGTCAGAATACATATTTTCCTGGTGAAATAATAAAGATTTATTGCTTCCGGTCAGGAAGTACCCTTTGCATGGCTTTTTTTGTAATCTTGTGACTTAAAAGTCCCGAAATCACATTTTTTTCCTGTAAACCATATTTTGTTTTTTTTTGTTTTTTTTTTATTATTTTTAGGTTGTTTTTTTTATTTTCTTTTTTTTTTTAAATTTAGTTTTCCTCGTTTCTTCCCAAAAAACTTTGAGGTGCCCAATCTAGTTTTTTTTGTTTCGTGTATAAATTCCCATCATAAAATCTGGCAGCCCAGCGTTTTAGATATTTGTCTAGCTTGGAGGTTGGTTTTTTCAACTAAGCATTCATAAACTTCGGTGTTAGTTAACTTTGAGGTGTTTTTTTTTGAACAATTGTGTTATAAACGGAAAATAAAGTTTATATAATAACCATTTAAAAATTGTAATGTAAGCTTTTCAGAAAATAAAGTAAAATCGAGTATATTTGAAATTTTATTGTGCTATTATATATTTATTTATACTATTTCGATTATGGCAACACTAATGTTATTGACATCTGACTGACAGATGTCAATTGAGACTTTTGAGGAAATTCTCAAATGTAAAAAATATGACTTTCTGGACATATAAATACTATAGAAAACCCAGAAAACTAACCATATCTATAATTCCTGTGACAAACGCACTGAAAAATGGAAATTCTGTTACAATAGTATATATCATATCTACAGTATTATTCTGATATGTAAAAATATATATATGTTTAACTATAATTTTATATAACTGTACGTAGATTTGAAATCGAAGACTATTGCGGTTGTTTGACATTATAAATAGGATAGAAACGAAATTACTGCATGAAATTTGTAGCACCCGACGTTTCGGAAGCCCACACATACGGACAGATATTTGCATGCAAGCTCACACCATCATCCCTACCATCTACGTTCAGTGCAAATGTCGCTCGTGAATCGAGCACGAGATCTATGCGACGCTGAGCATTTACCGCAGGAGATGGAACATGTCAATGATGTCCTTAGGAGAAATGGATACGGAATATATCATGAGACACGCACACGATCTAAAACAGATGAAACTCAGAAACCGACTAACAGATCAAGAGCATTCTTACCATACGTCAAGGGCGTGACAGATCGAATAAGTAAGATGCTAAACAAATTCGATTGAAAAACGATCTTCAAGCCGACCTAAAATAAAACTCAATTTTTGAGGCCTGTAAAGGATGTAATACCACTGCAAACCTCGGGTGTGTATAAAGTCAAAGGCAGGTGCGGTTTAGCCTACGTTGGAGAAACGAAACGGCCCATAGCCACGCGACTGACAGAACACATCAAAGCTGTTAAAAACGTTCAGCGAGAAAAATCGGCAATCTGCGAACATATATTAGATAGCAGGAGTAACCACTGGGTGCAGTTTCAAAATCTCATTGTGCTATCCAAGGAACAATTCTACTTTCCTCGCTCGATCCGGGTAGCCACTGAAATAAGAAGAACCCCGAACTTCAATAGAGACAACGGTTACAAACTCTCTTCTACGTGGAACTTTCTTCTTAAAATGTTCCCACCGCTGAACGTCGAACGCAAGGATGTAAGACAGGATACAGTGAGTATTGTGTGCAAGACGAATTTTCGAAATTCGCACGCTTCGAGCCCGGCTTCCCACCACTATTATAACCTAGGCAGTGGGGGCAGCGGTATGCAGCCTACTCGTTCAGTCTACCATAGACAATGGTGGCTGCAATGTCACCGAAACGTGAAGTGCTACAAATTTCACGCGGTAAATTCGTTTCTATCCTATTTATAATGTACGTAGATTGTTAGCAATTTTAATTTTTATTTATATTCTTGTATACAGATAAGCCTTGCCCTCTCGACAGGACGAACAAACGACATTAGTACCTTAACACAGGTAAATACCTAGTGAGGTGGCAAACCATTTTATGTCAACGAGATGAATCTGCTTAACGAGCTAGATTTATAATAGGTATACTAAATAAAAAATGGTTCTTATTAGGGTAAAGATTTTTGGTACGTTGTATGTTGATTTAAGGATTTAAAAAAAATAATAACAAATATGAGGTAAGCTATAATGGTCCTTAACAAATGACTAAGTGTGGGTGGTCGGGCAATTAGCCATGCCCTGACTATCAGCATCATCTGCTACTAACACTATATGGGAATTGCGAACTTTTGGATAGTTTTGCGTGGACGCACCATCGGATCCGGGCGGCAAAGGCAGCAGTGGATGCGCGGACAGACTGGCGTTGATGTGGTGCGTGTTGTTGGTGTTGACGTTGGCGCGCGACGAACGCAGGGAGCGCGACGCGCGGAACGACTGCGACCTGCGGACAGACGGACGGAGGATGGGTGAACGAACCGCGCGCGGCCGAGCGATTGCGAGAGTGCATCTTTCGTTCAGTTCGCGACTCTTTAACTTGGTTTGAATATACCTTGAAACGTCACTGACCGTAGCTGAGTGTACTGAATTATATTCCAAGAGCTCGCCGAAAATGTTTTTATTTACAATATTAGTATTCCCGAATGTTTCAGGACCAATGGTTCCATTTGGTGGAAATCAAGATCAGGAAATGAACATTATTACAATTGATTTTACAGTTGTTGCAAATTCTGCTACAAATGATTTTAAAGTTTTATAGTAGGCACCAATTTAAATAGTATTGACATTTCTAATCAGCACTCACCACATTTCATAAGCACTTACATAGAAGACACAGTAAAGCAAATTACAATCCAATGTTGTGTGTATAAGGAAATACATAAAATAATCCTGAATTTTACATATAATTAATATAATGATAAAAATAATGCAAACTACCTCTTAACCCCTCGCGTACCAGACGGCCCGAAACGTCCAGAATTGATATTTACCGTCGAACCCCAGACGGCCCGAAATGGCCAGGCGAGGCCGACCGCTAATTATGTTAGTACAACTTTGACTAATAATTATGAATAATCTTTATTACTTTACATAACGACGTTACAAATATCTAATAGCAAATTTCAATAGGAACATAAAACAGGTCTTTTTTAGACGATCGGTGTGACAGTTTCGGAGTAATCGTTTTTTTTCTGAAACGCCATCTTTTTTTTGAGACTCGCGAATTTCTTACGGGGCCGTAAGGCACACATTAAAATTCAAACCGCGGGCCGCGAGGGGTTAATATAATGTAAAATAAAAAATAATAGAGGCGGTAAGTTTTTAGCCATATTTTTAGATCTCGCTTAGGCTTTTTAAAAACTATAACAACACTATTTAAAATGTGAACCGCTATTGATTTTTTGTGACGGATTTATTGGCTTGTTTTAATGAGCGACTGTCGGCTATCGACTGTTTTAATGAGCGATTGGCTTGTTTTAATGCAAAGACGTAAGGAGACTGTTAAGCGATAGAAAGTGCTGCCATCAGACGGCGTAAGGCCAGAACTGCCAATTCATCGTCTTTACCGCTTCGTCTCCTTATCCTCCCATCCCCTAGTAAGAGATAGACTCCAACAGTCTCCATCTTAAGTATGACACAAGGCTAAACATTGATAGAATAATGTTTTTTTTTAAATGTTTGAAAAATTTGTGTATTTTTGCAAATTATTTTATATTTCCTATGAATATTCCTTTGACACTTTCATACTGCAAACGGAGCAGTTGTTCGATATAACAAGAATTATAACGTTCTTTATAACATATAACGTTCGATATAACATTTTTTATTATTTTGCTGAGTTATATAAGATTTTTTTAATTTACATTTTTCAAAACTAGTATAAATAGATTAATGAATGAGTACCATTATTGCTTTGAATAATAATATTTATAATTAAACATTACATATTAGGCACAAAAAGCAGGCAGATTGCCTAGGAAATCTCTTACAGCTGACCGGTGACGAGGGTTCAACCCTTGTCACTGGTCATTAAAACAAGCGATAAGTCCGTCTCAAAACATCAACAGCGGTTCACATGAGTAAATGATGTTGTTATAGTTTTTCATGCCAAACCGTATCAAAAGCCTTAGCGAGATCTAAAAATATAGCAAACACTTATTGCATATACTATTTTTTGTTTTACATTATATTAAGAGGTAGTTTGTTTTATTTTTATCATTATATTAATTATGTGTAAAACTCTGGATTATTTTATGTATTCCCTCATATTTTTTGTCTTTTCTATTGTATCATAAATAAATATTTTATTCTGATACTATTCGCTGAAATTTAAATTTTCCACTGATAATTTTTGGTATTTATTTATTTGTAATATATTTTTTGCTTTTTTATTATTTTCTTCATAAATGTTTAATTTTTAAACATATTAATAGTAAATTCATTAACAAATGGATATATACTATTTTTATAAATACAGCTTTGAGCAAGCACATACAAAATTAAATGTTTATCTTAGAGCATGTCGCGGTCTAGTTAGGTGACATTGCTACTGAACTGTGTGATGGATTTTTGGACAATAATTCAAATTTAGGAATAATTCAGAGCCGAAGACCAACAAGACAAGTCTTAGAAAATAGCTTAATAATACCCAGGATGAAAACATCATTTGGACAAAAACATTACTCTTTCATTACACCGAGATTTTACAATCTGATCAATATAATATGGAAATAAAAATGAATTTGACATTTAGGGTATTCAAAAATTAAAATAAAGGAATGGTTCTCGAGTCATGACAGACTAACCATACATCAAATATTAGAAATTATAGTTTAATAAAACTTAGGTGCACAAATTATTAATATATTTTAAAATAGTATGTATGTTGATTATATTTTAACATTCAACTAATTACCAATTCATTTTGTTGTTTTATATCGTTTTGACAATGAATTGTACTTTTTTGACTAGGTATTTTATATAAATTTTTATATTTCTTAACATATATTAAGTATTACTTATTGACTTTTTTTATTTTTTATTATAGATTTATCTTACTCTTTACTTTAGTTTTATGTAAATTCTCTGATTGTCTCTATCTATTTGTTTTTTTATTTTTTTTGAGGATCATATTTTAGGGCAATTTAGTTTTATGAGTATTTTAATAAAACTTACATAATTTATTGTAAAATTAGAGTCCTGTCCATCCTAGAACGGACTAGTCCTAGTTAAGTGACAGAATCAAATAAGCAAAAGGTTAAGGTTTTGCCACTCGGTTCCTGTTATTTTTATAAGCAAAAACAATGTTTTATAGTAATTAATTCTTAAAATGAAAATAAAAATAAAATAAATAATTTTATTTTCTGGTACTGACTCAATGTTCAAAATATTTTTTTGAATAGTAGGTTCCCAAGTTCTGAAATTGTATAGGTAATCATATAATAAATTTTCATTACTGCAATACATATAAACAATAAAAATAACATACAATAAAATTGTGTTTCCTAGTAATTGAGTAATTATTTTGCTTTGTTTTGAATGCCATATAAATAATGTTATTGCATTGTCTATAATCATAAGGCTATATTGTTTTGTTCAAGACATATGACTAGTGAGATGGTGACGGGTGAGATGACAAATTCAAATGGTGGGGTTTGGCATTTTTTATAATGTGTATTTATGCATATAAAATGAAGTATTTGTGCCATTCATAGATTTCTTCCTAAAGGGGGCCCCCGAGATTTCGGCAGCCTAAGGGCCCCTACGTGGGTTAATACGGCACTGCCAGCATGTGAGGCTAAGATTGATGAATTTTACAAGAGAGTTAAAATCGTGAAGTAATTGTGATGACTATATTTTTTTAAATAATATACTTAGTGATATTTTGGAGAGTAAACCATTCATTGTATTGAACTCCAAGTTGTAGCATTAATTACATTTAATTAGGAAAAAAACTAAAAATTCTTACATTCGACAACATACCTACTTAACTCTCAGGTACTTTCCCCTTTCCTCAGACTTACCTAAATACTTATCCCTTTCTCTAATCCTCCTCATTCCTATTATGGGCATGTTAGGCTTTTCCTCACTCAAGCAGTGTAGGGTGAACCATATACCACCTTGACCAAAAAGTATCAGGAATTTATTTAGGAAATCGAAAATACAATTTTATTCATCAAAATTGATATTGTCCCCTTCAAAGGACTCCCCATCAACTGTAACGCACTTATGCCAGCGCTTTATCCAATCCTCGAAACATGTCTGGTACTTGATTTTCGGTATGGCGATCAGAGCGGTCAGCGATTTTTCCATGGCCTCATATCGGGTGCTGTAACGCGTTCCGCCAAAAAGACGTTGTTTTTAGCCAAAAGACACGGATAATGATCGCATTGTGCGACGGTGCGTTATCGTGGTGCAAAATCCACGAGTTGTTTGCCCACAAATTAATTATTTTTTTGCGAATTGCTTCACGCAAACGTCTCGTAACGCCCAAACAATACTCCTTGTTGACGGTCTGGCCTTCTGGATGGAATTCATGATACACAACACTCTTGTAATCCATGAAAACTGTGTGCATCGCCTTCTTTTTAGACTGAAAAAGACATGGTTTTTTCGGTCGCGGCTCATTCGGTGCACGCCATTCACTCGGTTGATATCTGAATTTCATGTCATACTCATAAATCCACGTCTCGTCTCCAGTTATGATCTGTTTGATGAATGTTGGGTCGGATTCAGCCTTGGAAATCATGTCTTTTGCGATGTCAACTTTTGCATAAAATTCAGGTCTTTCGGCACCAGCTTTGCAGACACGTCTGAGGCCCAAATTATTAACCACAATGTCTTGAGCGGATCCTTAATGCTATGTTAAACTCCTTTGCCATCTCTCTGATAGTCAATTTGCGGTTTTCGGTCAACATTTCTTTCAATTATTCGACGTTTTCCTCAGTTTTCGATGTTAACGACCTGCCACTGCGATTTTCATCTTTGAAGAACTCAGGACCAGTTCTGAAGCGTTCATGCCACATATAAACTTTTGTTTTCGATAAAGTATTGCTGCCGAAACACTTTTTTCACACGGTGTCCATATGGACCTCTCATGGCGGCCATATATTCGAGAAATGCGATGCAAACTCTTCGGCCGATTTCATTCGCTGAATAGGCTGAAAAATATACTCCCGGAGGAGAGCAAGATTACGATTTGTCAGTCTCCTCTCCTTCCCCTTCTATATTATGGAGATGTCGCATTTCTCAACCTCACAGAGGAGCTATCCACCAAAGTTGAGCGTCTTCAAAATGTTTGCATTCGATATATACATGGCCTGAGAAAAGTTGTCCACATCACAGGAGTACAGAGAGAAGCTTCACTGGCTGTCGGAGAAAAGAGACATGCGAGTTCTTTGTATGCTTCTCAAGATCTTGGATAGTGTCGCTCCCAAATATCTTACTGGCGTAAGATATCTAATCGGCAGATTTACTGCACTATCGGCTCATGGACGCCCTCTGAGATCAAAAGACAACCTGCTACTCTCTATCCCTAGTCACAGCACTGACATTCTCTTTCACCTTGCATGGAGCCCGTCTTTGGAATGCTTTGCCGAAAATTGTGAGAACCGCGCCAAGCATAACAAGTTTCAAAAACAGACTCAGAGAGCATTTGAAATCTTCCAGATAAATTCCCTTTCCCCTCCCATTCCCCTCCCTTTTAAAACTTTAACATCCATATAGGTGTTAGATTATTTTGGTGTGGCACATCCTATGCCCACAAAGAGTTAAGTATATATTAATTTCTATCCTCTTTTATTTTATTTGTCAATTTGGTTGGACCAGAGCAATACAAAGAAAAGACAAGAGCTAAACATTTCTCTTCGAACCACTCCATAGCGATGGATTTGTGGTTACCGAGTGCCGAGTGCGATTTGACACCTACCCACTAGTGTCTTACATTGCTCGTGTCCATGAATGCATTATGTTTGCAAAACGTAGAGCGCTCGGCGCTGAGCATGCAACACTGCCCGCTCCAAGAGTGCAAACGTATCCACAAATGGAGTAGTTTGCAGATGCAAGGAGCAGAGTTGATGCGCGAACCTGATGAATACCCACCTTAAAACACACGTTGCAATGCTTGGATTGAAATCAATTTTGAATCCATCTCCTTCTCCTGCACAATCATTAACTTTTCAAATAAGCCTGTTGGTAGGAATCGCCACTCTTGGTATAGTCAAGTTGAATAACTGGTATTATACCTTATGTGGTATAATTAACTTTTTAAATATCGACTATTTTTTTCAAATTGTAAAACAATTACCTACTATTTCAATTTAAAACAAAGATCCAAGATCTTTTTAAAATAATTGGAGCTGCTAAAATACTGCAGATTGTCAAAATATAAAAACGAAGAGTCGGTTATAAAACAGAAAAATTAAAATTATAAAAAATATAAAATTAAATCAATAACAATGTCGCAATAGAAATAGTCAATATAATTTTTTGTAATATAATCCATCTTTGATAATCAATGATTGTATTTAGTAATGTAAATAATCAAAAGTAGAAATTAAAAAAAAATAAGAAGAAAAGATTGTAATATAAATAATTATGGAAGAGTAGGAAAATCAATACTCTCAAAGTCCTTAACCCCTAGAGCCCCAATTGGCCGATATCGGCCACAACATGATTCAGCGTGACGGCCTTGTATTAATTTTATTTTAATTTAATTTGTTTTATTTTATTATGTTTTATTATGTTAATATGTTTTATTTTAATTATAGGTACAGTGGTTTGGCAGTAATTAATGTTTTGGTGAAGCAGTGTCATAATTCAATTTTTTAACTAATTTTTACTAAAATTTTTTGGGACATCAACTTGTCAATCGGCTGAGGGGCCGAGGCCTGAAGGGTTAACAGAATACATAGGATTCTTAATAAGCATATCATAGACCTTGCTCTTAAATTGAACGTCTCCAAGACCCCTAATGGCTGTTGCATTAATATAGTTTAACCTAATAAAGTATAGAGTGGTATAGAGTTATATATTCATTTCTTCATTTTTATTGATTATCCCACATTTACATTTTGAGCTATTTTGAAATAGTGGTAACCCTGTATAGTCAATAGTTGATTTAGTGTACCATTCCTCCAATTACCGTCAATTGACGTTTCTCGTGCACGACAGAAAATTCACCATCCTCAGTCCCTTTGTCCATAGATCAAAATTCAAACCAATTTATAGGGTAACGGAAACTGAACTAAAGCGCTACACTCAAACCGCAAAATACTACATTCAAAAGCAACATTACAATATATGGAAACGTCACTCGAAAAACTTTGGTACGAAAACGCATGCATATCCGGAGAAATCCCTCCGCTCCAGTCCTCTTACAAAGCTATGGAAAGCGCACACATCGCTGCTCAGAGACGATTTTCACAAGGCAATCGGCGATTATGGATGCGAGTGCAATATTATGTATATTAATCTTATAATTAATTACAAAAAAATAAATACTTATGAGGTAAGCAAAAATAACGAGAAGTAATTATTTTCTAGAGGGTGGTGGGGCTCTGATTAAGACTTCTGTCACATAGTGGCTTGAGGTGATAAGTTTTAATGTTTATTTTATACCCTATTCCTTCTGATGCCCTGGCCACACTAACGGGAAATTTATTTATTTATTTAGTATAATAGGTACGCAAACAATACTCTAATAATACATGGTTATCGCTAACATTTTTACATTGTTGTTAAATAGAGTATAATATTTTATGCATACTCCGAATGCTTAATAAATAATTGCGTATGCGCCGTTTATCTCATGACAAAAGTAACAGTACAAAAATTAATATCCTTAAAAATTATCAAAACAAAAATTAAAAAGTTTAGAAATAAGTTTACAGTAAATTCTGAATGGAAAAAAAATATATCAAATATTGTCTGGAATAAAATAATAAAAACATACGGTAAATTATCAATTTGTTTCATAATACGCTATTTATAATGGACTTAACTGCTAATGGTCCCACGTTAAAGAAATCAATGTTATTGGTTATAGTGTTGTATAGCCGGCATGTACGTGAGATAGGATTGTGGACAGATTGATTTGTCTGCGAAGTGGGGAGGTGAAATGTTAGGTGCTGCCTCAATCGCCTGGATGGCACGTTGAAATTTAACGCTTCTAATAAATCAGGTGAGTCTATCCCGCCGTTAAGAAGTTTGTGCAGAAACACTAGGCTTCCGCACTCTCTCCTCTTTCTAAGAGCAAAAATCTTAAAATAATTTAAACGCTCTTCATAAGAGTAGAGAGTGCGTGATAGGCCGGTTTTATAGGTTAACATAAGCATATACTTCCTCTGCACAGACTCTTATCGCTTCCGAATGGACCTCATAGTATGGATTCCAAATTATGGAACCAAACTCCAGTTGGCTGCGTACTAGAGAATTATAAGTTAAAAGCTTTAATATGTTTAAACGGTTTAGTAACCCTATATATAAATGCCGTTAATAACAGCGATGATGGGCGTTTTTGCTGTGGTCACACCTAAATTAACGCGATAATTAACGGCATTTCCCGTTAGTGTGGCATGGGCATGACAGAAAATGTTCAGTTATCGTAGGTCAATTGTGCCACTTGGTATAAATAAATCGATAAAAACTGTTGAAAGACTGTATCATTGATTATATACTGTATTAGATTGCTTAACATCCTAGTACGTTTTGGCAACCCACCTGCGCCGGCGACAAACAGGTGGCACTGATAGCATTGACCGCAAAACTAATAGCAATTTAATTGGCCATCTATAATAATATCCATGATTTTTATAAAGGAGTGATTGATTCTAAAAACCCAAGAATTTAACCAATGGTAATAATAACATTCCATTATTAGTGCCATTTATTGCATTTATATACAGGTTGATTATGTCACAAAATTAATACGGAGAGATACAATGCCATCTATATTAGTCTATCTAAACTAAAGTGTGTAATTATTACGTATTGAAACCTATTTACCAAATTAAAAAATTACATATTTATGTAAATAATATTAAAATACTAAGAGATATGATTTATAAATTTGTTTCTTATAATATTATTATTTTATTTCAAGTGTTAATGAATGATTCATGCCTATATCGTAGGATACGATATAGGCATGTTGTATGGAATGAAAGACTATTGCGGTTGTTCGACATTATAAATAAGATGAAAACGAATATACCGAATGAAGTTTGTATCTCCCGATGTTTCGACGATGTTGTAACCGCCGTTGTCTAGGGTAGACTACCATGGACAAAGACAGTTGCAACATTGCTAAACGTCGGGTGCTACCAAAGATAATGCGGTAAATTCGTTTTCATATTATTTATGTAGTTATCTGTAGTGCGCCGCCATACTGTCATATAACGAACGCCGCCATATTGAATATAAGAGAAGATTAATGAATGTTTGAAACTATGCACGCCATCACTGGGTTCCTTAGTAAAATCATAGTTAACAAATCGTAGTACGCTTTGAGCAATGTAATATGCTATATAATCAATGACTATAAATGTAGCTTCATCTATTGATTGTTCATCGACTTATTTTGTTAGATGGTCACATCTCTAACACACTTCTATCCAAAAATATTGCAAGATTATAAATTCTAACAGAAATTTAATGTTCTCCGTAAAAACGGGAAATGCACCAGATTTAAATCCTGTTGAGAATTTATAGAGTATAATTGGCAGGAAAATATCCCAAAATCATCCCAAAACAAAACGAAAACTTCAGAAAACCATAATTGAAGTTTGGCACAATGAAATACCGAAAGAAGTGTTGTAAAACCTTGTTGATTCCATGCCTAAAGCAACTGCTGCGATCTAAGGCAGATGATGCAGTCCAACCACATATTAAACGCTTTTAAGTTAAATTTCACTTAATTATTATATTTTTTGCTCTAAAGGACTAATATACTCAGATCTTGCTTAACCCTTCAGGCCCCGCGACTGCGATATCGCAGTCAAACTGAGGGTTAACCGCGAGTCGCGAGGCCTGAAGGGTTAATATAAAAGACTAGATAAACTAAAATTTGTTTGGTTATCTCATTTTATTCCGAGATACCATATTTGGGCTCGATTACGTTTCTCCATGAAGTAAAATTGGAAATCGTTCATGCGAAAGAGACAGAGCAATGCATTGAAGCGGAATATGAAATGAACGATCGCCGATTTTCCCGCACGAAAACCACCCGTCGAGCTTATAGCCGTCCAAATGTTTGAACCGTAGACATGCTAGATTAGAACACACAACCAGCCTGAGGAATCGATAGAGGAATAGAAAGAAAAGCTGCATTTGGTTCCCCTCTCTATCCTTGTAATTCGGAATTAATCATTATATGATAAATGCGCATGCGCGACTAGACAAGGATAGAAGGGGTCATATGCAGCTGTCTTTCTGTTCCACTATCATATTCACTCACACCATCTTCGTACTCCCGCGGTCTATTCTAGTATGTCTTTGGTTTTAACACATTTTGTGCAGTCTTATATTCAGCTGCTTCGGTGGGTAGTTTTAATGCGTAAAAGTGACAACCGTTCATTTCCCTTCCGGTCTAACGTATTTCCAAATTTAGTTTTGGGCCTAATGTACGCGGATTTTTGATGACCTGTATTTTTTATGTTAAAACATTACTTCTTGGAAAAAAAATGGATTTTCAATCTTGCAATACTTTTGGCTAGTAGTGTATTGGTTCCGTGGACGTTCACTGCCAAAATGGCGAAAATCAAATTGCCTCGTTAGGATTTTGTTTATACACAGTCCGGCATTCTAGTATAATAGAGGTCAGTAACCTATACCCATTACAATCCGCAGGGGTAATTTTAAATGGCCGCCTTAGTGCTACACAATAAGGGCTGCTTGTATCTTGATGGAGGCGCATCAGAGATTTGCAATGAACATTTCTGGTGACCGATTTTATGATTGTCTTTCAATGCAATTAAAATGGAAAACAGAAATCATCATAAAAATTAAGAAAATGAAGAAAGTGTTTCGCTTGATCATTCTAGGTAGAAGATTACAATTTACAGAGAAGTTACAGAATTGTACAAAAGACTGGTTATTTATAACTAGTTGTTCAATCGGCGAAGCAGGGGTAGGGTACAGCCCACTAGATGGGAAATTTTCGTAATATATTATCGTACAGATACAAAGGTGCTACTAAAGTAAAACAGTATTAAAAAAAATACCTTTGGAACGTTTGCCTCTTAACGTAGTTGTCTCGTACGAATTCTACAATTTGCTTTTGCGTTTTACCGCTATATCTGTAAGAAAAAGAAATTATTACAATACAAAAAGCAAAGTTGTGATAGACTCCGGAGTTGCATATATGATACGGGGAAGCTTTAGAAACAATATTGGAAACGGCAGCTTCATTCTTGCATTTTTTGTTCAATACTGGCTTTGAAATTTTTCATGGTCATACCCCGCTTTATATACCAAATCAGGAATATATCAAATCACGAATCGACCACATTTTTAGTAAACACAAAAAAAGATAATATATTCTATTCTATTAAATAATCTAATTTGAATAAAAAAATATATAATTCTCAAACAATGTAACAAAAATCCAAATTTGCGTGGCATGTTATGTTTCAAAAACATGTTGCACGCATTGCAACATGTTTCGCTTGTATTTCTCGTGTTTTTTTTATATTGGTCTTACTCAGTTTTTGAGTTGTTTCGGAATCATGGTTCAAAATCGCAAAACATATCTCCAAAACAATAAAAAATCGCTAAAAGCTTTGACATTAGACCTGTCATATTAGAAATAGCCGTATTGCACAGCCCAATAAAAAATGACCCTTCTGGTGTTCTTGCCATGAAAAAAAAAACAAGAGATTTACTTAAAATTGAGTTCAAAAGAACCTTTTTAATGAATGTAATAAATATTACATTAATATTACTATTTTATTGTGAACATGAGTTGCTATGAGTTTTTTTTTAAATCTCCTAAAGTTGGTATAACTGCAGGCAGTCCAGTCTGTCCATCCTAGCCACAGTAATTGAGGGGCATCATTTTTTCCAAGATGGCGCAAGGCAGAGTACTTCTCACTCGCGCCGGGCGACTGAAAACTGGCTAAAAGCAGAATAATCCGCCGCGGTTAAGGCACTTGAAGTGCAGTATTTTAAAGTGATGTGAACAAGGTCCTATTTTCTGCGTGTTTTTGGCTGTGCCGCCTTTTTATTTTCCAATGTAAATTCAACTATAAATCGGCCCACCGTGCCCTGACTTTTTCTCGCCTGGATGTCCATTTGAACTGGAAAACGTATCACATGTCACATGTATGAAGTCTGTACCCCATGTCTGAAGAGGAGATAGGAGGGAGCTACCTACCTGCTAATTAAAGGATCTTGTTTTTATAACTTTAAATTTGTAGTTTTATTTTAAAATTGCGAAGGTTTATTCTCTGTTTTGCCAAATTTAGTGACAAACTAAATCCTTTCCCCGACCCTGTGGTTGTTTTTTTATTTTTCGGTCATAACCTAACCTATAGTATTTTTTTCTTTTTCGCGTTTTAAATAAACTCGATGGCGCTCTTGTTTCTTGTGTTGGTATAACGCGATTGGATTACTAATCGTACGTTATAACAATAACAAAATCTCAGATCAATACCCTTCTGCAGATTTTTTTTTATTGATTGCCATCAACAATGCACATTTTCAATGGCAATACATTAACCCCTCCGTTGCATCGCGACCAGCACGGGTTTCGTGTGTAGTACGCTTAACCCTTCACATCGCGAAGTCAAAATTCGGCCGCCCCGTTTGTTTTGTCAGTTTGGCGCGTAAAATTGGCGAGAGTCGATAGCCTTGAGGAAAACGATCATAAGTTATAAACCACTATACGGATCATAAAAAGAATAACTGTAAAATGACCGCATTGAAATTTGAAATATAAAACATCATAACTTTATCTCGTAAAACAATTAAGATAATAATGAATAAATATTACAAAGTTGGTGAACTGAAAAAACTCGCCTATAAAATCATTTCGATGTTTTATCACAAATTACGGAAAATATGCAAAAATTGTAAATACAGTTATATTCTTTATTAAATGCTTTACCAAAACTATTATCTTGTTTTACTTAATTGCATACAAAAATATTTAGTTATTCAGCCAAAAAAAATTTGATGTATTCTCGTAAAAAAAAAAAAAAATATTTTTAATTTGTGACTACTTACGGTTTTTTTTTATATGAAATTCTTTCAAAATAACTTTTTTACTACATCATACTTCTTAGAAAATCACACCAGAACTTTCAGCTGATATTATAGAAAAATCTAAAGTTTTGAGAGTTGGCGTCCGCAACTTGATAATAAACTTTGAATGCTCATAATATAAAATTGGTTAGATTTTTTCAAATATACTGTCTCATTATATACTTATTATATGTCCAATAACTAATTATTATACTCCAACAAGTCACATTTCATCGAAAAACTATAGAAAATCGCACTCAAAATATGGTAATTCTCTCATAGTAATTATCAAAACAAATAATAAATAAATACAAACGGAGCTGCCATGGAATTCACCGACCGGAGTCGGGCCCATCATAATACTATTTTTTACACTTCTGGGGGGTGAGCAGTGGATTCCGGACTTACGAACCGGCTGTGGTAGGTTTAGGACAGCTGTCTTGCCACATGTGAGCGTTCACCTTGCCACCCATTCACTCCCCCTTCGAAGCCATAGAATTTGAGATGCGCAAATCGCAGTTTTAGATAATTTTTCTAAGAAAGAGTTGATTATTTTTCTGGAAAGGCCAAGATCTTTAAAGAGGTGAAATAGAGATTTAGCTGGCAGGCCACGAGCGCCAACTTCCACCGCGTGAAGGTGAACAGTGAAGCCGTTCCGGGTTACGGCATTTGCAAGATCATGGTATTTATTTAATTTGTACTCGTGGTCTTTTGGGATATTTGATTCCCATGGAACAGTTAATTCTACAATAAGAGCCACCTTCCGAGATAGAGAGTAAAGAGTTATATCTGGACGCAGGGCTGTGCATCCGAGACTTTCAGGGAATTTATACTGCTTAGAGACCGAATCGACCACCATAATCCAATCTGAAGCTTTCTCGATTATTGAGAAAGGTTTTGCAGTGAGATGTTTTTTGCCTTTAGAGCCAACTCGCACAAACTGTATTGGGGGTTTGGAGGATACTGTCAAACCCTTGTTGGCACGAGCCACTGAGAGACTAATTACCTCGCGAATAACAGCGAGAACTTTGTCATGGCGGTAAGTGTACCGTCCTTGATCTAAGGCCACCTTGCAGCCAGCTAGAATGTGTCTAGCTGTGCAAGGGGTATTGCTACAGAGGGGACAAGAACTATCCTCGGCAAAGCTCCAACGAGCGAGGTTACTGGGGTCTGGAAGTGTATGCTGAAAGGCATTCAAATAAAATTTCAGCATCTCTGGCGTCCAGTCATAGAGCATTACCTTCCAGTGCATTGGAGGCGGAATGCAAAAGTCCCCAATTGTTGTCCAATCATTCTGGCATTGAAGGCCAATAGCATGAGCCATACTCTTGCTGTCGTAATCTCCCCGCAAAAGAGACTTCTTCAAGTCCACGTCGCTCGTGGTTGTACTGCCATACCCCAGACCAGTGCCATTCTGGCTGATTCCAGTAAGGAACTTTTTGTGGAACTATTTGCGTGAGCCATATTACGAAACAATTTATAATGTTAAAAATACGGCTTATTATGTGATTACTTAGGATGTAAATGAAGCAATACCTATTTTATTAGCGAATTAAAGCGATATTACATTATATTTCGCGATATTTCGTGATATTTCATAAACATTACAAAACACAAACGGCTATCTATCCCCGGCGCGCAAGTTGTCGCCGAAGCATTTTGCATATTCGTGAAAAACAGCAAATGGACTATCTCAATTGACTAATCCTCATTCATTAACTACTTTAGAATGCAAATTACTCACTTTTCTCCAGTAAATGGCACAGAAACACTGCACAAACACCGTTTTTATCACCCATTTCGCGCGACTAAACGCGGCCATGAAAGTGGCCAGCGATCACTGACGTTTGAAATCTCGGCTCACTTTTTAAATCGTCCTTCGATATTGCCAGACGAAATCTTGAATTGGAGATATTTTGGCCATATCGTAGCGCCCTCAGAAAGCGTATAGTACCGCGTTTCGAATTGTAAATTGCATTTTTCGCAGCGGCGAGCGCTCCGTCCTGTAAAGGATATTACGGAACTGGCGGGGGCCGACCTTTGGTCCCGCAAAGGACGTTACGGAGCGACCGGGTTAAATTGCATCGCGACCCTGTCGGGTTTCATGTCGCGCTCCCTGCCAGAATTCGATTTAAAAATCGGAACGAGACGCATACCTTTCGTTTGGTACGTTAGAGTATAGAAGAAAATACATTTTCGCATGTAATCGATTACAGAGCGCGTGCTCCAAATTTCGATATAATACGATGCCAGCATCGCCATTTTACGTCTGTCATTTTTCGACACGCGCACGGCTTTCACGGAAAGTGTTATTTTGGTGTTTTCTGGTATGAATTTTCCAAGAAAAGTGAGTAATTTCCTTTCTAAAAGAATTTGTGAATCAGCATTAGTGAGTTGGTGTAGCACATGTGCATTTTTTCACGTTTTCTGACTATCTAAAGTGTTTGTCAAAAATTTCTGAGAACACGAGCTTAGAATTTCTGGTATATTTAATTGTTTTACGAGATAAGGTTTCAATGTTCTATATTGGAAATTTCAATGCGATCATTTTACAGTGCTTCTTTTTATGATCCGTATAGTGGCATATGACTTACGGTCGTTTTTCCCAAGGCAGTCGATTTCACCCTCGATTTCGTAATTTGAAACGGTATGGAGCAGTTTTAACCTCGCGACTCGAGGGGTTAATTAAAGAGGTAACATAGTGCCAAGCGCCATTTCTACAAAAATCGAGCTGGTGGGGAAAAGTAAAAACTATGATTCTGTAGAGTCAGTTTCATGATTCCACCAATAGAGCGCGCGGGAGAGCCATCACAATGTGTTGCCCTTAGTTATTGTTTACGAATCGCTTGAGGCTCGATAGTGTTAAGATAGTGCAAAAAATCCTAGGAGATCCTGTATCCGGCGGTTACAAATTACTGAAGAAGAAGATGAACATGTATTTAACGATGACTACCAGCCCTTATCTGACGACTCCACAAGACGTAAGTGGCGCTTGGCATTGTCTTCCATCTAACCTCAATTCACAGTTTTGACGCTTAGCATCTCAGGACTGTTCTTCATTCCTTTATTGGTATAACTTCTTAACATCTTATATGTTTATTTTAACAGTAAGAGAATAACATTTTAGTCTTCATTATTCATTGATAATGAAGAATGCGATATACACGAAAATTTGAATAACTTTTTGGTGCAACATAGTGCCAAGCGCCTGGACAAAACAAATTAGGAAATCTAAAAAAATACGAAAAATAGGCCTAATGTTAACAAAAATGGAGTGATATGACGATATGTACAATATCTTCCGAAACTCATCTAGCCTCCAAATCAAATTCCCTGATTTGAGGATTTCATCAAACTTTCAAATAAGTTTTTCTCAAAACTTGAAAAATGGCGTTTGGCACTATGTCCTCTTCAATTGCACAATGGTGGGTACAACCTAAGTTGCAGACACAACAATGACAGGTGCAGACAAATATATAAAAGTGTTTTTTTTTAATAGTTAATGAGGGTCGTCCACACCATGTATACTGATTTTCAAGATACCAAGCTATATTTGATCAAAGGCGCTGAATCCTGCTCGAATATCTACGTCCTGGCAATTGTTTCTGTGCCCCTAGTATCAATGCTTTTTTAACCCCTCAAATGTGAGGCGTCCCTTAAGGGATGCCTTGGCAAAATGTATACAAAATGTATATAAATTTATATAAATGTAAATATAAATGTAAATGTGCGCCGCTTTATAGTAATCCGCTCTATAGTAATGCTATAGCTCTATAGTAAACCCCGCTCTATGTAAATGTAAATATAAATTTATATACATTTTGCCGTAGGCAACCCGAGCTAATCGCCATTCATTTGAGGGGTTAAGAACTTTTCGAGATGTTTAATCTTGTTAACCTTAAGCAGTCACTGCGGCTCAAACCATGACCAAAACTGGTCTTTGCTTTCTGACTGTTATTCTTTACTCGAGATTATCGTTTGACTTCTATTTTGACAGTTGACTTGTTTATGTACTGCTCGACTGTGAAATTTTTTTCGTCCGAAAAGAAAATGTTTGGCAAATTCAGCATTTCAGTACCTCGGCTCTATCCAACTGTATTATTTTCTGCGCTGGAGTTAAGTCTTGCACTTTTTGTATCTTGCAGAGCTCGAAGTGGAGATCATTTTTCAATAGTGGAAGAGCACTCCAGTTCGTCACTTCCCGATCTTTTCCCAATTTTCTTGCGCTCTGTTGAGAATTTCGGACAATTGGGCCCTTTACTTATCGAATACAAACTCAAGGACACGGAAATGTGCAGGTTCTGCCAAGGGGCAGAGGAAACTCTCCAGCACCTCATGTGCGAGTGTGGCCAGCTGATGCGTAAAAGATACACCAACTTGGGTGGTCATTACCTCCAACCTGAGGAGGTAAAACAATCCGGCGCCAAAAGCCTGTTGAGGTTCTTAAATGACACGGCTTAGCGCAGAACTATAGTAGGTGGCGAATACAATAGATCAGCAATGGTCGCAGTGTTACAAGGCTTATAAAGACCTTAGAAAAGCCTTATACAACAAATAAAAAAAATACTTATCGCATCATTTTCCAGGAAGTTGCTGTTCGTTTAATGCTGCCATTTTTGGGTTTTGCAATGCTAGCAGTAACATTGTAACGATTGATGGTACGATATGTAAACAATTTGTTAGCATTGAGATGCTGCAGTTTGCAAGTGGCAAAAACCGAATTTCCGCATATAACGAAATCACACTGTTACGTTTGAGCTCAACTAAAAATGGCATTTTTTAAATTTTATATTAGATGAAACACATTCACAAGCAAAAACAAATTAATGAAATGAGGTTTAAGCACAAATGGAATATGGAATGAAGCTTGTAACACTCGATCCTCGCACCTCGAATGATTTAAATATAATGTTTACCTAAATGAGGATCCTCGCGACAGGACTCTCGCTCGATGTCTAGGCACTCGTTTGACGCAGGGCAATCTAAAGAAGCCGTGATTTTCCACGCACTTCTTCCAGAAGTTCTTGCATTCGTTCCGTCCGTCGAAGAAAAACTCTACGACATCCTTGTAGTAACCCTGCGAACAATTAGTACATCATCTTTGAACCTATTGTCAGTGGATCAGAAGAATATAAAATATGAAGATCGCTTGGAATCACTTGGACTGACTAATCTTAAACAAAAAAGACAAAGAGGGACGTGATTAGGACATACAATTCTCACTAATTATTATGAAGTATAGGATACAAAACGAATTTACCGCGTGAAATTTGTAGGACCCGACGCTTCGGTGACGTTGCAGACGCCGTTGTCTAGGGTAGACTGAAGAGCTGTCAGTCCGTTGTTTTGCGGGTAGGCCGCAAACCGCTGCCGCCACTGCGTAGGTTATAACGGTGGTGGGGGGCCGGGCTCGGAGCGAGGGAATTTTTAAAATCCGTCTTGCACACAACACTCACTCACTGTAACACTTTGCGTTCGGCGTTCGGCGGCGGGAACCATTGAAATAAGAAGAACTCCGAACTTCAATAGAGATGACGGCTACAAACTCTCTTCTACGTGGAACCCTCTTCTTAAAATGTTCCCGCCGCCGAACGCCGAACGCAAAGACGTAAAACAGGATACAGTGAGTGTTGTGTGCAAGACGGATTTTAAAAATTCCCGCGCTCCGAGCCCGGCCCCCCACCACCGTTATAACCTACGCAGTGGCGGCAGCGGTTTGCGGCCTACCCGCAAAACAACGGACTGACAGCTCTTCAGTCTACCCTAGACAACGGCGGCTGCAATGTCACCGAAACGTCGGGTCCTACAAATTTCACGCGGTAAATTCGTTTTCTATCCTATTTATAATGTTAAACAACGGCGATAGTCTTCGATTTTATATTATGAAGTATCTAGGCTGCTTACCGGGAAAGTTTGGGGTGACTCAATATTTTTTTTTTAATGTCAAACAAATGGGATAATCTTCAATTGCGTTTAAGGGACTGAGAAAAAACAGCCTACTGATAAAATTATCAATATGATACTTACATAACCTTCAGCGTGTAATTTAATGAGGAACTTTTTCCTTTTGAATGATATCTTTCTAATGATGGCCCAGTTGAATGTGTTGATTTTGGTTAGATGCTGGAAGACTATTATGCCGAGATGCGCTACGGCCAGGTTCAAATGAACACCCTCGTGGTCCTTTGCTGGATGCATTTTTATTCCTATAAAAAAATACAATTATAAATGTATAGTAATAAAGGATGCTGGCACCATCTACAATAAGTTTTACACACATCCCCATAACGACAGTATGAAAATTGTTGGCAATAATTTTATCCTCAAAATAGCGAATTATTTTAAAACTTACCATAAAGTTCACACCTTCTCGCTGTTTCTAATAAATTCATGTCTGCTTCCGCTGGACTTTGTCCTCTGCAAAAAAGAATAATAATTTAACTGTCATTGTTCATTCATACCGACAAATACAACTCGTCTAAATAACCAAGGTTTCCGGATACCATCCTGCATACCGGATACCGGATAATCCAAAACCCGTACTTCATCATGGAGTGTATTGCCCCCCTCCCCACCACAACCTTCACACAGCAAAAAGATCGGTTGTGTCACCCCAAGGCTTTCACGGCAAGCAGACAACCCCCCCTCTTCAGCGGGCTAAACCCCTCCACCCCAACCCTTACAACCCAATGCCCCCTTAACCCCTTCCCCCACCGAACCCCCCTCCCCTTCCCCCTTCCCCCAAATCCCTCAAATCCCCAACTCCCCTCCCCCAAACACCAAGCCCTCTGAAACCCCTTTTCCATCCTAAGCACTTGGGAATCTATTAAAGCACTCTAGGATAAGGCGGAAGTAGAAGAATATTTTCGTTCGGAACTTTATACATCCTGAGTACTTGGTCTATCTTCTTCAAAGTTAAATCACTAGTGATAAGGCAGGATAGGACACCCCCATCCCCCCAGACTTCCTCTCTCCCGATAGTGATTGATTATTATAGGAAATCTAGAAGGTGTTGAACTCAGCTTTCAATGGCTTCACCGAACATATCCGGGCCCATTGGCAATAAAGGAGGGTGTCGGACGAGGTGGGACTAGTGAGCGGCCGCTCTACAGTTCTCCAGCGCGCGTGACGTTTCGGCTCGCTACAAGCCCTCATCAGCTAGTCTGCGATGACTAGGACGCGGAGAACCACCAGTCCCGCCCTCGGCCTCCCTCTCTCTACCTATCCATATTCTGTAGGATGCCTCCAGTGCCGCTTTCGAGGCTCTCTCCATGTATGAGCTCAGCGCCGCTCTTGGCAGGCCTAAATTCTTGAAGAGGCTGTAGAGTGACTTCGCCGGTAGTCCTCTTGCTCCGACTTCCACGGCGAAGAGATCAGTCTTAAATCCGTTTCTCACTATCCGGTCTACTAAATTGCAGTACTTGTTTACTTTGAAGTTGTGGTCCTTCGGTATGTTGCTTTCCCATGGGACTGTAAGTTCGACAAGTACAACATGCTTTGTCGCCATTGAGAATATGAGAATATCCGGTCTGTAAGCTGTGGTGCAGATTTCTGAAGGCATTTGGTAATGCTTCTCATGTGTGTCCATCAGCAATTGCCAGTCCTTTGCTGCCCAAAATTGAGGACGGTTTAGTCCTATCTTTAGGCAGCTTCTTCGCTCCGGGTTTTACAAAGTTGACCTTCTTGAAGCCATTGCTCGTTTGCCCTTTTCTGGTCCGTGCAATAGATAGGCTGATAGCCTCTCTGATGATTTGGAGGACTTTATCATGGCGATAGGAATAATGGCCTCGGTCAAGCAGTATTTTGCAACCACATAGCAAATGTTTGGCAGTGCCTATGAACTCCTTACACGTCGGGCATACTTTATTTGTAGATTTCCCCCACCGAACTAGGTTACTCGGGTCAGGCAGAGTAAGTTGGAACGCATTTAGGTAGAACTTAAGCAGTTCAGGGGACCAGTTGTATATTAGGGATTTCCACTTCAATGCAGGGGGGATGCAGAAGTCACCCACAGTTAACCAGTCATTCTGCATTTCTAAGTTCAAGGCGTGCAGTTTGAAACCTTGCTCCATGTCCTCCTGGGCAAAATTTTTCAGTACTTCTTTGTCAGACTTAGCTGTTTCCATACCCAGTCCAGCTCTATTAGTGCGGATACCAACTTGGAATGATTTGTAGAAGTCGAGTCTTGATTCCATTTTATCTGATAGCGATGTGTTCGGTAGGGCTCGAATGGCACTATCATTGGAGTCTTTGAGTATACATCGTTTGGCTATTCTCGCCTTTTGATAAAACGTTGACGGTTTCTTAATGTTTAGTCCAAAGTTGTTGTGAGATCTAAATAGAGTTGATGGGTCAGCTGGGTGAGCCAGGCCAAACCATGATTTCAGGGATCTGGTCACTTTAGAGTCTAATTTATTAAGATTTTGCTTAGAGAAGTCATAGACAAGAAATGGCCATGAAAGTTTTGATGTCAAGTAGTTATCGTAGATCCATGCCTTATGTGTACCAAGGAGGGGAAGATTGTCAGTTCGGCAAAGGTACTCATCAAAAAGTTTGACAATGTCCTCGGTGGGATGCTCCTTTCCTCTGCTAGTGATTTTTTTCCCTAGAAACTTGAAAGGAGCTTCATCAGCCACTGTTGCGATTGTTTTACCAGACACTGTCAGACCCGGGTCGTTTGAGATAAATTTTGTACCCTTCCTTACTAAGTTCAAACAGTAGCACTTTGCCGGTTTAATCTTCATTCCATTGGTCCATTCGCAATAGTCGTCTACTACTTTGAGAAGTGCTTAGTATTGTCGAAATATTTCCGTGGTATTAAAATAGCTATTTTCCAATATTTCTCGGCTAGCCTCGGGCGGATCGACGTTATTATTTTATTAAAATGCGTGGTGGATTTTTTTTGTCGCTCGTATAAGAGATATTGATATAGAGACGGCCCTGTGGCATAGTGGTTAGGTCGCCTGATCTTACATTGTAAGGTCCCGGGTTCGATTCCCGGCTGGGTCACCATTTTCCGTTGAGATCAAATTAACGGAATTGCATTTTCAACTCTGTCGATGAAATGCAATAACAAGACATACACTTACACACATGTTACATGGACACATACATATAAACATTTCATAGTAGGGTTGGTTGTAATAAATTATCATATGTCAATAAACCCGCCCATTGTGAAATTTCACAATAAAGAGTAGAAACAAACAAACAAACAAATACAAAAGGTATTGGGAAGTAAAAAAATATGAAGCGGTAGCCTAGTCCACGAAGGTGTTATTGAAACATAACACTGAAATGTTTGAGCGCCTTGCTCGCTCAACAGTCGTAATTAAATCTTCAAGCAGATAACATACTGTCTTTCACTTTTACTGACACCCCGCCGCGCGCTTAGCATCTACAGCGGAAACGAAGGATTATTCTGAGTGCGACAAATAAGTAACTGGGGATAGACCCGTAAGGGCCCATATATCCTCAAAATATCCTCCGTATCCCATTTTGCTTTCTGAATACTAACAGTCTAGCTATTTTACCTATTTCAAACAAATCCTACCAAGACACTACATGCCAATCATTAATTCTTTAGTATCTTTTTTTAGTAGCTTAGTAAAACAGATAATTTACTAAATTGCTTATTTTGCCGCAAGTCAATTAATTTGTTAACTTACATGTGTTTTTTGTGATTTTCCATGATCCGTCTTTCGAGATCGGTATGCTGTTGGGGGAAGAATTTGTAGCCGCTAAGATAGGTGTGATCTGGGTAGTCCTCTGCTGAAAAATCGCCGCATTCCGCTGTAAGAAAAAGTACAAAATGTTATATTTGTCTGCATCTGAATATAATATTTTTCTGCATCAAGAAAAAGTTGCAAAAGTTAAAGATTTATTTTATAGCGATATCCATGAGCCAAAACATGCTTTTGAATTTGGAATTTAGTTGATTTCTCTTATTTTTTATATGTTCTTTCCAAGTTAGCCTTCTATCCGCGTCAATTTTAAGATATTTTATGCAGTTCTTGTGGTGTAAGTTGCCTTTTCGCAGCGCAAGTGTAATATGAGACTTTTACATTGCATTCGTATCCAATTGGCAAATTTACCGCTCTCGGACGTGACACAATATACTATAGGTAGTAATATACAACCTACTGTAAGTAACAGGTAGTTATTACAAGCTTCTTGCATGTTACTAGTCTGAGTATCTTACCTATTTTAAAGACAAATAAAAAATCGAATGCGTTAAAGATTAAAAATAATTGTGAATTGTTACAATAGGATCATATACACTCAAAATATTAAAAAAAATAAATAACTACAATACCAAGAAAAAAATCAATAAAATGTCACAAAAATTAAGTCTATAAAATAAAAATAAAATACAAACGGAGCTGCCATGGAATTCACCGACCAAAAATTGGGCCCATCATATATAATTATTACACTTCTGGGAGGTGAAGGGTGGATTCCGGACTTACGACCGGCGGTGGTAGGTTTAGGACAGCTGTTTTGCCACATGTGAGCGTTCACCTTACCACCCATTCACTCCCCCTTCGAAGCCATAGAATTTGAGATGCAGAAATCGCGGTTTTAGATAATTTTTCTAGAAAGGAGTTGATTATTTTCCTGGAGAGACCAAGATCTTTAAAAATGTGAAACAGAGATTTGGCTTCGAAGCTATAGAATTTAAGATGCAAAAATCGTGGTATTAGATATTTTTCCTATGAAAGAGTTGATTATTTTCCTGGAGAGACCAAGAGCTTTAATGAGATGTAACAGAGATTTAGCTGGCAGGCCACGAGCGCCTACTTCCACCGCGTGAAGGTGAACAGTGAAGCCGTTCCGGGTGACGGCATTTGCGAGGTCATAGTATTTATTTAATTTGTACTCGTGGTCTTTTGGGATATTTGATTCCCATGGAACAGTTAACTCTACGATAAGGACCATCTTCCGAGATAGAGAGTAAAGAGTTATATCTGGACGCAGGGCTGTGCATCCGAGACTTTCAGGGAATTTATACTGCTTAGAGACCGAATCGACCTCCATAATCCAATCTGAAGCTTTCTCGATTATTGAGAAAGGTTTTGCAGTGAGATGTTTTTTGCCTTTAGAGCCAACTCGCACAAACTGTATTGGGGGTTTGGAGGATACTGTCAAACCCTTGTTGGCACGAGCCACTGACAAGCTAAGTACCTCGCGAATAACAGCAAGGACTTTGTCGTGGCGGTAAGTGTACCGTCTTTGATCCAAGGCCACCTTGCAGCCAGCTAGAATATGTCTAGCTGTGCAAGGGGTGTTGCTACAAAGGGGACATGAACTATCCTCGGCATAGCTCCAACAAGCGAGGTTACTGAGGTCTGGAAGTGTATGCTGAAAGGCATTTAAATAAAATTTCAGCATCTCTGGGGTCCAGTCATACAACATTACTTTCCAGTGCATTGGAGGAGGAATGCAAAAGTCTCCAATTGTTGTCCAATCATTCTGGCATTGAAGGCCAATAGCGTGAGCCATACTATTGCTGTCGTAATCTCCCCGCAAGAGAGACTTCTTCAAGTCCACATCGCTCATGGTTGTACTGCCATACCCCAGACCAGTGCCATTCTGGCTGATTCCAGTAAGGAACTTTTTGTGGAAGTCAATGCGGGCTTGTAGATCATTTGACTCACTACGGCCACTTGTGTTAAAGCCACAAATTCTTGTTAAAAATTCCGAGTCATAATAGTGATTTCTATTCCTATTCTTTCTGTGTCCATGGTGCAAGACTCTGGAACGATCTCCCAGCAAATATACGAAACTCGCCTTCTTTACCAACGTTTAACCCGTTGAGTATGATACGACCAAATCTGGTTCTGAAACAATTATCCGTTGAGTATGATACGACCAGATCTGGTTCCGCGTTTTTTTCACTTCTTTGACGTTCTCATATTTATTCATAATTATCTAATTGTTTTACAAAATGATATTTCAATATTCTATATTCGAAATTTCAATGCAATCATTGTGCAGTTGTTCTTTTTATAATTGGTGTAGTAGTTTCGTAGTTATAGTACTTTAAGTCGATGTCGCCGAAAATCCTGCAAAAGGGACAGATGCATCCATGAAAATACCCATTTACTCCAAGGGTTAAGACTCACCTTAAGGATTACTACCTTTCTAAGAAGTAACCAGTTCTTCCCTTTCTCTCCTGTTCCTCTACCGATTTCCTCTCCTCGGGCATTATTAGTTTTAAATTCTTCCACTTGTCTGTATGTTATGTAATAATCTTTATTTTCACAATGCGCGCATGTACCACTGTGTTTAGGTTAGTTGTAAGACATTGCCATGTGGCAATAAGCTCACCTTTTTGTATACGAATTAAGTGCAAAGAAAGAGTTTATTATTATTATTATTATTATATTGCGTGGTACATTAGACCAATGCGTAATAAATACCGACAAATACGTACCAGTGTATTTGCAGGGACTTCATTTTTGTGACATGTATAGTAATTCTGACACCATGCGCTCAATTGTTAAGCAGTCTGACCATTTGTTTCGAGTACTGTATTGCATCCACTGTCTACTGATAAATATTCAGCTTCTCCAAAACACTTTATGGGTACTAATTAAAATTACGAGTTTCCTAGTACGCCAGCGCCAGGTGTCCCGGAGTCTGGCCTGCTGATTTTAACCCAGCAATCTGTGGCCAAAATACTGTCTGATCTGAAAGTATCAGCTTTTACCAAACTCTTGCACTTTTTGTCACTGCCTCTCGGACTATTTGTAAGGCGCAAGTATAACGGTAATAAAAAATATAAAACTAAGAGAAAAGAATGTCAAACCTTGAACGATATAACTAGCCATCAGCGCCGCGGTATTCTCATTGCACTGAATGCAGCCGTTGGCGAGGTCCCTCTTGATTTGAAGGCAGAAGAGGTATCTGGTGAACTCCTCCTCCAGCCTCGCGGGATCCGGGGTGTAAAACTTCACGCAGAACCTCAGCAAGGGATCGATCAGCGTTAGCCCGACTTGTCTGCACATCGGCTTCTCCAGGTCCAACCAGTACTGTTAAAGATAGATACAGTACTGAACATCGTGCATAAACTTTCTCCCCCTTGATAATTGTTTTTTGTTTTCTACTCTTTATTGTGAAATTTCACAATGGGCGGGTTTATTGACATATGACAATCTCTTACAAACAACCCTACTATGAAATGTTTATACGTATGTGTGCATGTAACATGTGTGCAAGTGTTTGTCTTGTTATTGCATTTCATCGACAGAGTTGAAAATGCAATTCCATTAATTTGATCCCAACAGAAAATGGTGAACCAGCCGGGAATCGAACCCGTCCCAATGTAAGATCAGGCGACCTAACCACTACGCAACCGGACCGTGATATTTATTATTACTATTGTTTATAGGCAAGTAGCATTGCTAATTTTGCCTAAAGGTAATTGTAACAGAACAATGCATAAAATAGAATGATTTTGTTTTGATTTTTATTGCATAAAGGCAGTTATTTATATCCTAAATCAAAATACAGTGGAACCTCTCATAACGAGCACCACTCATAATGAGTAATTCGCATAACAAAAGTGAAAAAAATTGCTCCTTTAACCACTGGGAGGCCAAAAACGCCAATCGGTGGTAGCGGTGGTGAACAGATCAGCGCATAGCCATCTAGGCCGGCCTCCATAATATATATTATATAAATATATGATATACATGACTAGCAAGATTAAATATATAAATATTAGGTAACAAGAGATAATTCTTAAAAAATATATATTTTTAGTATTTATATACAAAATTGACCAAAAATGTGCGGCACTGTTTTTGCGCACGAAGGGTGGCTTCGGAAAGGTTAACGAGCGACACTTCGCATAACAAGTGTTTTGAGGTGACCGAAGCGACAAATCTCACTCTCAGAGTTTTGGAAAGATCACTTTCACATCGTTGCTTGCCTCAAGATAATTGACAAGGTTTGGGAAGGGGTTACAAAGAGACCCTCATTTCTGCTTGGAAGAAATTTTGGCCAGAGTGTTGTCGAATGTGATTTTGAGGGGTTCGAAACAGTACCTGTGGTGTGGAGTCTTAGTCAATGAGATTGTATCTCTGGCCAATATCATGGGATTTTTTAAATTTAGTTTCTGCAATTCCTTTACAAAACGTGGTGACCCTCATTTTCTTAAATTATTCAACCTATTTTTTTTTTGTGTAACTTTAACTCTTTCAAGATAGAAAAACCTAAGTTTTAAATTACACAACCTCATTCTAGCGCTTTATATTGATACAACAAAAATACGTTATCAATACAACAAAAATCTGTTGGTTGATCAATAGTCAAAAGTATTCTTAGTCTGAATAGCACCATAAAAGTAAAAACTATTACAAAACCAAATTATTAAAAAATAATATTTAAAAAGTGTTTCAAGGTCTAAGGCCAAGGCCACTACTCTCATTTTATTATATTATTCTTATTTTTTAAAAGGACACAATCAAGTTTTAATTCCTTGACGGTGGAAAATGGCTTGGTGGTATAGTGGTTAGGTGGCCTGATCTTACATTGTAAGGTTCCGGTTTCGTTTTCCGGTCGGGTTACCATTCTCCAGTGGGATAAAATTAACAGAAATGCATTTTAATTCTGTCGGTCGAATGCAATAACAAAACTCATACTTACACATGTTACATGCACACATTCATATAAACACTTCATAGTAGGGTTGGTTGTAAGAGATTGTCGTATGATAATAAACCCACCCATTCCGATGTTTCACAATAAGGAATAGAAACAAACAAATTATTTCCTAAACATTGAAAAATCTGAGATTTTGGCAAGTAATCCCAATGACCCTTGTACTCAAGGTAGTACGCAATAAACAGCCGCGATATCTTTACTCGATTATGACGTGGTCCCGTAACCGGCATGTCCATTCAACACGGACACGCGAATAACTTGCTATAATACCTAAGCACACAACTACACATTTCCAGTGCAGCTTTTTCTATTATTCTGCGGTTGTATGGAATCGGTTGGGAATGGCTTTGCGAGCGACATCAATTGCAGTATTTAAGGACCACTTTAAAAGTTTATTATTAAAGGAAGATATTTAGATGTCATAATTTGATTTTATTTTAAAATAATTATTTGTTAATTTGATGATTACTATTGTCTTCGTTTATTTATAAATTTGTAACATGATTATTTGATGTTAAATATTTTGATTTTGATTATTTTGATTTTTTTATATGTAGATTTTTAAATTTATATAATTAGGTTATTTTCTTTTAATATCATTTGATGTTAAATATTTTGATTTTGATTATTTCGATTTGTGTATTTATTTGATTATGATTATTTGGATTTTTTATTTTAAGATTTATTTGATTTGGTTATTTTATTTTAAAATCATATATGTACCAATAATTAATAGGTGTGTCCTGAAAACCAGGATAAGAGATATCCTGAGGATACCCCCTAATTTACAGCGTTTGTAGTTTTATTTCATAGTCTTTGTCTATTTACAGTTTTAATTTTTAATCTGTGTGTTCTTGTATTTTTTGTATATGTTTTTTACAACAACAGCTGCAAATAAATATTTTTCAATTTCAATTCAAGTGTGACCTCTATCAAAAGGCTACAGACAGGTTATCAGCTAAAGAATATGAAAATACTGGTATAGAATTAGTACCTTGATTCCATTGTGTCCTTGATAGTCTAAACCGAAGTAATCCGCTTCCAAGAGATGAAGTTGCCGGCATACTTGCTCAAAGAGTACTTTACCCAATGCCTTTGCCTGAAAAAAAGAAAAATACAAATAAATAAGGAATTTAAAATTTTCACTTTGTGAGGACATATTCTTGTTTGACGCTGCAGTTGAATGGGGAGAATGCTGTATGGCCACCATTACCATTAACTGAAACTCAGCATTAACATACCATCCTACGAAAGTCGCTATCAAAAGATTTTTATAGGTCCAAAAAATACGGGAACATAGTTTGACCTTGGCTATGGGTTTTTTACTGTAGATGGTACCATTGATTATATATGGTATTAACCCCTCACGTTGCGAGGTAAAAATTCACCTATCACTTTTGCGCGCGACATATTCGCGCAAAAAATCGACGCGAGTCAACGGCGTTGAGAAAAACGATCATAACTTATAAACCACTAAACGGAATAAAAAAAGATAAAGAGAAAAATGATCGCATTGAAATTTGACATATAAAACATTATAACCTTATCTCGTAAAACAATTAAGATAATAATGAATAAATATTACAAAATTGGCAAACTGAAAAAAACTCGCCTATAAAATCATTTAGATTTTTTTGTAAATACAGTTTTCGTAAATATCAAAAATTGTAAATACAGTTATGTTCTTTATTAAATGCTTTACCAAAACGATATTTTTTTTTACTTATTTGCATACAAAAATACGGAAAAAATATTTATTTATTCAGCCAAGAAAAATTTTATGTATTCTCGTAAAAAAAAATTTTTTTAATTTTTAATTTGTGACTACTTATGGTATTTTTTTATATGAAATTCTTTCAAAATAACTTTCTTACTACATCACTTCTTCTTAGAAATCACACCAGAACTTTGACCTTTGTCTGATATTATAGAAAAATCTAAAGTTTTGAGAGTTTCCGCGTCCGAACCTAATAATAAACTTTGAATGCCCATAATATAAAATTCGTTAGATTTTTTCAATTATATTGTCTTATCATAGACTTATTATAAGTCTAATAACTAATTACTATACTCCAAAGAGTCACATTTCATCGAAAAACTATGGAAAATCGCACTTTTTTCTCTCATAGTAATTATCAAAACAAGTTTCATTTTCGCGAGCCATATTAGAAAAACAACATATAATGTTCAAAATACGCCTAATTATGTGATAACTTAGGATGTAAATGAAGCAATACCTATTTTATTAGTAAATTAAAGCGACATTACGTCATGTTTCGCGATATATAGGGATATTTCACAAACATTACAAAATAAAAACGGCCATTTTTTCGCGAGCCCTTTGTTGTTGCCAAAGTGTTTTCTTCGAAAGTTCGTGAAAAACAGCAAATGGATTGTCTAAATTGAATAATCCTAATGCCTTAACTACTTAAAAATGGAAATAACTCACTTTTATCCGGTATACACTGCACTTATATACACAAAACACTTCACAAAACAAACACGTCGCGGAACTATACGCCGCCGCGGGGTGGCCGATCGACAATGCTGTTTTGACGTCTAATGCTGACTTTTTAAATCGGCGGTCGATGTTATCGTCGTTGGCCGGCGAATGAAAGATTATTTGGCCATGTCGTCCCGCGGTCAGAAAGCATTAAAGTACGACGATTCGAATCGTAAATTGCATTTTTCGCAGCGGCGAGCGCGATATCCAAAATCGGATGTTTCGGATTGTAGGCGGCCGCCATACATGTCCCCAAATGGATGTTACGTGCTCAGCGGGTTAAATTGCTCAACTCCATAGTGCTATTTTGCAACATTTCTAAAACGGCAAAATGCAGGTGGCGGTGATAGCATTGATTGCCAAACTAATAGGTAGCAATTTATTTGGCCATCTATACAACCATTGATAATTGTTTTTGTATAAAGTAATGATTGACTATAAAAACCCAATAATTTGACTAATAATAACAAATAGAGTTGTCAACACTACGACGGGCGGCGAACTTGTCACCTCAGGAAGTTTTAACGATTAGTCGTTTTATCTCCCGTGAAGTGAACGCAGAAGACTTGGACAAAACAGTCCACCGTCAAGCTCCGCCACATACCCGTAAGAGGCCAACGTCTCATCCGCGAGATAACCAGGTATGTTACCCAGCGGGCTTATACTCACGCACTTACTTCCAATTGCGACCAGATTACTCCGTTCTCTCGATTGGTTACTAATAATAACAATAATAACAGTCAATACTTAGCGCCATCTATTGTATTTTTTAAATAGGCTCATTACATCACAGAGATAATCGGAGAGATATATTGCTATCTACGAAGTCTATCTGAACATTTAAGGGGTCGTCCACATATTACATAATCACGTTTTTGGTACTTTCGACCCTTCCTCCCCCATGTCAACAGACGTAATCAGCAGCCTGCCCCCCCCCCACCCTCCCCCCAAGATTACGTAATCAAGTGAATTTGCACAACCGAAATTGTGCTATTTCCAAGCAGCAAGTTTAGACCAAAAACATTGCAATGTGGTGACCAAAGTTGATTACGTAATCAGGACGGGCACACACTCCCCCCCCTTACCCCCTCGGTGATTACATAATATTTGGACAGCCCCAAAGTGCGTAATTATTACCTATTGATACCTGTATACCAAATTAAAAATTGACATCTTTATCTAAATAAAATTAAAATGATAAGAGCTTTGATTAAAAAATGTGTTTATTATATTATTTTTTGTAAACAAATACGCTTATTAACCCTTTGACGACCGCTCCTGAACCGCTGGGAAATTCGCGAATCCAAGACCGGATTTATGTTCAGCGACCCCAAATTACTAAACAAAAGTGCCGCGAAAAAAAATGTTTTTCACCTGCAAGGGTGTGAAAAATCGCGGGACCTATATGTCCCAATGGTCGTCAACGTTAAAAATGTATGCGACTTTTCTAACTTTGGCAGTACGCGAACGCATTCCATTACTCATTATTTTTAGGGTATTTATTCGCGCCAAAACAACTAAATCCGTATAAAGATGGTTTTAATTCACTTAATAGATACAAAGACACTTCGAAATATGCTGCAATCTCTCTATGATGATATCATTATCATTCATTCGCATTATTCATCATCCGCGCCACTCGTAGCGAAGACGCAAACCGTTCCGCCAATAAGGAAACCACGCAGTGCATCCTCCTGAACGATGGAGGGCGCTTGGAGTAATTAGGAATTCCCCTTACGATGTGACAGAATGTCACTTTTGGTGGAAAAAAACAGTGGTTGACACGCGAGCATATCGAAGGAAGTGGAAAGTATTATTATTTGGATTGTTTTCGAAGTTGAATCGAACTTGAATCGGTCAACGTAAAACGACGCCAAGCTGGCTCTGCCGCAAAAATCGATGTCAAATGTCCAGGTGCGATCAAACACTACAACAAAGGAATGGGAGGAGTGGATCTCATGGATCAGAAAAAGGTTGGTCAATGGTAATTCTTCCCCGAAAATGAAATTGTTTTTGATTTCGTTACCTAATTTTTTTTCAGTCTTACTACGAACACGATCGGAAATCAAAGACTAAATTCTACCTGCGCCTTTTCTACGATCTCTTTGATTTGAGTGTGCATAATGCTTACATTGTTTACAACAAAATTTCTACTTCGAATAATGATCCATTTTCTATATCTGCATTGGAATTCCGCGCGCAGCTGGCTACTCAATTGATCGATTCGTTCACCAACCGCAAGAGACTATCATTAGAAGCTGTAAGAGAGGGACCTAAGAGATTGAAAGTTGCGGAGACCGTTACTCTCTCTGGTCATTATCTCCGCAAAAGTGAAACGGGACGTAAGAGATGTGTTGTCTGCTCCAAACAAGGCAAAGACCGCCGAACAAATGCTATGTGTGCCTTTTGCAAAAAACCATTTTGCTTCACCAATGATCGAAATTGCTTCGAAATTTATCACAAGAAATGAAAATTTAATGTAACGATCAAAAATGTAAACAAGTTTGTTTTTTTTTCCAAATAAATATTCTAATAAAGAAAATTACAAATGTCATTGATTTTTACCTTTGACGACCATTGGGACATATAGGTCCCGTCAGATTGGGTGGTCGTGTGGGTGGTCGAAGTGGACTATCTTTTTATGTTTTTGTTATGAAGAGGAAGGCTGCCCGCAACTTCTCCTCAATTTCTGGACCTATAAGTACACCCACCCCCAAAATATTGTAGCAAGAAAAAGGGGGAGAAAAATTCCAAATTTTTCGACTTCGAGGTGGTGTGGGAGGCAAAGGGATGAATCTACCCTTGAAAACGAAGTACTTTCTGAAGGACACATTCATACCCTATTGAATGATACCTAGCTGAGGAAAATCGATTTCATAGTTTTTCCAGGAAAAAATCGAAGGTAAAAGGGTCACCGGTGTCCCATTGGTCGTCAAAGGGTTAAGAGCGCCATCTACCGTCCGCCGCCATACTGTTATACCACGCCATATTGTAAATAATAATAGAAGATTAGTCAATTTTCGGAACTATTGAGTGCATTTCGTAGTAAAATCCTGGCTGCCAAATTGTAGTACGACATTGAGCAATCTAATAGGCTATATAAGCAATGAGAGTACAAAGAGTATATTGCCTCACTGGTACCTATTTCATATTTTGAAACAGGTAACTGTTAACCCTTTAAGGACCATGGGACATGCGTCTCTCATAATTTTAAAAATCATTTTATAAATTATAGAATAAGAATAATTTATAAATTATATTTTTTCCATTGTTATTGAGACATCAGAATCTTAACACATTGTTTGCGGGAAACGAGTAAACTCGTCATACCCCTTTTGATAGTAAAACGCGGGAGACGAGTTTACTCGTTCTGTTGCGCGAAGTGGTAAGGCGCGGGAAACTTGTAAAAACTAGGGTCTCTAAACGGGTGGGGGGTTGTGCGTTATCTATTGTCGGCGGTACCCGATCTATCTAAATTTTTAAAAACACCCGCGCTACGCTGCGATTTGGCGGGAAAATGCCCGACTACATGGTGTTACCATTGGTAAAAAAATAAATTATTGTTTAAAAATGACGTTTTTTTTTTATAAACATCGCAAATGACCAAGGAACTAAATAAATAAATAAAATATATTTAAATAAATGGTTTAAATTTAAATAAATATATTTAAATAAATATTTATTGCAAATTTTTCAATATAAAATGTATTTTTTTAGTACGTATTGACACTTATTAAGCCTTTGAGAACCATAAGCTTTGAGGTAGAGTATGGAAGTTTTTGATACCTAAAATTGTTACAGGGCGATGTAAATAACATGTATGTCAAGTTTTGTGAAAATTGGTTCAATAGATTTTATATAAATTGATGGGACATAAGTGTCCCTGTCGTTCATAAAGATGCAAAGTTACTTCTTTTAAAAAAATTGATTATTTTATTATTTAACCCTTGGAGTAAATGGGTATTTTCATGGATGCATCTGTCTCTTTTGCAGGATTGTCGGCGACATCGACCTTAAAGTACTATAACTACGAAACTACTACACCAATCATAAAAAGAACAACTGCACAATGATTGCATTGAAATTTCGAATATAGAATATTGAAATATCATTTTGTAAAACAATTAGATAATTATGAATAAATATGAGAACGTCAAAGAAGTGAAAAAAACGCGGAACCAGATCTGGTCGTATCATACTCAACGGATAATTGTTTCAGAACCAGATTTGGTCGTATCATACTCAACGGGTTAAGACGAATATTTTAAAAGAGAAAAAAAAATCACCATATATATTATATTACTTCGTTGGGCGGTAAAACTTTTTACCTGTGATGAAATTATGAGTGTGGTTCGGTTAGTACTGAGTGCTATGATTTATTTCCTGACTGCCAAAAGAAGGGTTATATTTTTACTGCATATGTATGTATGTATTTGCATGCCAATTTGACTATAATACCATTATTTGTGAGTGTTTTCTTGTGAGTGTCTTATTTGTGAGAGCGTATTATCTCTTTAACTATTTATGTAGTAAAAGGGAAATTATATACAGTAAAAGAGAAAACTCTCTTGTTTTAAACACTTGAGACGATAAATGTACTTATTTTGATAAGAATTCATAATTTTTGATAATATGACCCAAAACACATGACTTAACAATTTAAATTATTATTTTTAATATGAAATACTACTTTTTGTGACTTAAATATAAAAGTTAGACATATGATGTCGCTGACTTTTTTGTAGGCATTATCAAGATCTACAACTTTTCTCTAGAACTTAATCATATATCTCTCATCGTTAAGGCAGTGTTAGTTAGATATGTTTTCGTTCGACCGCTTATTCTCCGACTTACTTTGCAAATCCGACTACCACGAAAAAGTCTTTTCATTTTTCGGATTAATACATATAGCCTATGACACTCACAAATAGCGTGGCTTTCTATTGGTAAAAGAATTTTCAAAATCGGTTCAGTAGATCCAGAGATTACTTCCTACAACGTCACAAACTTTACCTCTTTATAATATTAGTATAGATTGATTTCTTTAAAATCACAAGTTTGTTGGTCATTTGATATTTTTTTTAAATGCAGTACCTATATTTTAAAACAATATTTTGTATTGCTTATATTAGGATTCTAATGTCTCAATAACATGGAAAAATATAATTAATATTAGGTCTCTGAATTGAAAACATAGATTTTTTGTGATATTGAACATTTATTTTGAAGCAAATTGGAAAGTGCATTTCATTCTATGTATTGTCCATCGTTAGCTATGACGTTCTCCCATCTTTCTGGCAAGAGACAGATTCCCCGGCGGAAGAAGTCTTCGTCCTTGGAGGCTATCCACGAATCCAGCCATTTTTCAATATCCTCGAAAGACTGGAAGCGCTGCTCGGAAAGGCCATGGGCCATTGACCGGAACAAATAGTAGTCGGATGGCGCAATATTGAACCAATATTCACAAAACTTGACATACCTGTTATTTACATCGCCTTTTAACAGGTTTATGTGTTAGAAATTTCCATAATCTACAGCAAAACTTATGGTCGTCAAAGGGTTAAAATAAGAGGGTGATATAACTTGTAACACATGTTGCATACACGCTCTAAATGGGTCAATTTTAATTGGATGAATGCATGAAAGTAGATTGCCTGCAGCTCACGAGCGCTTCATACTCTGATTATTATGAAACTAGGCAAAAGATATTTTTAACCTTGCAATGATGAAACTTGTGTTGAATGAGGTCAATGCTGTTGTATAGCAAGTCATTGTGGCAACGACCTTAATAAAAAACTGATAATGCAGAAAAATACAGTATTTGAAATTTCTTAAATAAATAATACAATTACAGTCACGGTTATCCGAGCTCTGATTAACTGGGTTTTGGGTTAACTGAGGTCCTCAGAACTCTTGTCATTTATGAACCGGTTTGAAAAATTCTTTAGACGGTCAAAATTGCTTGTCAAGCATGTGAATTTTTCATGCTTGACAAACAATTTTGACCGTCTAAGCTTGATGGCTTTATAAGCAAATAAAAATGTATGCTTGATGAAAATTTATATTTTTGCTATGCTTGTCGAGCCTTGCTTGACCGTCTAGAGCAGGACTTCCCAACCAGTGTTGCCAAGTGTTGGGCTTGAATAGTCGCCGATTTCACCAGAAAAGATAGCCTAAAGTAGCCGTTTTGCAAAAAAAGACTTTTTTTTTAAAAATGAAAAGGATTGCAGGCCATAGGTACAAATAAAAGAATTAAAATCATTCTAGGCCATTACAGATATTTAAAAAAAATGTTCGAGATTAGTACATAATAAAGCCAATATTGGATAAAATAAGATTGAAGGATAAAATAAAACAAAATTACCTAGATACTACCAAGATTACCATTTTGTATAAAGCTACTATATTTGTGAACATGATACCATGAACCATACATAAATGTACAATGTATTATTACCAATTACCTATCATAACTACATTATGGAAAAAAACTAAATTTCATAACTACTTTAAACTTTTACACAGAAAGTTTGCCAAAATCAATTACATGCTGATATTAACATTCCAAACAACAATTACGTAATATTAAACTAAACCATACCTAGTTAAGGTTAACAAGGGGAAATAATTTATCTTAAAAACATTACAAGTTACCGATATGTTCGGCACCATTAATAAATAAAATCGTTCTCGCCGTACAAATTGAAATCGAACAACTGGTGTAGCCTAAACCGGCGACAGGCGATTTTTGGTATTTTATGGTCGCCGATTACCTATTCCAGGTAGCCTAAATAAAACTGTTCCCAACTGGTGGGGCGTGCCCCCCCCCCCCGGGGGGCGTAGAGATCTTAGGGGGGCATGAAGTGTTCGGATATTTTAATCTAATTACTTATCATTGTTTATTATTTTAAACACACACAGATTTAGTCGCGCCACCTAGCTCCAATGGTCAATTTTCTGCAATTACCAGAAGATGTTCAAGAAGATTTTCTGAAATGAAGGCAGATTCGACAATGAAAGATGACTTTCACCTCTTAGTCTTGACTTTGGAGAAATTTTGGATAAAACTCTTTCTCCTTAATCCAAAAGTTGCCACTCTCGCCTTGCGAATTCTTCTGCCATTTTCTTCGACTTACTTATGTGAAACCGGATTTTCAGCATTAGTGTAAATTAAGACTAAGCAGCGAAATCGACTTGCAGTCGATAATGATTTGATGATAGCTCTGTCAAAAACAGAACCTGATATCGACCAACTGGTTCAAAAAATGCAGGCGCAAACATCCCATTAATAAATAATATCGTGTGAAATAAATATCGTAAACATAATTTGTGTTTTTTATTGAAGCAAAAGAAAAATATAGGGGGGCATGTTTTTTTTTTATAATCCGGGGGGGGCACCATGCAAAAAAGGTTGGGAAACCCTGGTCTAGAGGAATGCTTATCAAGCAACTCACATCCAGTGGTCTCGAACGTTCTGTATTTCTACTGATACGTGGTCTGTCGGACACAGTACAGTGCCTAAAGGTGGGTATCCATTAGGTTTGCGCATCACCTCTGCTTCGCGCATCCGCAACCGCTCAAATGGAGACTCAAAAACAACGAGTGCTCCACAGTTTTCATTCCAACGTTGCCAGATTCTAATTTAAAATTTCTTATTATTCGGCTGAGACAGCACTGTATAATTTCGGTACTCCTCGGTTAGAGCTAGACACTTCTCTTCGGCCCACTCCATAGCGATGGATGTACCCACGCGCGAGATGTACCCACCAACATCTCACTTGGGTCACGTCCACGAACACATTGTGCTCCACTTTATGTTCGTTGCAAGCATGTTGCTCGCTCCAGGAGCGCCAACGTATTCACTACTGGAGCAGTTAGTTGCAGATGCGCGGAGCAGAGATGATGCGCGAACCAAATGGATACCCACCTTAAGAACATGATCCGTATCCGTATCTGTTGATCTAGCATTTTCTCTGATCCATTGCCCTACTTTGTACAACAAACCTCAAAGGTTATATATAGTTCCGATATTAAAATTAAATGGTCTCACCTGCACTTGGAACATGGTGATGGTGTCATCCAGCATCTGAACTCGCACGGCCAACATCTTGCCTCCTTTTTTAGGTGTCGAGGGAGGGGTTCTTGATAGACCGCCACCTCCGTCTACTCCGGCCGGTGTACTTAAAGAGTGGTGCATACGCCCTATAAGAAACAATAAAAATTAATCTCTTTTCCTTTAACCCTTCAGGCCTCGGCCCCTAAGCCGATTAACAAGTTGATGTCCCAAAAAAGTTTAGTAAAAATTAGTAAAAAAAAATAATTATGACACTGTCTCACCAAAACATATTTTAATGCCAAACCACTGTACCCATAATTAAAATAAAACATATTAACATAATAAAACATAATAAAATAAAACAAATTAAATTCAAATAAAATTTAAACGGGGCCGTCACGATGAATCGTGTTGTGACCGATATCGGCCAATTGGGGCTCTAGAGGTTAAGATAGTTCTAAAAATGAAAAAACGTAAAAATATGCCATTCTATGTTTAGTTTCAGTGGCATTCTCCGATTTTTCACTGCTTTCAGAGATTTCAAAAACTTACGTCAACAATAATCTAGGATAATAATGTAATGGAGCATTTCAGTAGTTACCTGGCAAAAATAGATGTTTTACTAATTTTTGGCCCTTGAAAAATATGGATCTATAACAACTACCTAACTTCTCATTTGTCGTAGTTCTTTCTCATTTATTGAATGTTGAACAGTTGAAACTGTTCACGTTGTAATGAAATGTTTCATGTTGAAACTATTCAGACGTTATGTCAAAACTACTACATAAATGAAACACCGGCTTAACTTTGGCTGGACCAGTACTGGAACCTTTTTAAAAAGGTTTTCACCTTCAAATATATTGCAAGAAACATGCACCTGTGCTAGTTCCATATCCAAGAGTGGAGAGGTGACCGGTAGAGTTGGAACAGCCTGGGGTCAAGTCGCCCATATCCATAGCCAGGATATCACTCCCGTGGAAATGCATTCAGCATTATAATAACCGCACCGGTTCTTTTTGAAATCCCTCGTCACTTCTTGGAAGCCAAGAGCCGGTGCCTCTCATTGTAGCATCGCCTGCAGAAACAAGAAAATTAATTTTGTTAAATACAGAGTTAATGTAGATAAATAAAATACAAACGGAGCTGCCATAGCATTCACCGACTAGAGCCGGGCATATCTTATTTGGACCAGGCCCATCAGGTCCAAACATAATTTTGGGCTAGCTTTAAAACTGCCCTCTTTGCTCTACGCCAACTCCAGAATAACGGAAACTTCATTTCTGTCCAATTCCAAGAATCCGGTAATAAAATACAAACGGAGCTGCCATGGAATTCACCGACCTAAATCGGGCCCATCATATATAATTATTACACTTCTGGGAGGTGAACGGTGGAAGAACGTAATTGTGGCCGTAGTGAGTCAAATGATCTATAAGCCCGCATATACTTCCACAAAAAGTTCCTTGCTTGAAACACCCAGAATGGCACTGGTCTGGGGTATGGCAGTACAACCATAAGCGATGTGGACTTAACCCTTGGAGTAAATGGGTATTTTCATGGATGCATCTGTCTCTTTTGCAGGATTTTCGGCGACATCGACTTAAAGTACTATAACTACGAAACTACTACACCAATCATAAAAAGAACAACTGCACAATGATTGCATTGAAATTTCGAATATAGAATATTGAAATATCATTTTGGAAAACAATTAGATAATTATGAATAAATATGAGAACGTCAAAGAAGTGAAAAAAACGCGGAACCAGATCTGGTCGTATCATACTCAACGGATAATTGTTTCAGAACCAGATTTGGTCGTATCATACTCAACGGGTTAAAGAAGACTTTCTTGCCAGGGGATTACGACAGCAACAGCATGGCTCTTGCTATTGGCCTTCAATGCCAGAATGATTGGACAGCAATTATGGACTTTTGCATTCCTCTTCCAATTCACTGGTAGGCAATGCTCTATGAATGGATGCGAGAGATGCTTAAATTTTATTTAAATGCCTTTCAGCATACTTTTTCAGACCCCAGAAACCTCGCTCGTTGCTATTCTGAGGATAGTTCATGTCCCCACTGTAGCAATACCCCTTGCACAGTTAGACATATTCTAACTGGCTGCAAGGCGGCCGTAGATCAAGGATAGTACACTTACTACCACGACAAAGTCCTTGCTGTTATTTGCGAGGTAATTAGCCTCTCAGTGGCTCGTGTCATTAAGGGCCTGACAGTCCCCTTAAAACCCCCAATACAGTTTGTGCGGGACGGCTCTAAAGGCAGAAAACATTTCATTACAAAACCTTTCTCAATAACCGAGAAAGCTTCAGATTGGATTCTGTAGGTAGATTTGATCTCTAAGCAGTATAAATTCCCTGAAAGTCTCGGATGCACAGCCCTCCGTCTAGATATAACTCTTTACTCTCTATCTTGGAAGGTGGCCCTTATCGTAGAATTAACTGTTTCATGGAAATCAAATATCCCAAAAGACGAGTACAAATTGAATAAATACCATGATCTTGCAAATGCCGTCACCCGGAACGGCTTAACTGTTCACCTTCATGCGGTGGAAGTTGACGCTCATGGCCTGCCAGCTAAATCTGTTTCACCTTTTTAAAGATCTTGGTCTCTCCAGAAAAATAATCAACTCTTTAGAAAAAATATCTAAACCCGCGATTTCCGCATCTTAAATTCTATAGCTTCGAAGGGGGAGTGAATGGGTGGTAAGGTGAACGCTCACATGTGGCAAGAGAGCTATCCTAAACCTACCACATCTCGGAAGGTGGCCTTTATTGTAGAATTAAACTGTTCCATGGGAATCAAATATCACAAAAGACAACGAGTACAAAATTTTATAAATAACGTGATCTTGTAAATGCCGTCACTGGGAACGGCTTTACTGATCACCTTCTAGCGGTAGAAGTTGACGCTTCTGATCTGCCAGCCAAATCTCTGTTTCACATTTTTAAAGATCTTGGTCTCTCCAGGAAAATAATCAACTCCTTCATAGAAAAATTATAGTGAATGGGTTATAAGGTGTACGCTCACTTGCGGCAAGACAGCTGTCCTAAACCTACCACATCGTTAGTCCGGAATCCACCGCTCAGTTCCCAGAACTGTAATAATAATATTATGATGGGTCAGACTTCAGTCGGTGAATTCTATGGCAGCTCCGTTTGTATTTTATTTATTAGAACTATTCCAAATTTAAGCCAGGAACTAGCATACGTAACATATAGGAACAGGCATATTAGGATTTATTTATTTTTTTAACATATATTTTCTATCCTATTCCTTCCCATAGAAAACATTCGTTTATCATCACTGGTTAAAATTCCTTTGGCTTGATAGTAGGTCAATTGGGTCACCCAGTGTAAACAAATCGATAAAAACTTTGATAGGCTGCATGCAGCTCACTTAATCTATCAAAGTTTTTATTGACTTATTTTGATCTATGGAAGTTTTATCGACTTATTTTAATCTATCAAAGTTATTAACGACTTACTTTGTTAGACAATCTAACCTCTAGCATTGATTCTATGGACGCTCACTACTACTAATAGTGCCAACATGCTAAAAAAAAACAAATTGCTTCATTGGGACGTTGATTATGGCCAACTGGGGTTGTCAACTACAACAGGCGAACACTTCACCTCAGGAAGTTGTAACGATAGTGATCATTCTATCTCCCGTGAGGTGAGCGTAGATGACTTGGAGACGATATAAATCTACCGTCTAGGTAAGCCAACATGTCGAACAGAAACCTACGGCTTACGCCAGCTAGGCCTCTGTTTAGAGATCTCTGCATCATGACGCTGCCGTCCATTTATATAATGGAAGTAGCGCTGTTCGTTCGCAGAAATCTAGCCGATTTTGAAGTGAATGGTGTGCATCATCACTATCCAACGAGATCCCGTAGCATGCTACGTTCGGTAAGTCATGCATTATCCAAGTCGGAGAGGCTAGCCGATTTCGCCGGCCCAGCGGTTTACAACAAACTCAGCGAGCACATTAGGCAGGCGCAATCTCTTGACGTGTTTAAGAGATGCCTTAAGAGATACCTTACAGATAAGGCGTTTTACTCACTGGAGGAATATTACTCGAGTGAAGTCTAAAATGCTTTGGTGGCTAAAGTATTTAATGATCTCTCTTGCATTTTGTCTTGTATTTTCTTCTTTTTACATTATTATTGTGTTTTTTTTTCTTCATTTTGTTTTGTTTATTTTATCTTTTCTTTACGATAAAAAAAAATATATGTTTGTTTGCTAATATGTATGAATGTTCGCTAATCTGACTTGTATACCAGTATACCAATAAAATGAACATGAATATGAATACGGTGAGGCAACGAGAAAAGTACCTAGCGGGCAGCCTCGCCCCAGTCTACCAGTTTTGGAAGGATATCTACGTTTGGAATTAACCATCAGGATACCTTCCACCTCCCGACTGGTTACGGGTCTTAAGTCGCTTGCAAGGTCTCTACCTGCAGTATGTTCAGATTTGGTTTGAATATATCGCGGACCAATAGCATCTTTTGTTGGTTGACTGGAAGATATTGTTACATAGCAATAAGTCCGCCATTGTACCTTGTTTTTATTGTGCGATAAAGAGATTTTCATTCATTCATTCATTCATTCTTTTGCCCGGCTCTGAATTCAGGATCAAGTAGCCATTTGGTCATTTCAAGAGTGGTTGACGACAGGACAAAAGTCATTGGCGAGACCGTCCGACGGAATGGAGAATTTAGCGATCGGCACCGAAGAAAACCTGGCTAAATAACATCAAAGACGACCTTAAAAATCAACGATTATCGGCTCGAGACATGGCAAAAAATCGTCAAGAATGGAAGCGAATCGTGAATAAAGTACGAGATCCAGCGTCACCGACAGCAGCGTATTGGCTGCGAGGGCGACCCCCCCCCAATCGCCGGCTATGGAATAAATAAATAATAATAATAAAGCAAGATGCGTAAACCATAACGCATGCGCTTAGCGGCGACTGTCATTCATTCACCAAACACAAACGGTGTTGACCAGGGTTGGCAAAAACCCGGGTTTTATCAAAAAATATCTGCCCACTGGGTTATTTTGGGTTTTTTCGGGGATTTTCGGGCTTTTTTGGGTAATTTCGGGGTTTTTCGGAGTTACTGAGAATTTTAAATTAATATATTTTAATTTTACATTTTATTTTATTTTATTACCATTTTATTGCATTTTTCTTCCATTCCAAATCTATTTACTACTGAATAAAGTTGTAACACTACCATGAAGGGAATTTCCCCGAAAATCCTTGTCAGTTGTCGGGGAGATCCCCTTTATTTTCACAACAGGATAACACTTAACACTAACAACCGCTAGTGGCGCTGTTTCGGCGCGAAAGTAAGTATTGAGAAGTAGTGCTGGCAGCGTTTCGCGCCGAAACGCTGCCAGCACTATTGAAGTGTGTATAAGGGTCTTTATCGCTTGAAGAGTATTGTAACGAATCAAGTGTTCTAGTGTTTTTGCATCTTCTGCTGCCTATCCACGTAACAATATTATCCATAAGTTATCTTATAAATCATGCCAAAAGTAGTCGGCATTACAACTTGTCCGGCCAGTTCTGCATCAATTGAAAGATTTTTCAACATTTGGAATGGTCTGGAGTAAATTACGGAACAGACTGGGTGTGTCAAAATATATCCTTTTTTTCTTTTTGATAAAATATAATATAAATGCTATATCCGTTCATTGATTTAATTATTATAAACAAGTATTTTTTCAAAAACCCACATTCGTCAAAAACCCTCGGGTTTTTTCAGGTGGGTTTTACCCAATTTAACCCAGTGGGTTTTTTCGGGTTGGGGAAAATCAAGCCAACCCTGGTTGAAACAGTACTTAACCTAAAATATGGATCCATCTCTGGAAAAAACTTACATATTTATTTGATAGTAAATGTTTATCGCAACAACTTTTGTCAGAAAACACATAATTAATCATACTTGTGATTTTTGACTAATCGAGTTCAAAAGTTTTATTTCCCACTAAAGCCGCTGAAAAGTTTGCGAAGCAAATCCGACGAAGATGCGAGGAACGTTTCGAGTAAAAGATGCAAAATCGCAAACGGCTAAAACCAGCCGGCCTGTTAACTTCTGCTAACTGCAGTTAGCTAACCATGACAAACAATTTAACAGCCGGTTAACAAACAATTTAACAGCCGGTTAAATTATATCATCTTGCACCAACTATTCGGACGTCACGGTTAACAAACCCCGGTCGGAATCTGCAAAATCCATTTTTGAATGTTAGAACATAACCATAGACATAGCTGAAATCAAGATTGCTCATCTCAGCGAATCACAGCACAGTTTAAAATGGCGGACAGGAGGTTCTCAGCTCATCAGAATCTCGTTTTCACGTCTTTCCTCATCAACATCAGACAACATTTAGCAAAAGTCAAAATGAGCAAAAAACTGGGACACCGGCGACGCGATCAAATCTAACCTCTGCAATCGGCAGCTCGCTAACGGCTGGTTAGTGACGTTAACCGGGCACCAGGGCTTGTTTAGGAATATAACTGCAGTTAGCACCCTTCGGCTACGTAACGACCAAATTTGGTTGCACATCAGAACACCGTTGACTACGTAATGACCAATATTGGCGGCTTGCTCCCGGAGTGCACAGTAATAACATTTTCTAATTCTAACGCATCCTAAAATCCATAACAAATATCTCATTATTACCATAGATACATAGACGGCCGTTAGAATAATTTCGCTCAACATTTCGCGAATATTTCTGGTAAAATTCCATTGTCAAACATCCTTTTTTTTTTGTTGAGAAATCATCAAAAAATTTATTGGTTTTTATGAGCTAATATCTAAATATTTTTGTATGTAAATAAGCAAAACGAAATATGGCATTTGATAGAGAATCTAATAAAAATCACGATAGTATTTACAATTTCTAAATAGGGTTCCGTATTTTTCCATAAGACAACTACAAGTTAGAAATGCTGCGTTTTTTTTACTTTTTCGACCTTCTCATATTTATTCATAATTATCTATTTGTTTTACAAAATGGGATTTCACTATACTATATACGAAATTTCAATGCGACCATTTCACATCTATTCTTTTTACGATTGCTATTGTAATTCCATAGTTATAGCACTTTTTGTCGAGCGTGGCGATATTGCAAGAAATTCCAATAAATTGCCGCGGTCTGCCATGAAATTATGCCGCTATTCGAAGGGTTAATAGAGCATAGTGCAAGCAGTTTCGAGTATTTAACTGTGGTTAGACTCTTTTAACACGGTTATCTATCTTAACCGAGCTTGGTGCAAATAGCCCATAGAGGAGAAACGTCAAAATAATTCATAAAAATTGATATTTTGCTCGTTTGATTCCTTTCACATTAGATAAGCGTCATTACGTCATTTCAATACGAAAAAGAAGTTATAAAATCGGCCGCCAGTTACAGTTCGCTAAATCAGCATAAAAGTAAAACTAACAGAGAACGCTAAAGTTATAAAATCACCATGCACTGCTGAAAAACCACAAAAGCAATGAAACTAACAGAAAATAAATAATCATATCAAAATTTAAATTTTGAACACTGAATCTAAATAAGAATACCATTATTTATAAGTAAATTATAATCAGCACAGTCAACCGTAAAGAGAAATCACATTAGAATGTGCACAAATTTCGACAATTTTACAGCGATCAAAAAAACGACAAGTCGAAGGATTCTTATTGGAAATGGCCGCGATTTCGATTATTACCAAATATAGGCCAAGAAAAGGGCGGTTTTGAAAAAATAGGTCATGAATACGTCTATTTTAGTCGCTTTGCAGTTCCACCCAACGCCCCTACGTGTACAATTATACAGAGAATCTAAAATTGCTCACTCCGCCATTTCATAAAATAGCGAATACACCCATTTTTTTTTATAAATATTAAATCACTCACGTTATTACGTAGATCTAAGTGCACCATAGTACGGAATCCAGGCTCTTCCTATTTTCTATCTATATTATCATCCCTCTCGCTCCCTACAGACGGTTTTCCATACGAGCGACGGAGACGGATGTATATATAACGCACTGCATATAAACTGTCAAACCCACCCACCGAAGAAGTCATTGATCTTGAGGCCGAATACACGGGAAACGCAAATAAAAGCCCTTGAATTACACAATAGACACATTCTAAATTTCACCTCTTTTATATTTAACGCGTTGGCGGCGGTTTCTCACAGAAATAAACGGTAAAATAAGAAAATACAACGAAAAGACAGCCCCAGGCGCAGGCGTCCATTAATTACACAGTGTTACCAACCAACACCTATTATTTATTAAACTCAAAACTGAACTTAGTTGCTTTAAACACGGTATTTGATAATATGCTCATATTATGTTTATATTAATAATATTCTATGATATTGTGTAGTAAAAAATACAAATTCATATTCATAAAAAAATTAAAAAAACAGTTTATGCCCTCTACATGCCTCTACACGTCGGCCAATGTTGGGCTACAACGCACCACAGCGGTGGAAGCGAGTCAGCATTACTGCGACGTGAAAAATGTATGGAAAAGAGCGAGAGCTAAGCTGGCTCATATGTTGGCAAACGGTAGAATGGGCATTGGAACATGTGACATTGAATTAGAATAGAACTATGACATCGTTATAAAAAAAAAAGATCTTTTTCGAAATAAATATTTTTGAATTGAATTGTAAAAAAAATAGTTTTTGTTTTTTATTACTTTTTTTCAAAAGACGACTTGGGTCCCATCAAACTTGCAGAAGGCAAATTTGCAGACGGCAATCTTGCAGACGGCATTCTTGCAGGCGGCAGTTTTGCAGAAGGCAATCTTGCAGAAGGCAGTTTTGCAAATGTCAAAATGACCTAACCTAACCTAACAGAAAAACTTAAAACATTTTTTTTAATGTTTAGTTTGATGTATAAAAGTCATCCACTACAAGGATGCCGGTAATTAATGTCACTTCGATTTTAGGGAAAGAAAAACCTAACCTAACCCAACCTAACAGAAAAACTTAAAAGCTGTACTGAAGGTTGCCGCCTGCAAGGTTGCTTCCTGCAAGGTTGCCTCCTGCAAATCTGCCCTCAACAAATTTGGACCTGTCAAAAGTGACATTTGTGCTAAATTGCCGCATGCAAAACTGGCGCCCCCCGACGACTTTCGCTCGCGTTCTGTCAGTAGATATGTTTTCAAAAAGCGCTACGTAGGGAAGCTACCTCATTGGCTGCGGATTCCTGCGTTTTGGTAAACGGCTTATCACAATCAATCAGATAGTTTCCCTAAGTATCACACTACGGGAACGTAGTCCACTAAACGTAAGCATTTCAGTGTCAAAACGTCATAACAAACCTTGAGTTTTTATTGTATGTTTTATCAAAATCGTGTTGGTAATCGAAGCGAGCGCGCTTGCTGCAATTTCCTGCGATTTCTAAAATAATCACAACTGTACCCGCGGCAAATTCGGACGAGTTTTAATTGTTGTTTTACCGAAGAGTAACTTTCAAAACAATGGAGTCCACCCCGTTGATAACACGTCCTGAAAAAGTGACATTCTTCCAGAATATTTTCTCAAGGTAAAGTCTTTGTGCTATGGTAATTAAGTAGCGTTCTTCGGGGTGCCAACGTCTCACGGCGGAAAAATTCAAGGATTTTCTTCAAGGACTTCAAATTTAATCTTTTTAAAAGCCTAACTTAGTGAAGCAGACGCTTGCTTGTTAATCTGTTGGAATTATTGCAGTATAGGTACCTTTCTCAGAAATCGAAAAAACAAAGAAATACTACTAGGTTAGATCATTGTAATGCTAAATGTGAAAGAAAAAAGCTTCGGACGCTTAAATTTTCGAAACCAAATTTACATACAAAAAAAAAAAATTTTTTTTTACCTCAGTTTTTAAGGTTGTTTTAAAAAACCTAACCTAACCTACCGCCAAATAGGTGTTTATGAATTATTTATAAAAAATAACTACCGAAATGTATGGGTTTGGCGCTTTTTTGAATGCTTATATCTCGCTTATTTATTGAGACCGAATAAATATTATTGCAGATTCGGAATCAGCGTGGTGAATATAGTCTGGTGACGTTAAAAAATCAACAATCTAGAAGAGGTACCTATACTGCAATAATACCAATCTGTTCTACACTGGTCTTGGAACAGGTAGGTAATGGTTCTCGCGCAGTTGGGCCATTAAGACCTGCTCTGTATTTCTCTTCGTCTAAACTCAGGGTACAGCTCCCATCCAGTAGCCTCCTCAAAGAGAGTCTACCCCGGTTTAGACTTTCCCATGACATGGCAGTGGATCAGTTCTTGGTATTTATTAGGTATTGCTGCCAGTTCTACATTGTGGATTTTTTAACGTCAACCAACTATATTCACCATGCTGATTCCGACTGCAATATTTTATCGGACTCAATAAATAAGAGAGATACAGTAGAACTCCAATTATCCGAACTCCGACTATCCGAATCGCTGATTATCCGAAATTAAAATGGAAAACAATTAAGGCGGAAACGTACTGCGATTCCCAAAATAATGATTCTGTCTACGCGCGCTGTTGTCCTTGGGGGTTATTACTAATGTACAGCACTTTCTAAATATGCTTAATTTGTAAAAGTGCAGCCTTTACATTTAATTAATATAGATATTGATAATAAATTTTTATATTAAATAGTTTTTTCTTCCAATTTAAACATATATACAATAATTGATTAAAATGGACCCTTTTTTCGGAATATATCCAATTATCTGAATTTTCAATTATCCGAATGGGGTCCGGTCCCAATTGATTCGGATAATTGGAGTTCTACATTTAAAGAAGTGTCAAACACCTACATTTCGGTAGCTTAACCCTTCAGGCCTCGACCCCTCAGCCGATTGACAAGTTAATGTCCCAAAAAAAAATAGTAAAAATTAGTAAAAAAAATGAATTTTGACACTGTCTCACCAAAACATTAATTACTGCCAAACCACTGTACCCATAATTAAAATAAAACATATTATCATAATAAAACATAATAAACTAAAACAAATTAAATTAAAACGGGGCCGTCACGCTGAATCGTGTTGTGGCCGATATCGGCCAATTGGAGCTCTAGGGGTTAAGTTCGTTTTTATTTTTACCCAATTTGTTAGTTTTTTTTTATAAAACCATCATTAACCCTTAAGCACGGATATATATATATATTTCTTTAACTACCACTGATATAGGTCTCAGATATCCCAAAGATAAAACTGGATAAAAAAAACATAGTATTTTTTTTTATACAATACACAGCTCACAGAGCACCCAACAACTCGAAGCTGCCTAAACGTACAACACTCTTATGCGCACGAAAGCTAGACAGAAATAGTTTCTTTTTGCGATGGGAGTCAGACCTATATCAGTGCTAAGGGTTAAAACTAATTTAAAAAAGAAACCAACACTACATACTTCGTATTAAATTTTACATTAAAATGATCAGATTTAGTAGTGTTTTTTTTTTATTTTATTGAAAAATAGATGATGTAGCAATATGTAATAAATTCTCAGTTGCCCTGGAAGATGGCCTTTGGCCGCTACTGGGTGGTTTGGTCGGCGTCAGGCAATCTGTGCACTCTGTGCACAGACTGTGCACTCCGGCAAATAACTGGAGGAGTCTGGAGACGATATAATGATTCCTCAGCAGCAGTGGTGCATGTTGACCTGATGTTACATTTTAATCAAATATTAACGCCTCTGGCGTTAATATTTGTTTCTCGGCTAAAAGCCAACAGATGGAGCGGAACCCAACCGGGTTTGTCTGCCGACCGAGAGAAGGCGCTCATCAATTTCATTTATTACTAGATGACCCGGTGATTTTCGTATCACCTAAAATTGATTTGATTGTAACTCTTCATAAGCGTTTATTAATCCTAATCAACCTTCCAAATCCAATTCATTGAAATCTATAATATGGCCGAATCATGCACGGTTTGAGTTTCGTTTGGTGATTAAATGAAAGTCGTTTGTAATTGAAATAAATTCAATGTATTTAAATTACATGATGAAATATAAGAGCAGTACACATTCAAGACAAAACATTCTGGTTAACTATGTTTTTCGTTTTGTTTTCCGGCACGTAAATAAACAAAAATTACGGCTTTCCGACCGATGGCTTGGCGAACACGGGACATACAGTTGTCCATGCACGAAATACGGAAATTCCAAGTTAATTCCGCAAACTTCGTCATCGCGAAGGCAAGACGCACAGGGAATTGCAGCCGTTTAAAATCGAATGGCAAATCCGTTGATTGATGTTGATTGTCGAGTTTGATTGATGTTACGCGGCATGATGATGACTGAGCCTAATTTCTATTGCAAATGTGGCAATCCAGGCAATCCTGTGGGATAGTTGACTACTTCATCCTGGTTGATAATTGTATATATCGATTTGATGGCAAACAACTGTCCCTGAATTAAATTTTAAATGGTCGCGTTAAGGTTATTGACATATTAGATTTTCACCGCTAATTGGGTCGTTCGGTCGGCTAATTATGGTTTTTGAACTTCTGCGCTTAGTTCTGAAAAACACGCCAATAGAGTTCCTCCTTCTTACTAATGTACAACAATTGCTTTGAAAACACATCTGCATTTCGATTTTGCTGCAAAAACACTCGCATGTTAGTCATCAATCGGAGTGTCTTCACATGTTGCCACAAATTTGATGATTTTAAGCACGCGTTTAGTTCGTCAGCTACAGTTGAACGTGGAATAACTGGAAGAGTTTCAGACTTTTCCAACTTTTTCGACTTTTTCAACTTTTTTTACTTTTCCGTCTTTTTCGACTTTTTCCCATTGTTTTACTTTTATGACTTTTACGACTTTTTCGACTTTTTTATTTTTTTGCATTTTTCGACTTTTTTGACCTATTTGACTTTCCCGACTTTTTCGCCATTTTTTTTTACATTTCCGACTTTTTGACTTTTTTCCATTGTTCGACTTTTTTGTCTTTTGTGACTATTTTGACTTTTTTGTTTGTTTTTACCTATTTGACTTTTTCGCATTTTTCGACTTTTCAGTTTTTTTTTTACTTTTTCGGGTTTTTCTATTTCCGCTTTTTTTACTTTTTCCCCTTTTTAGATTTTTTTGCATTCTTCGACTTTTCCGACTTTTTCAGTGTTATTAAATAGATTTCCTTAATCCGCAGACTATCCTCGGAATACTAAGTCCGCGTATTATCTCTTAATTCGGGTGTTAAAGCAATGGTATTAATAAACCAGCTTTAAACCTAGACTAGTTAGTCGGCGGATTAGAGTGAAAACATTTTTTTCCATATAGTAACACTGTCATATTCGGTTCGTTATGTTGTCAACTTGGCTAGACTTAGGTCTCAGCTGTCATTCGAACTGCGACATAACCTCAATTCGCAATACCTCTGTTGCGTCGGCTGCTTGGTTTTTATAAGTAAAATGAAAGAATATTTATGCACTTACTAATTCTTTATTTATTATTAAGGGCAACCATAACCTTGTTGATCAAAAAATAGTTTTATCGATTGTCATAGTTTTGTCCAGCTTCTCCGCCGACTCTTGGGATGCAGTCGATAACCTAGGTCTACGTGTTAAGCTTGAATCTGAAAGTAAAACGCAATAACATATTACTAAGTATAAAAATATATAGAAAGAAACAAATTACAGAGACACTAACCTTATTACAACCAACTGATTGCCGCGGCGACTTGCAGCTCGGGCTTCACGTATCCACCTTTTTTGTCGCCTCGAACCTCAGGACGTACCATATTTAAAATTTTTAGAATACTCACCTTCCAGAAACGATAATTTTTGCGAAATTCCTAATCCGGCAATTTGACATATTATGGGTCGAAGCGCCTTTTGTAAAAATTCGGCATTCGGAGCCTAAAAACGCGCAAACGTTGACGGTACGAAAATAATTCACTTCATCCATTTTCTCACGGAATATCACGAATAACGAACGCAAAATCTGAACAAATCGCTGGTATGTCGCAAAACACGCAACTGTTCACCGCTATTCCTGCACTATTCCACCTCACACCACGGACTAAACTGACAGGAGATAGTCTAGTAGTAATAGCGACGGAATAGTGCTATTCCAGGTTTATTAATGGCACTTTCGTTTATTCCGAGGATTACGCGCGGAATAGGAATTAGTCTGGGTTTATTAATAACACTGTTTGACTTTTTCGACTTTCTGCCTTTTTTTACTTTTCCGACTATTTGGCTTTTTCCCATTTTTTGACTTTTTCGACTTTATTGTTTTTTTTTCTTTTTCGAATTTTTTGACTTTTTTCACTTTTTTTAAATTTTTTGACTTTTTGAAATTTTACACATTGTACGGAATGAACAAGTTATGGATGCGCTATCCATAACTTAGAGCTGTCAAACAATACGATCGCTGCGGTAGCCATCTAGAAGTGGCCAATGTTCCCAAAATGACCAATTTCGATTTTCCGTTGTTTCTTTGAGTTTTTCCTAAATATTTTTTTTTGTAAACCAACCCTGAATCAAACCAAACAAAATAAAAGAAAAATAATTCAAATCGGTCTAGTCATTTCCGAGATCCTGCGAGACTAACACACGGCGATTCATTTTTATATATAAGATTATTATTATTATTATTATTACTTTTACAAACAAGCAGCGTAATTGCTGATATGTCTGAATATGATACTGAGTACAATTACAAATTCTGTTTAAGATATGCGTCTAATCTGATTTTGAATGTTTACACTACACGCTTCAACCACTTCAACACAGCAGGTAAACTATTCCACTGGTCCACAATCCGCTTGGTCAGAAAATGTTTCCTGGGATTCATGCGGAATCGTGTTTTCTCCAGCTTAAAGTTGTGTCCTCGCAGATGATGCTTGTAGCTTCGCCTGAAGATAGAAGGCAATTCAGGGCAATTGTAGCATCCGTTAAGGATCTTATATGCCTCAATGAGGTCACCCCTGGTCTGACAATCCTTGAGTGTGGGCAGTTGCAATCTGCAGTCGTTCTGCATATTCCAGAATTTATGAAGTTAATATTTAGATGAAATGAGTCCTGGGTTGACACATTTAAAAAAAATCTCATATGGCAACCCTGACTGTGGTGGCCTGTTTTTAGATGCATCGAATGACCTTTTTTCAGATATCTCCGCGTATCTCCTTATAGTCTAAACAATTTCACCCAGGCAATGTTTCCTCGGTGCATTAATTATGACTCCAGCAGGTTTTACCCCAAAAGAGAAAAATGACTCAAAACTGCTTTTGCGGGAAGGAGGCAGCACAGGACATTTCATCACAGTATTATCTTGATGTGGCAAGTTTTTACGGAGGAATAATATCTAGTATACTAGCAATATCGAAGCACGTAGTAAGTGGCCGTAGTGAGTCAAATGATCTACAAGCCCGCGTAGACTTCCACAAAAAGTTCCTTACTGGAATCAGCCAGAATGGCACTGGTCTGGGGTATGGCAGTACAACCATGAGCGAAGTGGACTTAAACAAGTCTCTCTTGCGGGGAGATTACGACAGCAATAGTATGGCTCACGCTATTGGCCTTCAATGCCAGAATGATTGGACAACAATTGGAGACTTTTGCATTCCTCCTCCAATGCCAGAGATGCTGAAATTTTAGCCCTTTCAGCATACACTTCCAGACCCCAGTAACCTCGCTCGTTGGAGCTATGCCGAGGATAGTTCATGTCCCCTTTGTAGCAACACCCCTTGCACAGCTAGGCTATTCTAGCTGGCTGCAAGGTGGCCTTGGATCAAGGACGGTACACTTACCGCCACGACAAAGTCCTTGCTGTTATTCGCGAGGTACTTAGCCTCTCAGTGGCTCGTGCCAACAAGGGTTCCACAGTATCCTCCAAACCCCCAATACAGTTTGTGCGGGTTGGCTCTAAAGGCAAAAAACATCTCACTGCGAAACCTTTCTCAATAATCGAGAAAGCTTCAGATTAGATTATGGAGGTCGATTCGGTCTCTAAGCAGTATAAATTCCCTGAAAGTCTCGGATGCACAGCCCTGCGTCCAGATATAACTCTTTACTCTCTATCTCGGAAGATGGTTCTTATCGTAGAATTAACTGTTCCATGGGAATCAAATATCCCAAAAGATCACGAGTACAAATTAAATAAATACCATGACCTCGCAAATGCCGTCACCCGAAACGGCTTCACTGTTCACCTTCACGCGGTGAAAGTAGGCGCTCGTGGCCTGCCAGCTAAATCTTTGTTTCACTTTTTTAAACATCTTGGTCTCTCCAGGAAAATAATCAACTCCTTTCTAGAAAAATTATCTAATACCGCGATTTCTGCATCTCAAATTCTATGGCTTCGAAGGGGGAGTGAATGGGTGGTAAGATGAACGCTCACATGTGGCAAGACAGCTGTCCTAAACCTACCACCGCCGGTCGTCAGTCCGGAATCCACCCTTCACCTCCTAGAAGTGTAAAAAAAACAAAAAAAATATATATATGATGGGCCCGATTTTTGGTCGGTGAATTCCATGGCAGCTTCGTTTGTATTTTATTTTTTTATTTTATTACTACAAAACCATATATCACTACAAAACCTTTCTCTGTAATCTAGAATGCTTCAGATTGCATTCTGGAGGTTGAGTTGGTCTCTAATCAATGTAAATTCCCTAAAAGTCTCGAATGCACAGCCCTCCATCCAAATATAGCTCTTTACTCTATCTCGGTGGATGGACATTATTGTAGAATTAACTGTTCAATGGGAATCAAATATCCCAAAAGACCACGAGTACAAATTAAATAAATACCATCATCTCGCAAATGCCGTCACCCGAATCGGCTTCACTGTCCACCTTCACGCGGTGGAAGTTAGCGCTCGTGGCCTGCCAGCTAAATCTATATTTCACCTCTTCAAAGATCTTGGTCTTTCCAGAAAAATAATCAAGTCTTTCCTAGAAAAATCATCTAAAACCGCGATTTGCGCATATCAAATTCTATGGCTTCGAAGGGGAATGAATGGGTGGTAAGGCTCACATGTGGCAAGACATCTGTCCTACAACTACTACATCCGGTCGTTAGTCGGAAGTACACCGCTCACCCCCCCCCCAGAAGCGTAATAATAGTATTATTATGGGTCCTACTCCGTTCAGTAAATCCATGGCAGCTCCGTTTGTATTTTATTTTTTTATTTTTATTGCAGGTTGCGGAAATGTCGGAAAAAGTTTATATGGAGGTCACATAAACTATCTCCTAGAAGTATAACTATAGGAAAATTACCAGAAGAGGAGTTTCCAAACAATTCGACTCGAAATCAAGTATGTGGATTGGCTATTTTTTTATTGCAACTAAAAAGATATAATTAAAGTAAAAACACTAAAAATAATGCCTATGTATTTTATGTCGGGCATCTCCCTCTGCAAATGCCACATAGAAGCGCAAAAAATTACAATTATAATATTTGGCCTGTCATTTATAAGGTTTATATGATGTCCTGGTTCCGTAAACGGGAGATAAGATTCAAAGTTCAAAGTTTATTTACTTCCAAAAAACCCTGCAAGGGTATACCAATTATTACATACTAGATAACCCGGTGAACTTCGTATTACCGTACTTTTCCGACTTTTTCTCATTTTTCGACTTTACTACTTTTTCCCATTTTTTCGACTTTTTTACTTTTTAATTTTTTTGACGCTTTTGATTTCTTTGACTTTTTTGGCTTATTTGTCTTTTTTGACTTTTTCGTTTTTTTTGGCTTTTCTACTTTATTTACTTTTTCGACTTTATTGACTTTTTTCACTTTTTTGACTCCTTTGACTTTTTAGACTTTTTTGACTTTCTTGACTTTTTGACTTTTTGAAATTTTACACATTGTACAGAATGAATACAGTAACAGTTATGGATGGCGCAGCTGTCAAACAATACGATCGCTGCGATAGCCATCTAGAAAGTGGCCTATTTCCCAAAATGACCAATTTCGGTTTTTTCGATTTTCAGTTGTTTCTTCGAGTTTTTCCTAAATATTTTTTTTTGTAAACCACCCCTGAATCAAGACAAACAAAACAAAAAAATAATAATTCAAATCGGTCGAGTCATTTCCGAGATCTTGCGAGACTAACGCACGGCGATTCATTTTTATATATATATATAGATGTTATTTATAACTCTTATTTTAATCATAAAACTGACAAAAATAAAATGTATACACATTAGAAATCTGAATGTTAATAAACTATACAAAATCAACCATTATGTTATCTAAATATTTAAAAAAAGAATTAAGAATCCTATACCAAATCTAAGAGCAATCAAAAATTTTAATATATAGAATAGAAAGAAAAATCTATTGAATAATCTTGCGAAAAATATATAATAATAATCAAAGAGTAAAAATATAAAAATAAAAGCAGTATTCCTAAATCCTGTTACAAAATCAGTAAATAAATGGTCTATAACAGGGGTAGCCAACCGATCGATTGCGATCGACCGGTCGATCGTGACTATTATTCCAGTCGATCGTGGCTAGGCAAAAAATATAAATACGTAGAACAAACTGCGCAACGTAATCACCAACAGCTGCACAATTTCAGGCAGTTAACAGCTTCAAATGAATTAATTAAATATGACACAATTACATTTAAAAACATTGAGACGCCATTTTGCCTCCAAAGAAGAAATTTCGCAAGGATCATATGGAAAAACATATTACCTACAATTTCATTCCTGACAAGTACACGGCAGATATTAAGGCAGTGGTATCAGACTTTGAATTTCGCTTTAGTGATTTAAAAAAAATGAGAAGTTATTGGAATTTATCAGTTATCCGTTTAATAATTCCATTGATCATAGTGATATCTATGAAATGGCTACAAAATTTGCAGATACATTTCAAATGACAACATGATATTTCAATACGAAATTATTACTCTGCGCTGCAACATATTTCTAAAAGCAAGGTCATCTTCCAACAAGAAATATCCGAATTTGAAGAAATGTGTTGGGACAACTCTTGCGTTCATTGGAAAAACGATTAGTCACCAAATGGAGGGAGCAGGAATACAGCTAATAACCAGGAAGAACATAACAAATTACTCAAGAAAAAATCCTCGCTCTGTCGTCGTAAAATTCTTCAATAATCTTCAACGTAATGCATTTCTTCGCTCAGCTATGCAATTTAACCGGAATTGTAAAAGTAACTCGGATAAATTAAATACACACCACTTGAATCTAGCAGATGAACCAAAACCAATCTTTATATCAGAACATCTCACGCAAAAAGCTAAGTATTTATTAATGCAAGCAAAGAAATTTTCCAAACTCAATAATTTTCAATACTGTTGGGTTAAAAGTGGAAAAATATTTCTTAAAAAACAGGAAAAATCCAAAGTATTCACCATTACAAGTGAGGATGTTTTGTCCAAGATTATCGCAAACAATGACAGTATCTGAGATAATTTTATTACTAAATTGTAATATATTACTATGGTCGCATACAAAAAACCAATCGAAAACTCATATACATAGTGATATATTATGCTATTATATATGCTATAGATATTATATATATTATACTATTCTACATATCATACATATTATATATAAATTGAACTATAACTATCTTATTATAGCATTTAAAACGTATTTTACTTTACATATAAATAAATATATTGTAAGTTATAATTATCTTATTATGGCATTTAAAACGTGTTTTGTCTTACATATAAATAAATATATTGTAACCATTAATACAACGTTTATTGCAATATACAGCGGAAATAATCTTTTTATTGTACTAATCCTTACCTATAACTATTGTGCAAATGTTATTTTACCCGTTATATATACCTTCCTCGAATTATTGCAATATTTCAAGAGAGATTTTTAAAAAAATACTTATTTAGACCTAAAACAATACCATTGCCGTATTTATTTGTACTTACTTAATATCCAAAATGAATGATTTGTATAATTTTATAGACGAAAAATATATAACATGTGAAGAATTTGATAACTCCAATGAATGCAAAGATTACCTAATGAGAGGGAAAAGCCTAAAGCTATTTTCGCTTAACATTCGTAGTGTCAATAAAAATTTTGATGACTGCCTTATACTGCTTATGCAGTTTGATTACCAATTTGACATTATTATTTTGACTGAATGCTGGATTAGTAATATTTATACCGCGAGAGTACTGCCAGGGTTTGACTCTTATCATACCAAAAATATAAGACTTCAGAATGATGGCGTTGTAATTTACCTGAAATCCGATCTAAAAGCTTTCGTTACAGAAAAGAAAATTGATGATGCCAACTGCCTACATATGTTAATTGAGGACGATATCAATATATTTGCCATTTATAAAACACCAAGTAAAACTAATATAAATAGCTTCGTTCAATCGCTAAACGGTTTGCTTACGGAATACTCGAACGAACCCAATATAATACTAACTGGGGATATTAATATTAACATAATAAATAATCGACATCCACAGGCTGAAGACTACCTCAATATGTTAACCCAAAATAGATTGAAAATCGCCATCGACAAAGCGACAAGAACAGATCGCGAACAATCTAGTTGTATAGACCACATAATGGTCAAATCAAGAATGCCAATTAAGTCATTTATCTATAAGACTACTATCACTGACCACTATGCGGTTGGACTATGTATCTCGAAAAATATGAAAAAATTGTCTCAGCGTATCCAGTCTAAAACCATCACAGACAATAAGAAACTTTTAAACTTGTTTCGCGAGGTGACATGGGATAAAGTCTATGATGCCAAGGACGTGAATGAAGCATCCAACCTCTTTCTAAAAATATATTTGGATTGCATAAACAACGCCTCAACTGAAAAGAAAATTAATCTTTCTCGTTCAAAAGCTAAAATCAATCCGTGGATAACGGACGGTCTATTATTCTGCATAAGAAAGCGAGACAAGCTCCACAAAGATGTAAGAAGAAATCCTAATGATGTACAACTACAAACTTTTTATAAAAAATATAGGAATACCTGCAAAAAAATCATTAAGAAAACCAAAGAGTCATATTACAGCGAAAAATTCAAACAAGCAAATGGCGATATGAAGAAAACATGGGAGTTAATTAATGACATAGGGCACACAAATAAGAATAAACCCTCAATTAAGTCAATAAGGGTTGGTAATAAGATAAAAAGCGTGGACAAGGATCTTCGAGAACTAACCAACTATGCCAACGAATATTTTGTGTCTGTTGGACAAAAACTTGCAAACTCCATTTTAGCGGATATGAAATATACTGAATCTGCTTTGACTAACCAAATAAATATATTTCCTAAAACTAAAAAGCAGTTTGCGCTGGGTCTTGTTAACAAAACGGAAATTGCAAACACCATAAAAAATCTGAAAGCTGATTCTTCACCCGGGTTAGATGGTATACGCACAATTCACTTCAAACTTGTAGCTGAGTTTATTTCCGAACCTCTCGCATACTTAGTGAATTTAAGTTTCAAATCGGGCACCTTTCCTCAGTCACTAAAGACGTCAAAGGTTATTCCAATATTTAAGAATGGCAACAAAGAAGATATTGGAAACTATCGACCGATATCTCTACAAAATATAATTTCGAAAGTAATTGAAAAAATTGTAAAAAAGAGGCTTATAAAACACGTCGAGGCTGAGGGGCTCCTTTCAACTAACCAATTCGGCTTCAGAGAAGGTCGAGGAACGCAAGATGCAATTAACGCTGTTACCCAATATATATCAGTAAATATTGATAAGGGGAGAAAAGTTATGGCAGCGTTCCTCGACCTATCGAAAGCATTTGACACGGTGTCTCACCCGATTCTCTGTAAAAAACTGGAGAGCTTTGGAGTTAAAGGGGTATCCATGGAATGGTTTAGAAGCTACTTGGATGACAGATCTCAGGTAACAGCAATAAATGGACAGATCAGTGAGAAACTAAATATAAGATATGGCATTCCACAAGGAAGTGTGCTAGGGCCACTCCTGTTTCTAATATATATTAATGAATTATGTGAACTCCAACTTAATGCGAAAGTCATCTCATTCGCAGACGATACGGTCTTATTAACAGAAGCGACTAATTCGGCAGAAGTCGCACTTAAATTACAAAATACTCTGGATACCGTTAGTGAGTGGCTAAATAAACATATTTTAACAATTAATTCGTCGAAAACCAAAGTAATGAACTTTAGCTTACGATCAGTTCATATCTCCAGCTTCTTTAAAATCCACTCTCACAATTGTCTTAAAGACTGCACATGCTCATGTGAACGACTAAGTGTTGTAGATAATATAAAATATCTGGGAATAAATGTGGATTCTAAGCTGAATTGGTCTAAGCACATAATTCAAGTCTCGGATCGATTACGGAAACTAATATATGTTTTTTGTGAACTGCGCAATGTATTATCTCGGAAAACAATTAAAATCACCTACATGTCTCTATGCCAAAGTCTTATGATTTATGGAATTGTAGGGTGGGGTGCTTGCACGAAACAGGCCCTGGATCCACTAATAAAGACGCAAAAACTGCTGCTACGGATAATTTATAGGAAACCTAATGACTACCCGTCAGAGCGTCTTTTCAAAGAGTCTAAAGTTCTGGACGTCAAGCAATTGTTTATTAAATATGTGATAATATTTTTTCATAAACACAAAGATAGATATGATCAAAGTCAGCAAAACTTCAATACTCGGAGTTCACGGAAACAAAATTTCCTTATTCCTCGAGTGCAAACAACATTTGCACAACGACAAGCTTTTTTCATTGGTCCCAAACTATATAATGACATAGAGGAAAAATGGAAACACATAAAGAACAATCAAGAGTTTAAAGACAAAATTAATAAATGGTTATTTGAATTAGGGAGGTCTAAATCTGAAAACTTGGTTTGTAAAGCGTATGTATAACGGTTAATTTAAAAATAATATTGTATATTTATATACATTATTATGCATATATTAATAGTATCATATTTTTATTTATGTTATTTCAAGTTTTTTTAAATACTGCTTTTAAAATTGTATTTATATATTTTAATTAATTATAAATATGTTTATACCATATAGCATCTATTATTTATTAAAATCGTATTTACGTATATGTGTATTTGCCATATTGTATTACCTATGTTATTTATTTATTCTGATATATTATTCAATCTTAATTAAGCACATTCATTGAATATAAAAATAAAAATGTTTTTTTTTTACTTTAATTAGGCTAATTGTTACGTAAGTTGTTTTACTTATTTCAATTATTTACTCTGACCCGCCTAGATACGGGACATTTAAGTCCTAGTTAGGTGGGCACTGAGCATTAGCTGCATTTCGGTGTTCAATTTTTCCGAGTTACTTATAACATTGATAACAATGGGGCTAAATGTACAAACAAATAAATGAATAAAGTATTAAATCTGAAAAAAAAAAAGTGTTTTGGTTCAACATATTTATGTGAGTCAGCATTTTACTACTTAAAACAAACAAAAAATAAACAAAGTTCTCGCTTGTCAGACGCTCATTCATTGGATTCTTTAATATTGGCAATTTCCAACTACAAACCTGATTTTGCTAATCTAGCGGAAGACGCTTAGACGCAATGCTCACTATAATTTAAATAAGTAGTTACTAAGAATAATTATCAGTTTTATGTTTTCCCTCTTAATAAAATAAAAAATACTACATAATTGTGTACCTACTGAACTATGCTGTTTCATTTAAGGTTTCAAGAAGTATGTAATTGGTAGATTGCACAGGGTTTCGTCAGTAAACAGTAGATCTTGGATCTAATCAAGTTGGCCACCGCTGTTCTATAAAATGAAATGTTAAAAATAAGATTAAAATCAAAAATTGTAAAAAAAATTAAATACAATTAGTTGAATGTGAATATAACATTTTAAAAATCTGTGCCATATTGACATTTTTGTAATAAAAAATCCTTAGTTAGTTTTTTAAAAAGTGCATATGTTTCTATATTTTTTAATTCTTTTGGTAATCTGTTATAAAACGTTAAGGCTTCTAAATTGACTTGTTCTTTGAAATGATGACATTGTAGGTATAGAATTATGTGTATACATCAATTTGTGCCTTGTATTGTGGGAATGTATGTGGGCCTGAGTTTGGGGCTTCTCTTTATTTTTTCACAACTGCCCAATAAAAAAGGAGTGTTACGTGTTCAGGTTTCATCTATGTATGTTTTCCGTTTCTTTATTCCACCATAACTTCTAAACATTCGACCTGATTTAGAAGTACGTAGTATTGTCTAACTATCCAAATATCAAGTAAATAGTTGTCTAAACGACAAATTCCCCAATTATCAATAAATTAACAGAAATATAACAAATAAAAGGCCTGACTGAGAACATTCCGAAAATTTATATGTCTGAAAATATATATGGATGAATACTTTCATTTTCACAACTACCCTAGGCAACTTAAATACGATCTTCCAAGCAGAATGTATTGTCATCACCAGAGCAACACAGGTAGTTGCAGCCAAAGATGTCGGAGACCTAAGCTTGAAATTTGTCTCCGACAGTGCCTCCGAGCTACAATCGCTAGCAAAAAATACTATAACCTCTGTCCTTGTACTGGAATGCCACAATGCGCTTCAATCCATTGCAAGGTCAAATAGAGTGACCCTGCAATGGATTAAGGGGCACAGCGACTCACTGGGCAACGACGCGGCAGACGAACTGGCCAAAATGGGATCAAAGGAAATAGTATATGGACCTGAACCCTTGATGCCCAACCCCAGGCCCAAATAAAAACATGGCTACGCAGGAACACTGACGAAACCCACCTTAAAGAATGGAAAAAAAACGCAGGATGCAGGCAAACAAAGAACGCGGTTCCGGAAGCGTCTAAAAAACTTGCCCGCAAACTCACCAGATTAAAAAGGGACAAAATCCGTAATCATAGGTACTATGACAGGCCACTGTCCCCTAAACAAACACCTGTTTACCATAGGTGTGACAGACAGCCCTCTATGCAGAGGATGCATGGAGGAAGAAGAAACGCCACAGCATGTGCTCATGGAATGCAGGAGCGTGGCAGAGCAACGGGCAAGAATACTACAATCTCCAGCATCTGTCCCGGAGGCCTGTAGCAACCTAAACAGGCTGCTAACCTTCTGGGACAGCCTGGGTTGGCTGGAGTAACATAAATAGAAACATGAGCCACGCACAACGGCCCAATCAAGAGGCCAAGTGCGGGAAATAGCCCAGGAAAACTAACTAACTAACTACTTTCACTTTTTGTAATGGCAGTCATGTTTTTTATTCCTACTAATATATTTATATAAACTTTAGTAACTGAATTTCGCACAGTCAGATTGCAATATCAACAGTGTCGGATATTATACGAATGGAAGTCAGAAGTCTGAACCTCTTGGTCTCGAGAAATGCAAATTTGGGGACTTTTCTTTTAGACTGTAATACATTATTATATAAATAATATTAGATGGTACATACTTTTAGGTTTCCTCACTTTCACAATCAGTTTAATTTCCTGTTTCAACTCGAAAGATAACCTATTTTAAATAAATATTAGTGATTGTTATCATGTGTTATCTGTTATATTGTTATCAATGCATTGATAAGGCAGCGGACATAGATACATTTTTGTTAATAAAAGTCATTAACCTATGTTTTAAACACTCGTCTTTCCTAGAATCCATGGAGTATCAAAACAAAAGGCAGAGTTCCGTGGCTCTTAGCACTGACATGGGCCTTTTTTGCATTTGTGAAAATTCTCACTCATTTGATTCAAACTTTTCATACTTACTCCTCCACAATTCATGCGGCCTGGCTATGGAATCACCTCCAATCTGTTGTAAGAAGCACATCCTTTATTTCCTCGTTTAAAGCATCAATTAAAAAACATCTTTTAACTGCTGGGGCGCCAAAAAGGCCAATCGGTGGTTGGCCTCCCATATATATTATACAAATATATACATGACTAACAAGATTAATTATTAAGTATAGTAAGAGAGAATTAATAAAAAACATAGATTGTTAGTATGTATTTATATACAAAATTTTCAAAAAAAATTGCGGCGCCATTTTTTGCGAGCAAAAGGCATGCTTCCGAAAGGTTAACCCAAATCAACAATAAGTTTCCTTTCTTTCCTTTCTCTTTTCTGTGTCATCTGATTTCCATGGACATATTGTATATGTATACGATGTATATACAATGTGTCCGGAAGAGCGGCTCATTTTTTTGAAGGAGTAATTCTGTACATTAACTAAACAAATGTATTTTTTTTTTTGTTTATTTTTTTTTTGGTTTTTTATGACGTTTTTGTTTAAACAACATTATTCTACACGAATACCTAAGTTGAAAATCCCCTACAACTGTTTTTGATTTGGGCCTATGACATGGACCCCCTGCAATTGTAAATCGTCTCCTGGGGGTCCATATAGACCACTTTGGGAATCACTGATTTACGTCAATAATACAAAGGGTGGCCTTGTTATTAGGAACACTGTAAATTTTGATACTAATTGGCACATTTCAAAAACCCTTAACTTGTAAGCAATACTTATTTTTTAGTGGTTAAAGTCACCCCAAGACTCCAGACAAACCCCCCTCCCCCTGCGCACCGCCCCCCCACTACACAACCACCCTCCTCAAACACCCTCTTCCAACTCCTTCCAATACATACTGCAATTACGGATGGTTGGCAGGCCGTTGCCCTATACGGTACTCGGCACGGAAGAGGTTGAACTTTTGCAATAGTGCAAATATATTTTTACAACCACCTTCTATGAAATGTATATATGCATGTGTGCAAGTAACGTGTGTGTGTGTGCAGTGTTATTGCATTCGATAAACAAATGTCATTGCATTCGAAATGCAATTCCGTTAATTCGAAAAATGGTGACCCAGCTGGGAATCGAACCCGGTTCGTACCACCACCACGTTTTTCAAACCGCAAATTAAGGTCAATGAGTACAGTAGGATCTCGCTTATCCGAGGTAATGTGGACCGAGGGTACCTCGGATAATCGAAAACTGACTACTGATAATCGAAACATACGGTAAAGTTTAAAATGAATGTAAACAGAGTCAATGAAGTAAAAGAATACATCTATTACATATTTAAATATAGTCAGTTAAAAATGTAATACAATACATATATACATAAACTATAAAATACAGTACTTCAGAGGGGTGGCGTGTTTTCGACCTCGATTTTCTCAGAACTCAGTTAATCAGGGCTCAGATAACCACGACCCTACTGTAGTTGCAAATAAGAGGAATCTGCAATTCTTTTACCCAAGAGATATTCCAAGAGAGTTATTCCAAGAGAATTTTAAACAGCATGATACTTATATTTAAAAAACTAGCTGACCCGTGCCCACTTCGTTGGGCGGTAAAACTTTTTACCTGTGATGAAATTATGAGTGTGGTTCGGTTAGTACTGAGTGCTATGATTTATTTCCTGACTGCCAAAAGAAGGGTTATATTTTTGCTGCATATGTATGTATGTATTTGCATGCCAATTTGACTATAATACCATTATTTGTGAGTCTCTTTTTGTGAGTGTCTTATTTGTGAGCGTATTATGTCTTTAACTATTTATGCAGTAAAAGGGAAATTATATGCAGTAAAAGGGAAAAGTCTTTTGTTTTAAACACTTGAGACGATAAATTTACTTATTTTGATAAGAATTTATAATTGTTGATAATATGACCAATAAACATGACCAACACTACTTTTTGTGACTTAAATATAAAAGTTAGACATATGCTGTCGCTGGCTTTTTTGTAGGCATTATCAATCTCTACAACTTTTCTCTAGAACTTAATCATATATCTCTCATCGTTAAGGCAGCGTTAGTTAGAAACGTTTTCGTTCGACCGCTTATTCTCCGACTTACTTTGCAAATCCGACTACCACGAAAAAGTCTTTTCATTTTTCGGATTAATATATAGCCTATAACACTCACACATAACGTGGCTTTCTATTGGTAAAAGATCTTTCAAAATCAGTTCAGTAGATCCAGATATTACTTCCTACAACATCACAAACTTTACCTCTTTATAATATTAGTATAGATGAGCAAAGTACTGAGTCCCAGGATTTAACGGTGCTACTAATTATTATTTTTCTCTTTCTTTTCCAGAAATATAGCATAATCACATTCCTGCCTCTGGTGTTATTTCAACAGTTTAGATTTTTTTTAAATATGTATTTTCTATGCATGGCCCTGAGTCAATTCATTCCTGACATAAGAATCGGAGCTCTCTATACGTATTGGGGTCCTCTTTGCTTTGTGATATTTGTTACCCTGTGCAAGGAAGCTGTTGACGACTTCCGGAGATTTAGGTAAGAGCATGGTATCATTGTTATATTTATTTAGGGAGCTATTGGGCTCTGTTGCAGTTTGGCCACTAAGACACATGTGTTCAGGGTCGGTCAAACGCACGGGTCAACACCCATCGGGAAGTGCGAGCCCGGGTAGGACTCTGGCCGGCGGGCCAGTCTCCCAGATGGTTTGCGCACCGTGCGGCATCAGTCAATCGATTGTGCATTCCGACTGACAGCCGGGGGAGTCTAGAAACAGTAATGTCTCCTATATAGCAGGGGTAGTTGTTAACCTTTCGGCAACTGCACTTGAAACGACCATTCAGCCACCCGATCCCGGGTGAATAGCCGGGCAAAGGATGCCGTGGTCCGTGATAGATTCGGTATAAACTATCACCGCTATGTAAGGGAGAGGACCGCGCAAGCGACCTCGATCCTGTAACCGGTCAGGAAACAGGAGGTATCCTGAAGGTTATTTCCAGACGGAGATATTCTTCCAAACTAGTTGTCAGGGGGAGAGGCTGCCCGCTGGTTAACTTTACCGGTGCCTTGCCATAAGACGTTGGGCTCTGACGGGCGAGTGGCGTAACTAGTGGCGTAGCGAGTGGAGTAACGTAACTAGACAGTGGATTGTTTTTCGTCCCAATTCCTCTCCGCTCACCTCACGGAGAGACTTCCTGAGGTGACGGGTTCGCCCGTTGTATGTACTTAACAGCTCTAGTTGTTATATTTATTTATTTGTTTATTTATTAGCCAAAATGTTAACTTATTAGTAGTTATCGGATTATATGCACTATCAAAGTGCCAAATATGCAAGCGAATTGCACTAAATAGGACGAAATATGCATAAAATATGGTATTCATAATTAACCCTTGGAGTAAATGGTTATTTTAATGGATGCATCTGTCTCTTTTGCAGGATTTTCGGCGACATCGACTTAAAGTACTATAACTACGAAACTACTACACCAATCATAAAAAGAACAACTGCACAATTATTGCATTGAAATTTCGAATATAGAATATTGAAATGTCATTTTGTAAAACAATTAGATAATTATGAATAAATATGAGAACGTCAAAGAAGTGAAAAAAACGCGTGACCAGATTTGGTCGACTCGTACTCAACGGATAATTGTTTCGCGACCAGATTTGGTTGACTCATACTCAATGGGTTAAAATTTACATATATTTTCACAAAATATATTCATTTTTTCATATATTCATATTTATAATCAGTTGTAATTTTTGTGACAATACACAATTAAATAGTTTTCATCATTTTGTAGAGCAAACTTGTGACGTTTGTCACTTAGTATTAATTTGTAGGCGGAAATGACCTCTACATCAACTAATGTTACTGGACAGAACTTGGAGTTCCGCGCTATAACCTCTTCAGGCAGGGTTTGGCCAGTCCCTTTGATATATTCGTTAATTTTCTTTATTCCTTCAAGATCTGTGTTTTATATCAAACAGCATTTAATATGATTTATCCGATTACCCGCGCTGTGCATGTGTTACTTTGCATATGTTCATTCACTGCTAACATACGGTGTGGAGTTATGGGAACGAGCAGCCGACAGGCAGAGGGCCATCGTTATGCAGAAGCTTGCGTCCGCACAATAGCGCGTGTGGCGTTTGATACGCCAGCTAGGCCTCTGTTTAGAAATCTCTGCATGATGACGCTGCCGTCCATTTATATAATGGAAGTAGCGCTGTTCGTTCGCAGAAATCTAGCCGATTTTGAAGTGAATGGTGTGCATCACCACTATCCAACAAGATCCTGTAGCATGCTACGTTCAGTAAGTCATGCATTATCTAAGTCGGAGAGGCTAGCCTATATCGCCGGCCAGCGGTTTACAATAAACTCAGCGAGTACATTAGGCAGGCGCAATCTCTTGACGTGTTTAAGAGGCGCCTTAAGAGGTATCTCACTTATAATGCGTTTTACTCACTGGAGGAATATTACTCTAGACAAGTCTAAAATGCTTTGGTAGCTAAAGTATTTAATGATCTCTTTGCATGTTGTCTTGTATTTCCTCTTTTTACATTATTCTTGTGTTTTTTTTTCATTTTTTTGTTTATTTTTAGTTCTTTACAATCAAAAAATGTTTGTTTGCTAATATGGATGTTTGATAATCTGTGTCTGACTTGTATACGAGTATACTAATAAAATGAATATGAATATGAATAATATGAATATGCCACGGACCTTTCTGATAGTGAACTCGGAAGGGAGTTACTCTGATCAATCATTTTCTCCATTATTTCTAAGGACTTGCACAGAGTAAGGTTTTTAGTTTTTAGTCTCAATGTCGGGTATATTGCTGAAATGTGTTGCGATAAGAGCAATATTTTGTTTGATTGATCCTCATATGCCTGTTAGCTTGAATTAATTGCAATGGCCTCTGAAATGTCAAATTGACCAACTAACAAATTCATGTGATTTAGCTTATTCATTTAAGTGAGATGATGTGGCACCAAAGTATCAATATTAGAAATGTACCTAAGATATTTTAAATGGCGAGAAGCGGTTGAATTGCCAATATTCAATCTCTCAGCAATCTCGTTAGTTATAATCTTTGGATTTTCCTTTACTATCGAATACACAATGTCGTCATCAATACTAGAAGGTCATCGAAAGCGAGGATGATCATCCAAGTTGAAATTAATAATAATAATAATAATAATAAACTCTTTTTTTGCACTTAATTCGTATACAAAAAGGCGAGCTTATTGCCACATGCCAATTTCTTACAACTAACCTAAACACAGTGGTACATGCGCGCATTGTGAAAATAAAGATTATTACATAACATGCAGACAAGTGGAAGAATTTAAAACTAATAATGCCCGAGGAGAGGAAATTGGGAGAGGAACAGGAGAGAAAGGGTTACTTCTTAGAAAGGTAGTAATCCTTAAGGTGAGTCTTAAACGATGGTAAAGAAGGCGAGTTTCGTATATATGCTGGGAGATCGTTCCAGAGTCTTGCACCATGTACACAGAAAGAATAGGAATAGAAATCACTATTATGACTCGGAATTTTTAATAAACTGTCAGAGGCTGACCGAAGTACGAGACCGTGGGAACTTAGTGGTTCAAATTACCATGTCAGAATATGCCAAACCATTTTTTAATGGTTCGAAGAGCAGAAGAATGGTCCAAATGATCAAATATTTTTTTGCGCAGTTCGACACTCACTAGCGCCGTTCCGAAATTTGTCCTCATTTTTATAAATTTGTGAAACGCACACAAATCAAATTATTTGAACTGTCACCTATTTAGTGCATGCAACATAACGAATCATAAACACTGAATACCCGCCATATAGTAAGTTGGTGACATCTATGAAAATCAAGCACGAAGCTATGCAATCGTTAAATACTTTCATTTATCAATTTAAAAAAATATTTAGATGCTACATGTTACAACAATCTCTCTTTGTCTTTGTACAAGTGAGAAAAGAACATATTGCAAATTCGAATTTTGTATTAAAAAGACGATCGCTTTGCTGCTCCGAGTAAAAGTTGATTTTCCACAATTACAATTATAAGTATTAATAGAATAAAATGAATTTACCGCGGAAAGTTTGTAGCACTCTGGACGTTTCGGCAACATTGCAACCGCCGTCGTCCAGGGTAGACTGAAGTACTGTCAATCATCATCCTATATTCTGCAAATAGGCAGCAAATAGTGGAGGGGAGGGGTGGCTGCGGGTTTGGCGCATGTGAATTTCTTGTCCACACACGTTTTTTCTCGCTGTGAAAATCCACGGTTGATTCGCCATGTCTAGGCGCGGTCATCAGTAAGTTATGGATCACTATGGGAGTTTGTCCACAAGCACTGTGGAAAAACGGCATTGCGTCACCGCCTTATGCAACGAGTTTATCCCTCGGCGAGCCTTGTTTATTTACGACCAAATTTGTATTAGTTTGTTTGTTTATACTCTTTATTGTGAAATGTCACAATGGGCGGGTTTATTGTCATATGACAATCTCTTACAACCAACCCTACTATGATTTGTTTATATGTATGTATGCATGTAACATGTGTGCAAGTGCGCGTCTTGTTATTGCATTTCATCGACAGAGTTGAAAATGCAATTCCGTTAATTTGATCCCAACGGAAAATGGTGACAGAGCCGGGAATCGAACCCGATACCTTACAATGTAAGATCAGGCAACCTAACCACTACGCTACCGGACCGTGATATTTATTATTATTATTGTTTATAGGCATGTAGCATTGCTAATTTTGCCTAAAGGTAATTGTAACAGAACAATGCATAAAATTGAATTATTTTATTTTGTTTTTTATGGCATAAAGTTAGTTATTTATGTCCTGAATCAAAATACACGAGTTATGCAACGAGTTTATCCCTCGGCGAGCCGTGTTTATTTATGACCAAATTTGTATTAGTTTGTTTGTTTATACTCTTTATTGTGAAATGTCACAATGGGCGGGTTTATTGTTAAGTCCTTGCGCTCGGCAATGGACATTCAAAACATTTTAAGAAAAGTGTTACACGTAGTAACCGTCATCTGTATTGAAGTTCGGGGTTTTTCTTATTTCAGTGGCTTTCCGGATCGTGCGGAAAAAGTAAAAGTGTCGTTTAGATAGGACAATGGGATTTCGAAACTGCACCCAGTGATTACTTCCGCTATCCAATATGTGTCTGCAGATCATCTATTTATCCACGCTTAACATTTTTAACAGCTTTTATGTGTTCAATCAGTCGAGTGGCTATGTGACGTTTCTTTTGTCTATTTCTATCTATTCTATTTATAATGTAAAACAACTGTGATAGTCTTCGATTTCGTATTACAAATATAATTACCTTGCACAGCTAGACATATTCTAGCTGGCTGCAAAGTGGCCTTGGATCAAGGACGGTACACTTACCGCCACGACAAAGTCCTTGCTGTTATTCGCGAGGTACTTAGCCTCTCAGTGGCTCGTGCCAACTAGGGTTCCACAGTATCCTCCAAACCCCCAATACAGTTTGTGCGGGTTGGCTCTAAAGGCAAAAAACATCTCACTGCAAAACCTTTCTCAATAATCGAGAAAGCTTCAGATTGGATTATGGAGGTCGATTCGGTCTCTAAGCAGTATAAATTCCCTGAAAGTCTCGGATGCACAGCCCTGCGTCCAGATATAACTCTTTACTCTCTATCTCGGAAGATGGTCCTTATCGTAGAATTAACTGTTCCATGGGAATCAAATATCCCAAAAGACCACGAGTACAAATTAAATAAATACCATGACCTCGCAAATGCCGTCACCCGGAACGGCTTCACTGTTCACCTTCACGCGGTGGAAGTAGGCGCTCGTGGCCTGCCAGCTAAATCTTTGTTTCACCTTTTTAAAAATCTTGGTCTCTCCAGGAAAATAATCAACTCCTTTCTAGAAAAATTATCTAAAACCGCGATTTCTGCATCTCAAATTCTATGGCTTCGAAGGGGGAGTGAATGGGTGGTAAGGTGAACGCTCACATGTGGCAAGACAGCTGTCCTAAACCTACCATAGCCGGTTCGTAAGTCCGGAATCCACTGCTCACCCCCCAGAAGTGTAATAACACTATATGATGGGCCTGACTTCGGCCGGTGAATTCCATGGCAGCTCCGTTTGTATTTTATTTTTATTTTTTATTTATTTTTTAACAGGCGAGACAAGGAAGTCAATACACAGATTTATGAAAGACTGATCCTTGGCGATACGTCCAATCTTGGCACTACTATGGAAATGGTTCCTGCGGCCAGTCTAAGAGTGGGCGATATCGTTTCCTTACAAAAAGGACAAAGAGTACCGGCAGACATGATATTACTAAAAACGCTAGATTCTACTGGATCTGTATTCATCAGAACGGATCAGTTGGACGGAGAGACCGATTGGAAATTAAGGTAAGAATTGACAGTAATCATGTAAGGTAATCTTGTTGGTCTGGGTTTAGTAAACCAGTTGCTTGGTTCTCTTCGAAAGTGAAAGGTCAAAGACTAAGACATTCGGATGAAACAGCTAAAACTTTAAAATGCAACAGGGAAAATGAAACACAGTGAAATCTTTCAAGTATATAACCACTTTCCTATAGTGAAAATGGCTATTGTTGAAATTCTCCCAGTATATATTTTTAAGAAGGGTCATCAGATAAATCCTGAAGGAGAGCATGACCCTTTGACTGTTCCAGAAAAGAGAGCAATGATCCAGAAAAGTGAGCCATGATCTAACCGGCGGATGGAATGGCCTTGAATTTCTTAGTAGTTGGAGATTACAGTCGTTTCCAGGTCATGATTTCTTGTTTTGTTTCAGAATCGTAATAGTAAAGCCATACTTCGTCCATAGTTATAAGTCGCCAAAAAACGGCAGGATCCTGGTTTTTGGTAGTTGTGGGTTTAGGTGTTCTCTGTGTTGTTCGCAATTTTAAGTATTTAGTAGTTTTCACGTAGTTGTTGCATGTTTATTCTTTTATGCAAACAAGAAATGTTTATTTCAGCTATATTGAAGCTATCCTAAGTTATGCCATTACGATCTGGGGAAATTGTTATGCTTGTCATAGGGAACCCATATTTATACTCCAAAAGAGAGCAGTGCAAATAATTGCAAAGGTGAAAAGGGAAGAGTCATGTCGACCCATTTTTAAAAGGCTAAGAATCCTCACCTTAACCTCACTCTATCTCTTTAAGTTACTAACTGAGTTTTTTAAGAATAAAGAAACACATTATAAAAAGTTTTCAGATACACATACTAAAAATACGAGAAATAAATTAAACATTTTTATACCATGTATTAAACTAAACACAGCAAGGCAAGACAAAAAATACTCAGGGCCATATTACTTTAACAGGCTACCAGAAAGTTTAAAAACTATTCAAGTGGAAAGCTTATTCAAAAAGTTACTTAAAGAATTCTTATTAGACAAAGCTTTTTACTCGATCGATGAGTTTGTTAATTTTAAATAATTTTTCAAATTTTTTGGTCATTTTTTTGACAATTTTAAGTAGCATTTTTTAATTATTCTGACTTTTTCTGATTTTAATTTCTTGATTATTTTTATCAATTATTTTAATTTGTGGTTTTAGTAAATAAATCTTAAAAATGATTTGGATGCCCTAAAAGCAATAATGAAGTAACTGTATATACGTGGTGATAAATTTAAATATTGTAAAAACGAACTAATATAATGTAATTTAAATGTACCTAAATATTAAGTTTCTACAATCTGTTAAGATTTTTTTGGAAATAAAATAAATTGAAAAAAAAATTGAAAAAAAAAATATGATCAAATAATTATTTTAATACAAAAGTTTATTTTTTTTATTTTTGTTACAAACATATTTTAATTTTGTTTTTGTAATAATCACAGTATTGAACAAGCACGCACAAAATTGAATGTTCACCTTAGAACAGGTCCCGGCCTAGTTAGGTGGCATTGTCACTGGGCTATGGGGTAATCATTTTCTGCTATTTATTGAATGTTTAAAATATTCCTGTGTATAGTTCCTAAGATAAAATTGTTTTAAATTACTTAATAAATAAATTAAAAAAAATATATAATAAATATGAGTTCTGTGTCGATCGCTCTTATGCTCTTAAGGGCAGAGCCTGGTTTAGAAAGCAAAAAAAAACATGTTTTTCATGTTTTTTTTACTTACAGTTAAAAACTATTCATGTATCTTTTACATCATTTTGATTAGCATGTGAAAGATAAAAAAAAAAGTGAAAAAACCTATTTTTGAGATGTTGAATTTAAATTTTCTTGTAATATTTTATATCATCCACAGGTTATCCGTCCACTGTACTCAAAAGTTGAGAGCCAACAGTCAACTCCTGTTTATGGCTGCTTCAGTGTTTGTGGAAAAGCCGCAGAAAGATATTAATAATTTTATTGGAACGTTTATAATGCAAGATACTCATGAAATCGAATCGTTAGATATACAAAATGCTTTATGGAGCGGGACCGTTTTAGCTACCGGACATGCCATAGGGTTGGTCATATACACCGGTAAGTTTCCAAACTATTTACAGAGATTTCTTTGCTTAGAAGATTTCTTTCATATAATTGGTTACATAGCATATTAGATTGCTCAATGCAGTAATAATATAATATACAGTAGATTTTTATCAAAATCCTGTTCTGATGGTGGGATCCATGAGGAATTGAGGGAACTCCACAAATATTATTATATGAAGTTTAAAATTGACATGTTGGTTCAGTTCCGATGACAATGTATATTTTTATAGTAAGCATGACCTGATTCTTCACCCAGGGTTGGCTCCCGACGAGGGGACTCCTCAACGGCCAACAGCACAGACACGAAATTTTGTATACGCATTCATTTATGATAGCCCATTCTAAGTTTCACTATGACACCCAGGGTTGGCTCCCTACGAGAGGACTTCTCAATCGTCAACAGCACAGACACAACATTGTGTATATGCATTCAATTACGAAAGCCTGTTCTAAGTTTCACCAAGACAGGACTACGGCAACTTGGGTTGTCGACTACAGCGGGCAAGCCCGTCACCTCAGGAAGTTTTAACGATTAGTCGTTCTATCTCCCTGGAAGTGAACGTAGAAGACAGTCCACCGTCTAGCTACGCCACAAGCCTGTAAGAGGCCAACGCCTTAACCGCGAGATAGCCGGGAATGTTACCTGGCGGGCCAACACTCGCGCCCTTACTTCCAATTGTAACCAGATTACTCCGGTCTCTCGATTGGTTACGAGTTCGAGGTCGCTTGCGCGGTCCTCTCCCTTACGAAGCGGTGAAACTGTGTTTACCGAATCTATCGCGGACCACAGCGTCCTTTGCCCGGCTGTTCACCCAGGATCGGATGGCCGATGGTCGTTTCAAGAGCAGTCGCCGTAAGGTCCGCAACCACCCCCGCTCTATAGGAAACAGTACTGCTTCCAGACTCCCCCGACTGTTAGTCAGAGTGCACAATCGATTGGCTTACGCCGCACGGTGCGCAGACCGTCCAGGAGCGCCAGAAGTTTGATTCCCAAGGGAAACTGACCATAAGGCCAGAGTCCTACCCAGGCTCGCACTTCATGCGTGGAGGCCGTCGGATAGGTGTTGACCCGTGAGTGTGACCGACCCTGAACAGAATGGGTCTTCGTGGCCCACTCAGCAAGGGCCTATTAACTCCCCAACAGGACTGCGGTACCCAGGGTTGGCTTCGAACAAGGGAACTCCTCAGCGGTCAACAGCACATGACACAAAATTTTGTATACTCGGTAAATTATGATAGCCCGTTCTTTTTTTTTTTTTTTAAATTCTGTATTATCGAATCATGGCTCTCAATATTTTAATATGATTACATAAAATGTCCATTTTTGTTTTGGTAAACAGGTTTCAATACGTAATAATTACGCACTTTGGGTTAAGATAGACTGATGCGCTGGTGACAGCTAGTTTAAAATCCTGGCTGTCCTTAGCCAAACCAGCTGACCCCTCGACTCTCTTCAGGTCCAAACAAAATTTTGGGCTAGCGCTTAAACTGCCCTCTCTGCTCTACGCCAACTCCAGAATAACCAAAAATTCGATTCTGTGCAATTCCAAAGATCCGGCAATATCGAAGCACGTAATAAGTGGCCGTAGTGATTCAAATGAACTACAAGCCCGCGTAGACTTCCACAAAAAGTTCCTTACTGGAATCAGCCAGAATGGCACTGGTCTGGGGTATGGCAGTACAACCACGAGCGACGTGGACTTGAAGAAGTCTCTTTTGCGGGGAGATTACGACAGCAAGAGTATGGCTCATGCTATTGGCCTTCAATGCCAGAATGATTGGACAACAATTGGGGACTTTTGCATTCCGCCTCCAATGCACTGGAAGGTAATGCTCTATGACTGGACGCCAGAGATGCTGAAATTTTATTTGAATGCCTTTCAGCATACACTTCCAGACCCCAGTAACCTCGCTCGTTGGAGCTTTGCCGAGGATAGTTCTTGTCCCCTCTGTAGCAATACCCCTTGCACGGCTAGACACATTCTAGCTGGCTGCAAGGTGGCCTTAGATCAAGGACGGTACACTTACCGCCATGACAAAGTTCTCGCTGTTATTCGCGAGGTAATTAGTCTCTCAGTGGCTCGTGCCAACAAGGGTTTGACAGTATCCTCCAAACCCCCAATACAGTTTGTGCGGGATGGCTCTAAAGGCAAAAAACATTTAACTACGAAACCTTTCTCAATAATCGAGAAAGCTACAGATTGGATTCTGGAGGTTGATTCGGTCTCTAAGCAGTATAAATTCCCTGAAAGTCTCGGATGCACAGCCCTCCGTCCAGATATAACTCTTTACTCTGTATCTCGGAAGGTGGCTCTTATTGTAGAATTAACTGTTCCATGGGAATCAAATATCCCAAAAGACCACGAGTACAAATTAAATAAATACCATGATCTTGCAAATGCCGTAACCCGGAACGGCTTCACTGTTCACCTTCACGCGGTGGAAGTTGGCGCTCGTGGCCTGCCAGCTAAATCTCTATTTCACCTCTTTAAAGATCTTGGCCTTTCCAGAAAAATAATCAACTCTTTCTCTTTCTATCTAAAACTGCGATTTGCGCATCTCAAATTCTATGGCTTCGAAGGGGGAGTGAATGGGTGGCAAGGTGAACGCTCACATGTGGCAAGACAGCTGTCCTAAACCTACCACAGCCGGTTCGTAAGTCCGGAATCCACTGCTCACCCCCCAGAAGTGTAAAAAAAATAGTATTATGATGGGCCCGACTCCGGTCGGTGAATTCCATGGCAGCTCCGTTTGTATTTATTTATTATAGATGGCATTCTATCTCTCAGTATTATTTCTCTGATGTAATCATTCTATATCAAAAAATGTGATAGATGGCACTAATAATTGAATGTTTTTATTTCTGACATCAACCTGATAGCTCAAGAATAGGTCTCACATATGCCTTGTAGATCTCTATTGACAGACGTTGGAAAGCCTTCCTTATCATTCATCATTTTTCCATTTAAAACTTATAGATTTTGCTTTGGTTTTAGCCTTGAAAATATATTTGTAACGCTTGTGTAATTAGATAAACAACAATTAGATATAATTATAAGTACCGATATAAGTTTATATGTAATGGATAGTGACTATGATTATAGTTAAATAAATATATGATCATATGCATTTGGATGTTATTTTTTGACAGAGAAGTTTTGTCTTTGAAATATTTTAGGTTTGACATATTTAAGGTTTTGTTATTTCCCCCACCGCTGATATAAAGAGACATCTAAACCTATTATTATTTTACAGGTAAAGAAACACGGTGCGTCCTCAACAATGAAGTGCCTCGTTCCAAGATTGGCTATTTAGATCTGCAAGTGAACGACTTGACGAAGGTTCTCTTTGGACTAGTGGTCTTCCTATCGCTTATGATGATATCGCTGAAAGGATTCGGAGGTCCTTGGTATCGATATCTGTTGAGATTCGTGCTGCTCTTCTCGTACATTATTCCATTAAGGTATGCTTCCTTTCGATAATCTTAGTATTCTAAAAGAAATTTGATAAAAATGTTTTACCGAATTCTCTACATTCGTGCTGGATTCGCAGTGATATTTCCCTTCATTATATTTATTGGAAAAACTGACCAGACCCGACATTGAAGAGTGTCAATTACAACGGGTGAACCTCTGGGTCACCTCGGGTCCGGCCAGTTAAGAAATCTAATTCCGAGATGTTCAAGTTTCTGCAGAAGTCCTCTTTGTCGAAGACCTTTTCAAAGTTGAGATATATAACATCGGTCGGTACACCCCCCCCCCTTCCCCCTCATCTCAGCTCTCAGTCCAGGGGTTCAGACAAAGAAGTAATAATAATAATAATAATAAAACTCTTTATTCTTAAGAAAAGGCGAGCTTATTGCCTGCAGGCAATATTTTAGAGCTAACCTATACTATTGTAAGAACATTATTTGCGAGTAGACTACATAACTTAACCTATATAAAGAGTATGACAAATAAAATAGAGGAGGATAGAAAGAAGTATATACTTTACTCTTTGTGGGCACAGATTTGCCACATCAAAATAATCTAACACCTATAAGGACGCTAAAGTTTTAAAAGGAGGGGAATGGGAGGGGAAAGGGAATTTATCTGGAGGATTTCAAATGCTCTCTGAGTCTGTTTTTAAAAGTTGTTATGCTTGGCGCGGTTCTCACATTTTTCGGCAAAGCATTCCAAAGACGGGCTCCATGCACGGTGAAAGAGAATGAGAAGAAGTCACTGCTGTGACTAGGGATATAGAGTAGCAGGTTGTTTTGTGGACAAGTAAGTTGTGCTTAAGTTGTCACCACTTGTGCGGTCATCGGCAAAAAGACATCAACCCTGACGTCGTTATTTTTTTTTGTAATGCGTAAGTAAGTTGTGGAGTGGAGACATTTTTATCAAGTGCTTGACAGTGGACAAGTAAGTTGGTGACAGTGGAGCGCCTGGGAACAGAACCGTGCTGCTTATTTGTAACGATTTTATTTTGCGATATAAATTCGCGTAACTGCAACGTAAATAATAATTCCATAAACAATAATAAGAGCAGCAATAATCATTTTGTATTAGATGGCAAACTAGGGCATAACTAGCAATTACTCGTGAATAACAGCAGAGACTTTGAATTTCATAATATAGGCATAAATTCACAAAATAGACATTTCATATCCGTAGTTTACGTGTGAATCTCGACATGGGGAAGATCTTCTACGCCTACTACATCCAGAAAGACCGACACATAGAGGGCACCGTAGTCCGCTCGAGCAACATCACAGAAGAGCTGGGCCGGATCAGATACCTTTTAGCTGACAAAACGGGCACGCTCACCAAGAACGAAATGTCATTCAAGAAACTGATGGTGGAAAATACAGAGTTCAACGAGACCAATTTTCATGAGGTTAGTTTCCATGAGACCGTCGGGACCTATTCTTTTCTTTAAGATATCGTTCTTGTTTATTTAATAATAATAAATACAAACGGGGAAAAATACCATTATTACATTTCTAAAGAGGTGGGGGGGGGATGACCGGTGGACTCCGGACTAACGACCGCCTGTGATAGGTTTGGTACAGCTGTCTTGCCACAAGTAAGAAATAAGAAATAAGAAAAATTTATTTTCATAAACCCGATCTGGGTTAAGAAATTACATTACAAAAAATTATTATATAGGTATATAATAACATTACGAAATTACAAAAAATAGTATTTCTACAAATGAAATTACATTTCAAATTATAAAAAAAGTGTATAAAAAGTTCTGCGATCTAAGCTAACAGTGTATAAAAAAGTGTATAAAAGTTCTGCGATCTAAGCAAAGCATTCGACTGTATAAACATCAATACCCTGGTAGACAAGCTAAACCATTATGGAATTAGAGGAGTGGCCAATTCACTCATTAAATCGTACCCACAAAACAGGCAGCAAGTGGTGGAGATTAAAATAATTGATGGAATTGAGGAAAAGGCTGAGCAATCGAGTTGTGAAATAGTAAACATCGGTGTGCCTCAGGGCTCAACATTAGGACCTCTCCTCTTCAAACTCTATTGTAACGATTTAGCAACTAACATAACTTGTGCCAAGACTGTCCAACTTGCAGATGACACCACGTGCATTCTTGAAAGTGACTATAGAACAAAAATTGAGGATCCAACAAGCGAAACACTTTTTGAAGTCAATGATTAGTTTAGAGTAAGCGTCACCTTATCACCTATTCACTTCCTCCTTCGAAGCCACAGTATTTTAGATGCGGAAATTGCGGTTTTAGAACGTTGCTGCAAAAACCACTTTAAAACGGCATCTTCTAAATCTTTGTTAGTTGCTGCCTTCATTGATTTTCTCTCTCAAGATATTCCATCTTCGTTTTCAAGTACTGACACCAAGTTTAAAAGTGTGGTTTTAAAGTGTAGACTTAAAAAGAGTACAGTCACAGTAGCAGGTTAACAACACTGACTGACTTATCAAAACGAACAGTGACAGGTAGGCCTAGCTAGCCACCTTTGACAGCCAGTAATAGAACTGCACTATGAGAAGTTGACTCATAATCCCTAACGACAATAGCGCAGATAGACAGAATCATTATTTTGCGAATCGCAGTATGGTTTCGTCTTAATTTTTTTATCCTAATTTCATCAGATTGGATTCTGGAGGTCGATTCGGTCTCTAAGCAGTATAAATTCCCTGAAAACCTCGGATGCACAGCCCTCCATCCAGATATAACTCTTTACTCTCTATCTCGGAAGGTAACCCTTATCGTAGAATTAACTGTTCCATGGGAATCAAATATCCCAAAAGACCATGAGTACAAATTAAATAAATACCATGATCTCGCAAATGCCGTCACCCGGAACGGCTTCACTGCTCACCTTCACGCGGTGGAAGTTGGCGCTCGTGGCCTGCCAGCTAAATCTCTGTTTCACCTCTTTAAAGATCTTGGTCTTCCCTGAAAAATAATCAACTCTTTCCTAAAAAAGAAAATTATGAAACCGCAATTTCGGCATCTCAAATTCTATGGCTTCGAATGAATGGGTGGTAAGGTGAACGCTCACATGTGGCAAGACAGCTGTCGTAAACCTACCACAGCCGCTCGTTAGTCCGGAATCCACTACTCACCCCCCAGCAGTGTAAAAAGTAGTATTATGATGGGCCCGACTCCGGTCGGTGAAATCCATGGCAGCTCCGTTTGTATTTTATTTATCTATTCTAAAAATGTCTCAGAATCTCGCATTGTTAGTTGTCAGTGAGCTCGCCTCTGTAACAAAATATTGGTTTTATTTTTCTTATTTCTCCTTCTTTCGCAATTTATTCAGGGTGTGATACAAATATGACATTTCTATTGGATAGGTGGAAACTCAGTTAACACAGCATGTGACAGAAGAGATGCACTCTACAGATCAGTCTGTCAGCGCGTACAGTCAAATTTGGGAATCGGTGCTCGCACTCGCCTTATGCCACAATGTGACTCCTGTCTACATCGATGAGAAAAACACTGAGCGGATGTCATCTGTGGAAGGGTCATCAGTTGCTTCAGGTATGTTTTATTGTTCTCCCACTTTCAATATGTACCCGCTATTGTTTGATTTTTGCATTTTTTTTATGAAACTAATCTAGAATTAATTTTATACAAATTATATTAAATCCAGCGTCATAACTGAATAATAGCAGCTGCGAAAAAAAATAAAACGTAAGTGATAGGACTTGCGGTTTGTGCGATTTTGCCAAAAACAGTAAAGCAGATTTTTTTATAGTAAAATGGTATCATTATATTTAATACTATAGTATCCGCAGTACAAACTGGCGACTGGGGCAATTAGAGACAGTTAACATAGGAATGGTACCATGTCGATAAAATATATATCTATACTAATATTATAAAGAGGTAAAGTTTGTGATGTTGTAGGAAGTAATCTCTGGATCTACTGAACCGATTTTGAAAATTCTTTTACCAATAGAAAGCCACATTATTTGTGAGTGTTATAAGTTATATATTAATCCGAAAAATGAAAAGACCTTTTCGTGGTAGTCGGATTTGCAAAGTAAGTCGGAGAATAAGCGGTCGAACAAAAACGTTTCTAACTAACACTGCCTTAACGATGAGAGATATATGATTAAGTTCTAGAGAAAAGTTGTAGAGCTTGATAATTCCTACAAAAAAGTCAGCGACAGCATATGTCTAACTTTTATATTATATTAATTATGAATTCTTATCAAAATAAGTAAATTTATCGTCTCAAGTGTTTAAAACAAAAGACTTTTCCCTTTTACTGCATAAATAATTAAAGAGATAATACGACATAGGTATGGAACCGTATCGTAATCTGTACTTCTATACTAATATTATAAAGAGGTAAAGTTTGTGACGTTGTAGGAAGTAATCTCTGGATCTACTGAACCGATTTTGAAAATTCTTTTACCAATAGAAAGCCACATTATTTGTGAGTGTCATAGGCTATATATTAATCCTAAAATTGAAAAGACTTTACCCGCTAAAATTAGATAGATAAAATTCCTAGATTTAGCCAAAAGCGGTGAGTAAATACCGTAATAGGTGGTAAGTAGCTGTCTCGGCAAAATAGTTGTATTTAGAATTAACTACCAATAATATTAATATTAAAATATTCATAGTACCGTAAACATTGCACACAACAAAGCCGTGAATATATGTATTCTACAGTTTTGAATAAGGGAATCACCAACATAGCATATTAAAGAAACCATGGAAACGAGAGGCAAGAAAAATAACAACAAAAACAAAAGTAACATATTTTGTTTTAAAAATTTTCATTCTTTCACGCATATACAATGTAACAAATAGAAATAATTGAATTTATAATTTATTTGAGCCACATTGAAAGTGGAATTATAAAGTGACAAGAAAACAGTTTTTTATTCAACCTTCAAGCGGTAGAGACAAAAATAATAGAGTCAGTGTTCGGAAAACTTTCGATAATTGAGTGCACAAAAGAGAACTTCGCGAGACCAGACTTCGACAGGACCGAGTTTATAACCCGACCCCGACGATATCTACGCTTCGCAGGACAGTACTGCTCTTCAAACGGTAAGCGACAATAACAGCTTATACCTTGATGCCTCAATTATGCGAGCGGCTAGATTTACAAACTAGTGGAGACTAGATCGATCTAATAGGAAAAGAGATCGCTGCGGAATCTGCAAAAGGAGACCGTACGATACAAGAGCTTAAGGTCACCTTGTATCGCAACTCGCCGAGGAGAGACACGCCTCTACGAGTACCTGGTGTGCCATCGGCAGTAAAACGCCGGTTCACATCACCCCTGGGTGCCACCAAAATTGCACCTTGTCGTTCTATGGCTACCCTAAAATAAGGTGGCAGATTTTCAATCAGTTTAACCGCTGACCGCTGGATTTGCCACTACAGTAGCTAACCGATTAGGACTATTAATTGTAGTAACCGTAACAGTTCGATTTCGACATTTTATGACATTTTAACGACGCTTTTGCCAAATTACTTTTCGTCTACTTTAATTATTGTGCGTACTGTGTAGGTCATTAGGCATTATTGATAACAAAATATTCTGCTATAAAAGGCTTAATGTCAAAGAGCATAACTCATTCGTTATACGAACTCTATTTGTGAATCTACATCATGATGGAAGATTTTTGCAAAACTAATTTGACCAAGTTAAGAAGTGATGTTAACCAGCAAAGCCGGCATGTCATTCTCAACATTTATAAGTGGTTTCATAAGTTGAAAGAAGACCCTGATGTCATAAGGAAAATTGATTTTCAACAACCAAGAAAGTTGGCAGCATTAGTTTGTGGAACGAGCGAACGAACTCTAGATCGAATTCGGAATCGATTCAAAAATCTCCAGAACGAAGACCTGGCCAAAGCACATAATATAATTGACACCCATTCTCATGTTATTAATCTATAAGACGATAGTGACAGTGAACACGAATATGAATAGCTTGCTGACTTTCTTTGTTCAGTTTTATTTTTTTTGTATAACAATTATTTTATTGTCAACTATTATAAATTTGATACTTTTATATTTTTATTTTAATAATTCAATATCAATATTTATATGTTTAACTTATTTAATATTTATCGTAATGAAACAATACTGAAATATAAATAGGATAGAAAATGATGCGGTAAATTCGTTTTCTATCCTATTTATAATGTCAAAAAACCGCAATAGTCTTCGATTTTATAATACTGAAATAATATTTATTTCCCTCGTTTCATTACTTTATCGACATTCCTTTTGTATGCGTAAACTATCTACACTACGGTTACAGGTATCGCTCCATAAGGCCGTGCAAGTGCGAAAGAGATGGCTCGATTTCGATGATAAATTACCTGACTCGCCACTTTGTACTGCGGATAGTATAGCTGACCCGTGCCCACTTCGTTGGGCGGTAAAACTTTTTACCTGTGATGAGATTATGAGTGTGGTTTGGATAGTACTGAGTGCTATGATTTATTTCCTGACTGCCAAAAGAAGGGTTATATTTTTACTGCATATGTATGTATGTATTTGCATGCCAATTTGACTATATTACCGTTATTCGTGAGTGTCTTCTTGTGAGTGTCTTATCTCTTTAACCATTTATGCAGTAAAAGTGAAATTATATGCAGTAAAAGAGAAAAGTCTTTTGTTTTAAACACTTGAGACGATAAATTTACTTATTTTGATAATAATTCATAATTGTTGATAATATGACCAATAAACATGACCTAACGATTTAAATTATTTTTTTAATTTTAAAAACTACTTTTTGTGACAAATATAAATGTTAAACATATGCTGTCGCTGACTTTTTTGTAGGCATTATCAAGCTCTACAACTTTTCTCTAGACTTAATCATATATCTCTCATCGTTAAGGCAGCGTTAGTTAGAAACGTTTTCGTTCGACCGTTTTTTCCGACTTACTTTGGAAATCCGACTCCCACGAAAAAGTCTTTTCATTTTTCGGATTAATATATAGCCTATGACACTCACAAATTACGTGGCTTTCCATTGGTAAAAGAATTTTCAAAATCGGTTCAGTAGATCCAGAAATTACTTTCTACAACGTCACAAACTTTACCTCTTTATAATATTAGTATAGATATCACTGGGGAATTTATTCTTCTGATATCCAAGATGCGAGGGCCTGAAGAAAAGGTATTTGACTGGAATACTCTCAAACAAAGAACACATAGATGGGACATAGATCAAGAAATACATATAAAATTCCTACAAATGATTACGATATACCTGGCATAGAGAATATATACAAAGTCAATACAAATGTTAGACACAGCAAAAACTCAACTATGCAAAAATTAAATCTAATCCTCTTAGTTAGTTAGTTAGTTAGTCTGGGCTTTTTCCCACACTTGGCCTCTTGATTGGGCCGTTGTGCGTGGCTCATGTTTCTATTTATGTTACTCCAGCCAACCCAGGCTGTCCCAGAAGGTTAGCAGGCTGTTTGGGTTGCTACAGGCCTCCGGGACAGATGCTGGAGATTGTAGTATTCTTGCCCGTTGCTCTGCCACGCTCCTGCATTCCATGAGCACATGCTGTGGCGTTTCTTCTTCCTCCATGCATCCTCTGCATAGAGGGCTGTCTGTCACACCTATGGTAAACAGGTGTTTGTTTAGGGGACAGTGGCCTGTCATAGTACCTATGACTTTACGGATTTTGTCCCTTTTTCTCTAATCGAATCCTCTTTCCTTTCGTTAAAACTTCCTGAGGTGACGGATTCGCCCGTTGTAGTCGACAGCTCTAGTTGTCCATATTACTAGCGTTACTTACTCAAAAGTGGTTACATATGTTACGAATTCATAAAAAGAGCACTACAAACTTTCGTATTCCAATAAAAACATTTTGAAATAAATAGTTTTTATGCGTTTACTCATCGTAAATTTGTCAAAAATATCAACATGAGCATAAATTAAATGACTACATCAAAGAAGAACAACTCCATTCTGATCAATAAAGGACCTACACAGCTAACGTTTAACCCTTGGAGTAAATGGGTATTTTCATCGATGCATCTGTCTCTTTTGCAGGATTTTCGGCGACATCGACCTTGAAGTACTATAACTACGAAACTACTACACCAATCATAAAAAGAACAACTGCACAATGATTGCATTGAAATTTCGAATATAGAATATTGAAATATCATTTTGTAAAACAATTAGATAATTATGAATAAATATGAGAACGTCAAAGAAGTGAAAAAGACGCGCGACCAGATTTGGTCGACTCGTACTCAACGGATAATTGTTTCGCGACCAGATTTGGTTGACTCATACACAACGGGTTAACATAAACAATGTAATCGAATACTACCCTCGCAGATTATAATATTTATATTTCTGTATTGATCCATATATCAAAAGCTAGTAACATTTGGGTAGATTATGATATTGATTTTTTGTGATGTTTAGATATGCTGCAGTCGGTGGTTTCCGAGAGTTGTGGAGGCGCAGTTCCGCAGCAGCAGCTCTGCGATTATCAAGCAGCCAGCCCCGACGAAGTTGCTCTAGTCAAATGGACGGATATTGTAAGTTTTAAAACCATCATTAATGTTACGGTTAATAGAAATAATCCGGAGAGTAAAAATTAGAGATAGAAATTCTTTATTGCCCATTTTAAAAACAAATTATACAACAGGCTTATTGCTTAAATTACAATCTCTTACAGCTAACCTTTGTGGAAGTGAATGAATTTAGGTGGCACTAAAAATATAACCCTTTTTGCTTGTTAACTCTGTCTATTTCGTCCATAAACTTGTTTAGACAACCCAAATGTGAAACAAAAAAAATTCGATGGCTTAGGCGCAAAGTCTTTCCTGACACCCGCACACTAGTCATCTGTCACTATCTTTCTTATTGGCTGTTTCTCTTTTATCCATACAATTATTTAAGCCCTCGAGCGCTGACGTTTGAATTGTAGTTTCTCTTAGAGAACGCGAAGAAGAAGAAGATTACATCACAACAAAAATATAGCGTTTCAGGGAAACAACGATTACTCCGAAACTACTATACAGATCGTATAAAGAAGACCTGTTTTATGTTTCTGTTAAAATTTGCTATTAGATACGTGTAACGTCGTTTTGTAAAGCAATAAGAATTATTCGGAATTATCTGTCAAAGTTGTGATACAGAAAAAAACTGCTTTGTCCAACATTTCTATGTTTTTTCTGGAAATAAATCACCCTGTACAAGAAATTGTGAATACTTTTATAATAATTATAATATGCTTCATTCAACCTATGACTTCGTTTTACTTATACCCATACAAAAAAAAAAAAATATTCGGTGTTGAAAATCAACATGAATATTGAAGTTTTTGGTTTGGTTTGGTTCAATCATAGACTAAAAATGGCGACTGTATAAAAAATAATGAACCAACTAGTTAACGACAGAGAATCTTCTCCTCTTTTCGCACATACCACAGGCCGTATGATTTATGTGAGGTATCAAGGGTAAATAATTGGAAAACATCGGCGCCGATCTCGGCTAGGACAGATGTCCCCTTTGCCGCTCTACGGTAATTTCAATTGTGGGACAATTGTCCCGTTTGCCGCTCAAGGGGTTAACCACTTCGTTTTTGGGATAAGATCAAAATACTCCCTTCGTATCATGCAGTTATTTTTACTGTTAATAGATAGAAACAATATGAAATCGAAGACTATTGCGGTTGTTTGACATTATAAATAAGATAAAAACGAATTTACTGCATGAAGTTTGTAATACCGAGCTTTCGGCGATGTTGCAACTGCTGTTGTCTAGGGTAAACTAAATAGCACTATAGTCTACCCTGGACCTTATGATTGCAAAATCGCCGAAACTCGTTTTTATCCTATTTATAAGATACGAGTAGATAGAAATTCTTTATTGCACATTTTAAGACAAAACATACAACAGGCGGACTTATTGCTTAAAATACAATCTCTTACAGCCAACTTTTGTGAAAGTGAAAGAGTGCCAGTAGAGTAAAATAGTAAAATAAACAAAAAACATAACAAAAAATAATCAAATATTAATAATTTGAAAAAAAACAGATATAATTAGGATTTAGATAATATCTGCAAGGGGCGGAGGACAGGAGAGGATGGAATGTTCCTTTCTAGGATAACTAGGAAGTTAGGGACATAAAGTGCTTTTAGGATAACTAGGGGACATAAAGTGCTTTTTCAGAGACACTTGAAAAGTAGAAACCTTTAGTGCGTTTCTGATATTGGACGGGAGATTAATGTGAACAACAAGAAGAATTATGGGTAGCAATCACAATTTTACTATTTATCCTGACTGGAACGGGAGAAAGACCATGACTTCCTAAATGAGTGAATTTCGAAAAATCATTGTAGATACACACATTTTGCAACCGCTCCAGTTTGTAGAGGTGGCAATAATCACCAGCGATTGTGTAACAACCAACCACTTTGGAGAAACTGATAATTTCACAGATTTTTATCACATTTCCCAGTGGGGTTGTATATAACTTCCAAAATCATTTGGAGATTTATAATAGATCTTTTAGTTTTCTATGGAGAATGTGATAAAAACTAATTATTAACCCTTCAGGCCTCGGCCCCTCAGCCGATTGACAAGTTGATGTCCCAAAAAATTTTAGTAAAAATTAGTTAAAAAATTGAATTATGAGACTGTCTCATCAAAACATAAATTACTGCCAAGCCACTGTACCCATAATTAAAATAAAACATATGAATATAATAAAACATAATCAAATAAAACAAATTAAATTAAAATAAAATTAAAACGGGACCGTCATTCTGAATCGTATTGTGGCCGATATCGGCCCATCGGGGCCTGACGGGTTAACAGTGTTTGTAGTAAGATCGTACAGCGTTTGTTTTGTATACTAATTAATGAAGTTTTATTCTGTAACTATTGTAAAGGTAGGTATCCATTAAGTTCGCGCATCAACTCTGCTTCACGCACCTGCAACTGCTCCAGTAGTGAATACGTTCGCGCTCCACGTCGTGGCGGTAAATGCTGCAAACACAAAGTAGAGCGCGGTGTGTTTGTGGACGCGAGCAAAGTGAGACGTTGGTGGGTACATCTCGCGCATCAAGTTCGACGTTCAGTAAACGCGAATCTATCGCTATAGAGTGGGCCGAAGAGAAATGTCTAGCTCTAATCAAGGAGTACCGAAACCGATACAGTGCTGTAGGATCCGAAAAATGAGAAATTTAAAAATTTATTCTGGCGATGACACGTTCGCTCAACGTTCGAATGAAAACTGCGGAGCACTCGTTGTTCTTGAGTTGATGCGTACACTGTCTCCATTTGAGCAGTTGCAGATGCGCGGAGCAGAGTTGATGCACGAACCTAACAGATACCCACCTTAAGGTGAGTTATATTGTTTTATTTTTTCTGTAATTTCTCTCATTTTTAACTGTATATAAAACATTATTATTATTATTAATTGTCTAGTGTAATTAATGCATAGTTGTCATTTTACAGATGGGCATTTCTCTATACAGAAGAGACTTAAACAACATTTCTGTGAAGGTGCGAGCCACAAATGAAGTAATGGACTTCAATATCCTTCAGGTGTTTCCATTCACTAGTGAGTCAAAGATGATGGGAATTATTGTTCAGGTAAGTTTTATTCTAACACTTTTACATTTATTGAGGGTGTCAATTACAATGAGCGAATCTGCCATCCCAGAGAGTTATTACGGCATCGAGCCATTCTGCCTCCCATGGAGTGAACGTAAAGACTTTGCTGCAATACAATCCACAGTCAAGCTTCACCAAGAGTCCAATGCCTTACCGAGAGAACCAGCGGGCTAACCTCGCGCCCTTACTACCAGATTTAAATTGATTTCTCTATTCTCCAGTTAGGTCACAGATTCAAAGTCGCTTGTGCGGCCGCTACCTGACTTTATCGGTAATTCAGTTTGAATTTATCTCAGACAGAGGGGCCGTTTGCTTGTCAGTTCACTTGGAATTGGGTAGCCAACTGATTGTTTCTAAGGTTAGATGATGTTAGCTCGGCTACCCCCGCTGCTCAGGAAATGTAAGCTTCCTTGCTCCCCCGGATATTTGCCAGAGTGCACAGTCGAATGGCTAACTCCGCACTGTGCGCAAACCACCCAGTTCCGCCTGAGGTGTTCCCGCAGATAGGGACCTGTAATCCCAACTGTCTACGATTGCAGGTTACAGCCGCAGGCAGAATTTACGGTTATAGCCGCAGGCCCTTCCAGGTTAGTCCCTCTTCGAGGAGGCTACCGGATATATTAGCTAAACACTGAGTTGAGTCGACCTAAGAAAACACAGAGACCATCAGATTCAAGATCCGTTAAAAACGTTTCAAGAAGCCGTTAAAAACGCTCATGAATTAACTTCTAATGTGCCGTCTACCCTACAGGGTACGGAAGTTTTATTAAATTTCTTTAACCTCTTGGTCGCCATTGCCACCATTTGGTGGTTTTTCTGTTGTGGAAATCCGCACCGTTGATCGCCGTATTTATGAAATAATCGGCTCTATTTCTTCCTCCACTGCGGTAAAAGTCGCCTGTCATTGAATAAGCCACTGTTATATATTTGTATGTGTGCACTAACACCCCCTACAAACAAATTTTTGAGGGTTAAAAACATTCCGTCATGAGTTTCATTCCCACGGCTGGTTTACGAAGGGTTAATGCAGATTTAAAATCCATTTCAACACTTATCAGATGGTACCAACAAAGTGCTTTTTGGGGGTTCAACATCCATTGTGAATTTGGAAGCTTCAAAATTAATGATAAAAATCAAATTAAAACATAAAAAACCAGCAAAAAAACGTGTTTTTAATAAGAAGTGTTGCCTCCCATACACTATACTAAGAAGTGACAGCTTCCATTCAAGTTTTCATTATTTTAACAATGTTATACACTTTAATTTCATGTGATATTATACTGTCACTGTGCCCGATTGCGTTTCTTCGTGAACTAAAATAGGAACTTAGTACAACCGAACGAGACAGAGCAATACATTAGAACGGATAATGAAATGAACTATCGTTGATTTTCTTACACCAAAACTACCTGTTGAACTTAAAGACGCCCGAAAAAATTTAAACACATTTCGTGCTGTGTTAGATTTAGCTGCTTTATCTTCGGTAGGTAGTTTTAATGCGGGAAAGTGACAGCCGTTTCACATTCCGCTCTGACGTACTGCTCTGTCTCGTTCACATGAACTAATTTCCGATTTTAGTTCAAGAGAAACGCAATCGAGCCCACCGTATACTTTAATTTTATGTGATATTAAAATGTAACTGTACACTTTAATTTCATATCATATCATGTGAAATTTTACACAAGTGATATTCATTTGCAGTAAGCCTCAAAATTTAAAAAAAAAATAAGCTCTAAGTAAAAATGTTATGGGTATGCAATTTTATTGCTCTTAATGGGGGGGAAGAGAGGCTGGTTTAGACAGCAAAAAAACGTGTTTTTCTGGTTTTTTTTCAACCTAAACTTGAAATCCATTTATGAATCTTTTACCTCTGGAATAGCTGATAGTCTCAGATTGCTATAAGTGTAAAAAACTTACTGAAAACTTTTAATGCAATTTTCTCAAAACCATATTTATCAGTTTTGCGCTGGTGATAAAAAAAACTACTTGAGAAATAAAGTTGTTCCAAAAAAAAAAGTAAGATAATTGAATTCTCTCCTATACAAACTAAAAATATCAGAAAAAAGTTTTTTATGTATTTTATTTTTTTTGCTAGTTAAAACACATTTTTTTGGGCAAAAATCGATGCTATTTCTTTAAATCCCTTTTTTTTTAAATGATAGCCTTTAATTATTTTTTTTAGTTCATCTACAAAATACGTATGTTGAATTAATACCTTAGTTTTTTTTTTCTGTTTCGGGCAAAATTACGCTTGCTATTCTGGCGCAAACAGATACCGTCATTTCTGCAGCAGTAGAAACATTTGGAATTCAATATCTCAAAAATTGTTTTTTTTACTGTTGCAAAAAATATTTTAATCTTTCAAATGTTAATTAAACGATATACTTAAAAGATGTCAACGTTACCTTTATAAAAACAACATGAAAGACATGTTTTGACATAGACATGCATCTAAACCAGGCTCTTCCCCATTAAGTGTTTTACGGACTACAATCCCTTGCCCATGAACTAAATAAACCATGTGTGTAAAAGTCTTCTATGTTATTAATTACTTTATTTTCAGAACAAAGAAACCAACAAGATCACCTACTATTTGAAAGGGGCAGATGTTGTGCTCTGCCCTTTAGTGGGTCCTCCATCATGGCTGAGATATCAATGCGACCAATTGGCCACTGAAGGTCTCAGGACCTTAGTCTTGGTGAAGAAGAACTTGACTCTGGAAGAGTATGTGCAGTTCGAGGTGAGACAATTATACAACTTGACCGCGTCTGCTTCCCGGCCACTAGATGAAGTGTCGAGAGAATTGTAGTATCCGTAGCCACGTTGGGTGACTGATTCACTTTTGCTACTAAAGCTAAGCAGCGTTAGGTGCAGTCAGTACTAGGATGGGTGACTGCATTAGTTTCTGACCGTGTGATGTTACAAATAGTCACCTACGAAATGTCACCACAAGACAGAAAGACAGGTTTTCACAGAAAGACACCAGCCTTGTTGGTAAAGAATAAAACCTTTACTCGCCTTTGTAAGTTGGTGTTCCTTCTGTATAATATCTTTTTTATATGTTCTCCTATTTTCCGCCGCACCTTTAGTAAATTTCCAGGGTTCACATTTTTTATGTAGGTACGACTAAATGATGTAAAATTACTATAGGAAATTTAATCATGTAATACTAGGGATAAATAAAATAAATAAAATAAATAAATAAATAAATAAATTGAAACAGTCATTTCAAATTTTTCAGGATAGATTTTATATGGATAGATTTAGATTTTTGTATATTTTTGATAAAGTAGTACTAAAAACACTTATTTTGAACAATAAGTCAGAAATTCAGTCTTAAATTCACCTAGTTACGATTTAATAATAAAAACACATTTTTTTTCAAACTTTTATTAAAATGCTCTGTCCTGAGCCAACTCTGGGCGCAGCAGCCATGTCATCGTGTGACTTCGAACGAGCTGTCATAATTGAATACTATACAGAATTTCGTGTTTGTTCTGTTGCCCGTCGAGGAGTCACGTCGTCGGAAGCCAACCCTGGGTGCAGCAGCCCTATTGCTGTGGAACTTAGAACGGACTATCATAATTGAATGTGTATACAAAATCTCCTTACTGCGCTGTTGACCTTTAAGGAGTCCCATCGTAAGGAAGCCAACCCTGGGTGCAGCAGCCCTGTCGCGGTGAAACTTAGAACAGGATATCATAATTGAATGCTTATACAAAATTTCGTTTCTGTTTTGAAGTCCCCTCGTCTTTGAATGAATAAAATAATTATTTTGATGGTGTTGCCAATTGTTTACTATGAATCGGACTCGCAGGATGATAGCCCTTGGCTGGTTTGTTTATAAATTTTGTCCTAGAAGTCTTTGACTTTCCTCTGTGTGAGATACGGTATTAATATTTGGATATCTTGCTGTTCCTTTCCACGATAGGCACTCCATTAGAATATAATTCATATGTTACTGTGAAATGTTACTCTACATTGGTATCCTTCAATATGTCCGAAAACCGAATGTCGATCCAGCCGGAAATCGTAATTCCATCCTTTGAAAAGACGTTTTTTACACGACTGTTCAACAAAAAAGTAGTGTAATGTGATCAGGACTCATCTATATATGTTTTCCGTTACTTTAGTACGGAAAACATATATAGATGTACCTTAACTGTCCAAATATCAAGTAAGTAGTGGTCTAAATGTCCAAATGTCAATAAATTTTGATAAATTTATCGTGTTTAGTGTCAAATGAAAGGTCTGATTAAGTACATTCCGGAAATATACATGTATCTATATAGGTAAATACATAAACCACAAATATTTCATAAAAACCGTATTAACCCCTAGAGCCCCAATTGGCCGATATCGGCCACAACACAATTCAGCGTGACGGCTTCGTTTTAATTTAATTTGTTTTATTTTATTATCTTAATATGTTTTATTTTAATTATGGGTACAGTGGTTTGGCAGTAATTAATGTTTTGGTGAGACAGTGTCATAATTCATTTTTTTTACTTATTTTTTCTAAAAATTTTTGGACATCAACTTGTCAATCGGCTGAGGGGCCGAGGCCTGAAAAGTTAAAAATAATTATAAATATAATAGTTCACTTTTTGTAACTACAGTCCTGTTTTTTTTATTCTTTTTAATATATTTACTTGTTATATTGGGTGACTATGTTACTGTAGAAGTACTTTTGAACAATATATTGAAGTGTGATGTGAAATTCCTCATCATGTAACTTTTTCGACTTCCATTTACCGTCAAATATGCTTTCACAGAATTCTTACCGAGAAGCGCGTTGCAAGATAACCGAACGGGCGTCGGCTGTCGTTGCAGTTCTCCGAGAATTGCAGGAAGGAATGCAACTCCTCGCTCTGACTGGAGTGGAGGATAAGTTAGCCGAAAATGTGGCTGAGACCCTGGCGCTGCTCAAGGGCGCAGGAATGAAGGTTGGTTGATTTATTTGTTAAAGCGATCACTGGCTCGTGCCTCATTGTCAATGCAAACCTTTTTTAACCATTAGGTACATTTTAGGCCCTGTTTTATTTGTAATGTCTATTCCGTTTTCAAAAAGGTTCCATAAGTGCTGATAAATGTCTCAAATATTCCAAATATTGCTGTTCAGAAATAACAGCGCAGCTCCATCTATTAGCCTTGTGTAATGTTGCGACTATTGTGTAATATTGAACGCTGTTCAAGGCCGCCGACTTCGACGACCTTGCGCCAATAACAATCTCAAATGAACAGCTGATCGGACCTCAAACTGTTCTAAATCAGCTATATTAGTTAAAAATTTATAAAAATAAAACTATAGCAATGAAAAAGTCAAATCACAAATAAAAAATTTTTGATTAATAAAACACCAGTTAAAAAAAGTTATAGTTATAAAATAATTACAATGTCAAAAAATCATATAAGTTGAAATATACAAATTAAGAATAGGTAAGAATAGATTATATATATAGCTCATTTGGTGCAACAATGACGTAAATACCCTTTTTTTCAAATACAAGTTAAATATGTCAAAATGTGTGGAAAGACTATTTACATCGGGAGAAACATCGACAGAATTGAATTTGTGGTGATTTGTCGCGAAATGGCGCGAGTGTCATTGTTGAATTGAGTAAAATGGCGCTATTTCTGTTGCTACAACGTCTGGATAGCCAGTTGCGCGGGGCGCTCCGCTGAGTGGTTCTGTTTGGGAGCTACAACGACGTAAAGATATTTATGACATTTAATTCGATAATTTTTGGTGCAACAATGACGTAATTGAGCAATTGCGGCGTTGCTACTCCAAAAATCAATAAGTTCTTGGTAAAACAATGTTAAAATTGCGTAATTACGTCAATGTTTGTCCAAGCAAGGTACCTTCTTGGTGAAACAACGACGAAATTTTGTAAATATGTCATTGTAGTTCCAAAAATTATATTTTTTTAATTGTCCATTGACGAAATTGAGTAATTATGATAACTGGAGTGAAGCTGAAATAAAGAAAATAAAAAAACAAAGATCTACTAGTCAACGAATAACTAAGGCTATACGAGATATTAATGTGGTTCCGGCGTATACTTCAAAAAGAGAAATTCCCTCAAACAAGAAAAATTATTTAAAAGAACTGTTAAAAAAAACATTATTTCTCGGTATTAATTACTCTGCTTTTTATGAAAGTATGTTCTAAAGGATTTTTTTCTTATTGCTCAAGTATTTTTCACACTTATGCATATACTGGCACTTAATTTAAAGTAGGTAATAAGTCAATAATTAATCAGTGATTTTGTGCCAATATGACAAATTGTGGTCATAGTTCAGTATTATATAAGATGTTTCTTGTTTTAATCTTAAGTAAGTACCTATTGAACATAAGATATACCTACATGGTTGTTACTAAGTTACTTTATTAAACATTCATAAATAAATGTTTTCTGTTGAGTAATTCAATTATTTAGTTTTATTCTGTCACAAATGCAAAATTTCCTAGCAAACGCGTTATTTTTTATATTGAATTCTGAAGCAACAGTGACGTATTTAATTTACTGATGCCTTCTTTTTTTAAGTCTATAATCCAGGTTATATACAATGTACCGAGTAGATTGGGACTATAATAGAAACTACACATATTGAACTTATATTTAAAATCACGACGATTGTAATAAGTCCCTTTATAATACCACACCTTTCATACAAATCTTTGATTGGCTCTGCTGTAAAATTACCAAAAGTGTAATTACGTCATTTTTGCATCAAATGAGCGATATAATCATGCAATAATATATAACCTATAAAATAAATCATATACAAACTTTATAATAATATATTATCTTCATTTATTTATTACGCCAATATAGCTATATGCATTTTTTTCAGTTGTGGATGTTGACGGGAGACAAATTAGAGACAGCTCTATGCATCGGTCATTCTCTGAGGCTGGCAGGCTCGGAAAGGTGGCACGTGGCGAAGCACTGCGCCGGTCGGGTCGAAGCTTACGACGAGTTGCAGCAAATCTCCATGGCCCTCTCAGCAACGAGCCAGCAAGCCGCCTTGGTCATAGATGCTAAAACTTTAGACGTACGTATCATCTATTTCAGCGTTCCCATTGTCTTACATACATTAGGTGGTGAACGGTTTCGTGCAGCTTGGGCCACAAGATCCATTTTGTTCTCGGATCGGCTCAACTCACGATTCAGCTCCTATTCAGAAGCCTCCTCGAGTGGAAGGCTACCCCGAGTAAGACTCCCGTTTCTCAGGCCTTAGAGCTGGTGGACCGGTTTCTTCCGGCGGGATTGCATTCCGGCGCCACTGGACTGTTTACGCACCGGTCGGCGAAGCCGGCTGAGAAGAAGACTTATGACAAAACAATCCACCGTCAAGTTCCGAAACCTGCCCGTCAGAGGCCAACGCCTTGCGGCGAGGCACCGGGAAGGTACCTAGCGGGCAGCCTCGCCCCCTGACAACCAGTTTTGGCAGGATATCTCCGTCTAGAATTAAACTTCAGGATACCTCCGTCCTTCCGAGTGGTTACGGGTCGGAAGTCGCTTACATGACCTCTACCTGTTGTATTACAGCGGTAATTCAGTTTGAATTTATCGCAGACCTGGGCGTTCTTTGCCCGTAGTGCCACACGGGATTGAGTGGCCCAAGGTCATTTCAAGATTGGCATGACAACAGGTCAACATCCACCCCCGCTGCTTAGGAAACAGTATATACAGCTGTAATAAGACAGAAAATAATGTGCAGATAATGATTGCCTGGCGTGGCTTCTTACACGACTGCCCGACAAAAAAGGACTGTTATGTGTTCAAGGTTCAACTATGTGTGATTTCCGTTTCTTTATTCCACCATAATCTTTAAATGCCCGAACTGATTTTAAAATATTGTCAGAATCGTTATGTTATCCAGAGTGTCATAGGGTACCTTAGCTATCCAAATATCAAGTAAATAGTTGTTTAAATGTCCAAATCTTCAAATGTCAATAGATTAACATAAATATATTGTGTTTAGTGCCAAATGAAAGGCGTGATTCCGAAAATATATTTGTGTCTATATAAATAAATACATAAACCACATATATTTCATTAAAAAAACGTAATAAACATAATTCTAAGTACAGTGGCTCACGTTTTGTAACTGCGTTTGTGTTTTTTATTCCTTTTAATATATTTACTTAGTTTGTCTGGGCTTTTTTCTCGCACTTGGCCTCTTGATTGGGCCGTTGTGCGTGGCTCATGTGTCTATTTATGCTTATGTTACTCCAGCCAACCCAGGCTCTCCCAGGAGGTTAGCAGCCTGTTTGGGTTGCTACAGGCCTCCGGGACAGATGCTGGAGATTGTAGTATTCTTGCCCGTTGCTCTGCCACGCCCCTGCATTCTATGAGCACATGCTGTGGCGTTTATTCTTCCTCCATGCATCCTCTGCATAGAGGGCTGTCTGTCACACCTATGGTAAACAGGTGTTTGTTTAGGGAACAGTGGCCTGTCATAGTACCTATGACTACGGATTTTGTCCCTTTTTAATCTGGTGAGGTTGCGGGCAAGTTTTTTAGACGCTTCCGGAACCGCGTTCTGTGTTTGTCTGCATCCTGCGTTTTTTTTTCCATTCTATAAGGTGGGTTTCATCGGTGTTCCTGCATAGCCATGTTATTATTTGGGCCTGGGGTATGGGCATCAAGGGTTCCGGTCCATATACTATTTTCTTTGATCCCCTTCTGGCCAGTTCGTCTACCGCGTCGTTGCCCAGTGAGTCGCTGTGCCCTTTAATCCATTGCAGGGTCACTCTATTTGACCTTGCAATGGATTGAAGCACATTGTGGCATTCCAGTACAAGGACAGAGGTTATAGTATTTTTTGCTAGCGCTTGTAGCACGGAGGCTTTGTCGAAGACAAATTTCAAGCTTAGGTCTCCGACATCTTTGGCTGCAACTGCCTGTGCTGCTCTGGTGATGCCAATGCATTCTGCTTGGAAGATCGTATTTAAGTTGCCTAGGGTAGTTGATATTTTGATGTTTAGATCATTTGAGAAGACGCCGGCTCCGGTACCTTGAGTGGTTTCGGAGCCGTCTGTGTATATCCTTTCATTTGTACCAGAGTGATCTGCTGGTTCTGCAATGAGTTGGATATTGTATCTACGATCAAAGACATGATGGCATATTATTCTGTCCATGGGTGCGTCCAGAAGAGGTATTTCTTCTAGAACCAGTTTCAGAATTTTTGAGTGTGATGTTTCTGTGTTTTGTTTCCACAGTCCATTTGCTCTTAGTCTTAGAGCGGCTGCCTTAGCCTCCTCTTGGATGACAAGATCCAGAGGTCTCATGTTTAGGAGGTACTCTAGTGTTACTCTCTCGTTTTAATATATTTACTTGTTTTTCTATGTTGTAGTTATGTTTGGAGCACTACGGCGGCGAGACTGAATCTCTCCTCATCAGATGTGGGGCTGTGGTTGTGGCGCGGTGTTCTCCGACTCAAAAGGCAAGTACGGTGCGATTGCTGCGATCGTCTGGTAAAGCCGTCGCTGCAGTCGGAGACGGAGGAAATGACGTCGCTATGATACAGGAGGCTGATATCGGTAAGATGCGTCTTATTTTAATGCTTTTCGAAACATTGTATTTTCATATTATGTTTGTAATAATGATTGTTTGATATTATAAATAGGATAAAACAAATTACCCCAACGATCAACGAATAAGAACCCCGAAATTCAATAGAGACGACAGTTACAATTTCTACTACAAGGAACTCTCTCCTTAAAATGTTTTCAATGCCCATCGCCAAGCGCAAGGAAGTGATAGGATAGAGTGAGTGTTGTGTGCACGGCGGTTTCTCAAAATTCGCATGCGCTGACCCCGCCACCCCCATCACTGTTATAATTTGCAGAGTAACAGCAGCAGTATGCCGTCTACCCGCAGAACAACGGATGACGATTGATAGTACTTTAGTCTATCCTGGACAACGACGGTTACAACATCGCCGAAACTTCGATTACTGACTACTTTCAAACAATAAGAGGGGACCTGTTTACGACAAAAAATTCTCACAAATTATTACAATGCACCTTGGCTAAAATATTTACAAATTTAACATCAGCACAAATCTTCAAGGTCACCGCAAAAAACTCAACCGTGCAAAATTTAAATTGAATCCGTTAACCCCTTAAGACAGTAACGTCCCGAATCGGGTACGATGTATTGTAGTCAATGCTTAGTAACGTCCCAAAACAGGTACGAGCGTGGCGCGACAAACTGCACTCTCAACGAACTGAATTTACATCAAAAGCACAGTGCAACCACCCCCTGTTAGATACGTGTGAGAAAGACGGATAAATTCTGTATTGTGCGATTATTCAGTCGCGCAGTCTAGAATCCCTAATCTTAGTCTGCCATTGCACTTGTCTTTGCTTCTCTTTGGATATTATGTAGCTTTTCTTCGGATATATGTATGAAAATAAATAAAACGAACTAATAGATTTGGTAAAGCATGTAATAACGTACACAAATGTGTTTACAATTTCTAGATAGGATTTCGTATTTTGAGATAAATCGTCGATATAGCTGAAAAAGTGTTTTTTTTCAGTTTTTCAACTTTCTAATAATTATTTATAATTATCTAATTGTTTTACAAACTGAGGTTTTAATGTTTTATATTTCAAATTTCAATGCGATCATTCTACAATTCTTCTTTTTATAGTCCATCGAGTAGTTTATTTCTTATGATCGTTTTTTTAAAGTGCTATATTTTTGACCTTCAACTCTCAGAAACAACATGTGACTGCCAAGATTTATACCCGCCGCTTGAGGGGTTATAGAACGTTTTGTAAAAATAGAGTGGTGGACATTTGAAATAATCTACAATTTGAAAAGATTAGTGCAAGCTCTGTCAATCAATTTAAAAACAGACATGTTTAATACATAATTTGTATGACATTATTTTTTTAAAAGGTACAACATCATTTTTGGAAAAATACCATTTTAATACTGCGGAAAAAATTGCAAATATACTACAAATTAGTGCACGGGGGGGGGGGGGGGGGGAGATTGGGTTGGCGCTCTGAGGAAGGGGGAGAGGGGTGGTTGGCGGGGGTGCTTGTCTACTTGTAGGGAAAGTGTTGGGGTGACACAACTGATTTATTTGCTTCGTGTGGAGCTATTACTGCTCCTCGTTGCGAAACCCTAGTGAAAACCATTAATTTAAAAAATATTTTTTCCCTACCTTATTACTTAGTGGCCAGTTCTAAGACCTTTCAATATAACCAATCCTATATATTTCAGACAAAATTTCTAAAATTTGCTTTATAAATAAAATACAAACTGCGCTTATTACTTGCAGCATAATTGGATGGGATGTATTTGGTAAAACCCTGCTAGAGCCATTGCAAGTTGTGCAGAAATTTAAACTCAAAATTATTCTCTGCAGACCATATCGCCAACCCAGCAATGAACTTTATACGGAAGGTAAAGTCCTTGATTGTAGGCAACTTTTTTTTTAAACTTTCCTCTTAACCCCTCAAGCCCCGATTGGCCGATATCGGCCACAACACGATTCAGCGTGACGGCCCCGTTTTAATTTTATTTTAATTTAATTTGTTTTATTTTATTATGTTAATATGTTTCATTTGAATTATGGATACAGTGGTTTGGCAGTAATTAATGTTTCGGTGAGACAGTGTCGTAATTCAATTTTTTTACTAATTTTTACTAATTTTTTTTGGGACAGCAACTTGTCAATCGTCTGAGGGGCCGAGGCCTGAAGGGTAGAAGCTATTTTTGACAATATTTCAAGGTACTAGACAATAATTCAAATTTAGGAATAATTCAGAACTGAAGACCAACAAGACAAGTTTTAGAAAATAGCTTAATAATACCCAGGATGAAAACATCATTTGGACAAAGACATTACTCTTTCATTACGCCGAGATTTTACAATCTGATCAATATGGAAATAAAAATTGATTTGACATTTAGGGTATTCAAAAATAAAATAAAGGAATGGTTATCGAGTCATGACAGACTAACCATACATCAAATGTTAGAAATTATAGTTTAATAAAACTTAGGTGCACAAATTATTGATATATTTTTAAATAGTATGTATGTTGATTACATTTTAACAATCAACTAATTACCAATTCATTTTAATGTTATATATTGTTTTGACAATGAATTGTACTTTTTTTTTTTATCAGGTATTTTATATTAATTTTTATATTTCTTAACCCCTTGAGTATGATACGACCAAATCTGGTTCTGAAACAATTATACGTTGAGTATGATACGACCAGATCTGGTTCCGCGTTTTTTTCACTTCTTTGACGTTCTCATATTTATTCATAATTATCTAATTGTTTTACAAAATGATATTTCAATATTCTATATTCGAAATTTCAATGCAATCATTGTGCAGTTGTTCTTTTTATGATTGGTGTAGTAGTTTCGTAGTTATAGTACTTTAGGTCGATGTCGCCGAAAATCCTGCAAAAGAGACAGATGCATCCATGAAAATACCCATTTACTCCAAGGGTTAACATTATATTAAATATTATTGTCTTTTTTAATTTTTTTTATTATAGATTTATCTTACGTTTTACTTTAGTTTTAAGTCAATTCTGTTTGTCACACTCTATTTGATTGTTTTTTTTTAGGACCTTATTTTAGAGCAATTTAGTTTTAAGAGCGTTTTAATAAAACTTTTACATAATTTATTGTAAAATTAGACTCCTGTCCATCCTAGAACGGGCTAGTCCCAGTTGGGTAACAGAATCAAATAAGCAAAAGGTTAGGGTTTTGCCATTCGGTTCCTGTTATTTTTATAAGCAAAAACAATGTTTTATAGTATTTAATTCTTAAATAAATAAATAAATAAAATAAGCTACCATGGAATTCACTGACCGAAGTAGGCCCATCATATAGTATTATTACACTTCTGGGGGGTGAGCAGTGGATTCCGGACTAACGACTGGCTGTGGAAGGTTTAGGGTAGCTGCCTTGCCACATGTGAACGTCCACCTTATCACCTATTCACTCCCCCTTTGAAGCTATAGAATTTGAAATTCGGAAATTGCAGTTTTAGATAATTACTAGGAAAGAGTTGATTATTCTCCTGGAGAGACCAAAATCTTAAAGAGGTGAAACAGAGATTTGTCTACCAGGTCACGATTGCCAACTTTCACCGCACACTGGTGAACAGAGAAACCGTTTCGGGTGACGGCATTTGAGGGGTCATGGTATTTATTTAGTTTGTACTCTTGGTCTTTTAAGATATTTGAATCCTATGGAACATTAATTCTTCAATTAACACTTGCAATCGCGAAGTAAAAATTCAGCTGTCACACCGGCGACATTTTCGCGCGTAAATTCGGCGCAAGTCAATGACCTTGAGTAAAACGACTATAACTTGTAAACCACTATACGGATCATAAAAAGAATAACGGTAAAATGATCGCATTGAAATTTGACATATAAAACATTATAACCTTATCTCGTAAAACAATTAAGATAATAATGAATAAATATTACAAACATTTATTATAATAATAATAATAAATATTGGCTAACTAAAATTGATTAGCTCAAGTCTTAGCATTTGTAAGCGTCAAACCAAGAATGGTTAACTCAAGTAGGAGGGGTTAAGGCCATCTTCCGAGATATAGACTAAAGAGATATCTGGATGAAGGGTTGTGCATTCGAGATATTTAAGGAATTTATACTGCTGAGAGATTGGGTTGACCTCCAGAATCCAATCTGAAGCTTTCTCGATTATTGGGAAAGGTTTTGTAGTGAAATATTTTTTGCCTTTGGTGCCGTTTGGAGGGTACTGTCAAACCCTTGTTGGCACGAGCCACTGAGAGGCTAATTACCTCGCGGATAACAGTAAGGAACGGCAACCTTATAAGGACCTACTAAAATAAAATGTTTCTTTCCAGGTATTGGTGTTGAGGGGCTGGAAGGGCGAGCTGCCTCTCTGGCTGGTGATGTGGCCATACAGAAGTTTTCAGCTCTCTCTCGGCTGTTCTTGGTGCACGGCAGACGCTCGCACATGCGCACGGCCGCTCTCAGCTTATTCGTAATACACAGAGGTCTCGTCATTTCCGCAATGCAGGTATGCATACTTTATATTTCGAGAATTAGAAAGCTGGTTTATGTATTTCTTCAGCTGCGCAACATTCTGTCCAAAACAACCATAAGAATGGTATACATGGCCTTGTGTCAGAGTATTTTGTCCTACGGAGTCGCGGCATGGGGCGCTACTACTAATGATAATCTGGATAGATTGACAAAAGCGCAGAAATTATTATTGAGAGTAATTCACAGAAAAAACCGGCGTCATCCATCTGCCTTGTTATTTTCCCAATCCCATGTGCTATCAGCTAAACAGTTATTCATTAAGCAAGCGCTTCTTGCATTCTACAAATCTAGAGATGACCACGCCCGAACTCAAAACAATCTGAACACAAGAATGTCCGCGAGTATCAATTATATAATTCCGTCAGTCAGGACAACATTTGCCCAGAGACATATATTCTACATAGCCCCAAAATTATATAATGCCCTTAGTGAAGACATGAAAAATTATCCTAACATAAAAATATTTAAAGCAAACCTTAATAGATGGCTACTTAACAAGGGATATGTAAAATCTGATCAACTTCTTTGCAACGCACGACAATTTATTTAGTATCACTTATCTATTTTTCTTAATTAAATATGATTAAATTACAACTATAAATGTATATATTTATTACATAGCTATATTTTTTTATAAAATTGGTATATTTATGTATATATACAGGTGGTGGGTCCAAATAATTTATTTAAAAAAAACACTTCATTTCTTAAAATTGCATAAAAATATGCACATCTAGAGACGGGCCAAATTATCGCCTAGTTAGATGTGCTATTGGCAGTAAAGGTCATGTAAGATGTGTTAAACCTCCCTATATTAATTATTAAATAATTTATATAATTATTATAAGATTACATGACCTATGAATGAACTGTATACCTAATCCTATGTACCTAAATAAATAAATAATAAATATTCTTCCTAATTGCATTATAGCATTCCCACGGAAACAAAATAAAGGTCTTTGCCCTCAGGACTAATTATGTAACTTTTCCTGTTATGATACTGAGGTAACTTTTTGTCTAAATCCATCTTTAGTAGTGGGAAGTCATCCCACGCCTCTCTTTTAACCTTTGAAGTCCTGCATCTTGTTTCACAAAGAGGTCTAGAGGTATAGGACCACCACCTCTTCTAGATTGTCTGTAGTCGTTTCTTGAACAACCATTTCATGTCAACATGTCAAGATTGGATTCAGGAGATCGATTCAATCTCCAAGCAAAATAAATTCCCTGAAAATCTCAAAATCACAGCCCTCTGTCCAGATATAACTTTTTACTCGATGTCTAGGAAGAAGGCCCTAATTGTAGAAATTAAATAAATAGTATTATTTCGCAAATGCCGTCACCCGGAACGGCTTCACTGTTCACCTTCACGCGGTGGAAATTGGCGCTTGTGGCTGGCCAACCAAATCTCTGTTTCACCTCTAATGATATCGATCTCTCTTTAGGAAAATAATCAATTTCTTCCTAGAAGAAATATCCAAAACTGCAATTTCCGCAACTCAAATTCTATGGCTCAGAGGGGGAGTAAATGGGTGGTAAAGTGGACACTCATATGTGGCAAGACAGCTGTCCTAAACCTACCAGAGCCGGTCGTTGGTCCGGAGTCCACTTATGTCTGTTTCACCTCTTTAAAGATCTTGGTCTCTCCAGGAAAATAATCAATTCCTTCGTAGAAAAATTATCTTAACCCGTTGAGTATGATACGACCAAATCTGGTTGTGAAACAATTATCCGTTGAGTATGATACGACCAGATCTGGTCGCGCGTTTTTTTCACTTCTTTGACGTTCTCATATTTATTCATAATTATCTAATTGTTTTACAAAATGATATTTCAATATTCTATATTCGAAATTTCAATGCAATCATTGTGCAGTTGTTCTTTTTATGATTGGTGTAGTAGTTTCGTAGTTAATAATAAATAAATACAAACGGAGCTGCCATGGAATTCACCGACCGGAGTCGGGCCCATCATAATACTATTTTTTTTTACACTTCTGGGGGGTGAGCAGTGGATTCCGGACTTACGAACCGGCTGTGGTAGGTTTAGGACAGCTGTCTTGCCACATGTGAGCGTACACCTTGCCACCCATTCACTCCCCCTTCGAAGCCATAGAATTTGAGATGCGCAAATCGCAGTTTTAGATAATTTTTCTAAGAAAGAGTTGATTATTTTTCTGGAAAGGCCAAGATCTTTAAAGAGGTGAAATAGAGATTTAGCTGGCAGGCCACGAGCGCCAACTTCCACCGCGTGAAGGTGAACAGTGAAGCCGTTCCGGGTACTTTAAGTCGATGTCGCCGAAAATCCTGCAAAAGACACAGATGCATCCATGAAAATACCCATTTACTCCAAGGGTTAAACTGCAATTTCCGCATCTCAAATTCTATGGCTTCGAAGGGGGGAGTGAATGGGTGGTAAGGTGAACGCTCACATGTGTTAAGACAGCTATCCTAACTTACCACAGCCGGTCGTTAGTCTGAGGTCCACCGCTCACGCCCAGAAGTGTAATAATAGTATTATGATGGGACCGGCTCCTGTCGGTGAATTCTATGGCAGCTACGTGTATTTTTTTTTATTTCATTCTTAACCGCTTGCACTCCGTAGTCACCGCATTGCGCTATTTGCTATCGGTGCACTACTCCGCTATGGCGACACTGATTCTTTGGGCCAAAGACACTTTGGCCCAAAGAATAAAAGAAACAATAGACAGGCTTAGTATATGGTTCCAAGTTAATAAATTGTCACTTAACGTAAATAAATCAAAATCAATATGCTTCTCTTTGCGGCCGTCTGATTATAACGAAATAGACGTATACTTTGGGTCTGACCAACTAGAAAATGTCTCCTCCACGAAATTTCTCGGATTAGAAATCGATCAAAAATTACAATGGTCTGATCACTTAAATGATCTCAGTAAAAAATTATGCAGTGCCATATTCACCATTAGAAAGATAAGAAGTTTATGCGGTTTTGAAGCAGCGAAATCCGTTTATTTTGCATATTTCCACTCCATAATAACGCATGGCCTACTGTTTTGGGGAATGGCACCAAACTCAAAAAGAATTTTTCTCCTCCAGAAAAGAGCGCTACGCAGTTTATATAGAGTCTCACCAAGAAGTTCTTATAAGCCGCTATTTGTAAAATCAGGAATAATGACTCTATTTTCTTCTTACATCTACCAAAATATTATGTACGCTCGTAGACACCTAACAGAAGCTCCGGTGAATAGTCATTTTCATCATCACGATACGAGGAATAAATCCAATCTCCACATAAACCGACAGCGACATAGCAAAGTGCGAAACAGTTTTATTCACCAAAATTTGTCCTTCTATAATAAGATTCCAGAGCAAATGAAAATCCTTGGAGAGGACCAATTTAAAAAGATAATTATACATAATTTGGTAAGAAACCCAATTTATGATATAAGGGAGTTTGAAAATTCTGAGTTTATTTTCCATGTTGATGATTAATGAAATGCGTAAAGTTTTAAACATAATGGTATTATGATAGCTGACATTCTAATTTTCATATAATTAAATTCATTTTTTTTTTAAATACGAAGGCATATTGCTGGATTGGCAATAAAATATATATTTTTTGATTATTCTACATAGAATTTGCATTTCTATTTTAATATATTATTCTCCCTGACTCATCACATTAGCATATTTTGATTATTTGTATGTAGGTAATATTGAATATAATATTACAGCCATGACAACTATCACGATAGTTATGTTTATAATAATGAAATTTTTAGCATTTAATTTTGTGACGCATCCAAGTGTAGGAATGCCTATCTACTGGAGTAGATGATTGTATTGTATTGTATTGTATTATTCTGAGTAAAACTCTAAAATAGTTACAAAGTGTGGTTTGCGTTCAATGACTAGTAGTCTGTTTTCAAAGTTACTGTGCACTCTTAGTAAATTTTGTTTTATATTAGATACTTGGAGCTGAGATACTTACCCTTGAGAAAAAATGGAAGAAGGAGGTTATTGGAAAATGCTCAATTCCAGATTATTGGGAAATTCAGATTCAGATTATTGGAAATGCTCAATTTCAGATTATGGGAAAATGCTCAATTAACCCTTTACCAGGAACATCGGTCTCACAGACCGCTATGCTTTCTAAGAAATGCTTTCAGTCCGACCCCCCACCCCTCAGCGACCCACCGCTCCTAGTAGTCTCCTATTAGTTCCTGCTGTGTCGGCGCACGCGTCTGTAGGAGCGTCTGTTTCATTGTTTTAGCGCCGTTTTAAAAAGTTGTAATCATTAGTACCGGTCGGTGAGACCTTCTGCGGAGGTATCGATGACCATGACCGAAAATCTTGAAAAAAAGAAAGACTTGCAAACTCTGTCCATACGCAAGACAGGCTATAAATGCATCAAATACTCGGATCCTTTATGTTTTGAGTATTCTATGGAGGTTTGCATAAAATGTGCTACGAATGCGATCTAAGTTGTGAGTTAGAAATGTGTTTTATTACCAATAACTCAAAATAGCGGTCCCACAGACCGATGTTCCCTATTACGTAGTTCAAAATCATGTTCCCAGTAAAGGGTTAAAAAAAACAGATGCTCCAAAGCAAAAATGTCTCGGAGACAAAAATGTCTCTACTCTTAAGTAAAATAACACTCGGAGTGCAAAGGGTTAATGATGCGGAGACTGCATTTCAATCCCATTGATTAAAAACCTTGTGATAAATAAGCCAAGTTGTAAAAGTTGTAGTGTTAATGATTATCAACAATTATCAATCGAACTTATTTTGACATAATTTGCAGGCGATCTTTTCATCAGTATTCTACATGTCCGCCGTGTCCCTTTACCAAGGCTTACTGATGGTCGGCTACGCCACTGTTTTCACCATGTTACCTGTTTTCTCATTGGTAAGTATCCGATAATGTTCATTGATTATTAACAAAATTGGAAAATCTTTTTTGAAGTTTTATTACTTGCTATTTTATTATGCTCTTGTGGTGATGATGATGATAAGGATGCCCTTCTAGGCAGTTTCAAGTAAAGCGTCGAAGACTATTGCTTTTGTTTGACAATTTAAATAGTTGGGGTGCCAGCGACAAAAATGTACAAGAGTTTTGGAAAAGCTCATTCTCTTAGAGCAGACAGTAATTCCGAGTTCATTTTCCATGTTGATAAATAGTAAAATTTGTAAAATTTTAAACATAACGGTATTATGATAGCTGACATTCTAATTCTCATATAATTTATTATACATCTATTTATGTTTAAAAAAATACGATGGCATATTGCTGGATTGAAAATCAAATAATTTCGCGTTGATTATAGAATAGAATTTGCATTTCTATTTTAATATATTATTCTCTCTCACTATTTAATGACATTAGTATATTTTGATTATTTGTAAGTAGGTAATATTGAATATAATATTACAGCCATGATAACTATCATGACAGTTATGTTTTTAATAATTAAATGTTAAGCATTTAATTTTGTGACGCATCCAAGTGTAGAAATGCTTATCTACTGGTGTAGTTGATTGTATTGTATTGTATTGTATTTTGGCCAAAGAATGCCGGGGTACAGCCAGCAGGCCAGATCCCAGGACACCTGGCGCTGGCGCACTAGGAAAGTTGTAATTTTAAATAGTACCCATAAAGTGTTTTGGAAAAGCTGAAAATTCATGAGTAGACAGTGGATGCAATACAGAACTCGAAACATATGATCAGACTGCTTCATAATCGGGCGTACTAATTAAAATTACACCCTTCCTAGTACGCTAGCGCCAGTTGTCCCAGAATTTGGCCTGCTGACTGTACCCTGGCATTCTATGGCCAAAATACTGTCCGATCTGAAAGTATCAGCTTTTCCAAAACTCTTTTTTGTCGCTGACTCTAAATTAAAATAAGATAGAATGGCATGAAATTTAAAGCACCCGACGTTTCGGAGGGTTTGCAACCGCTGTTGTCCAGGGTAGTCTACCCTATACAACGACGGTTGACGAAAGATTGTCTTATCAGAAGTTGTTCATTTTATAGGTTTTGGATAGAGATATACCTGGAGAACGAGCGCTTGCCGAGCCTAAACTGTACAAAGACCTTGCAAAATGCCGTGCGTTATCTTACAAGAAATTTTATCTGTGGCTAGCTATATCTGTTTACCAAGGTAAGCCTTTTTACATTATCTATAATTTAAAAAGGAGATTGTATTATAATTGAAAATAAAATGAGAGAAAAAGCTCTCGGTCTGTAGCTGTGTCATCAAAAAAGAAAAATAAAAAAGTCATCAAAAGAGAAAAAATAATGATAATTTGAAACATGTTTTTCCCGTAGCTGCCAAATTGAGAATGAAATGAGAGAACGTTTGGGTGTAAAAATTTGGTTGAGAGGTCTAAAAAAAGCTCTCGGTCTGTAGCTGTGCCATCAAAAAAGAAAAATAAAAAAGTCATCTAAAGAGACAATAAAAAAAAAAGATAATTTGAAACATTTTTTTTTTCCTGTAACGCCAAATTGAAAGAACAGCTAGGTGTACAAAATTTGGTTGAAGTGTCTTAAAGAAGCTCTCTGATTGAAGATATGTCATCAAAAGAGAAAAATAAAAGTCATCAAAAGGGAAAAATAAAAATAATATAGCCGCCATCTGGCTGTATCAGCTAGTATTTCTTTAATATGAAACTAAAAAATATAATATAGGTCATGATAATATAGATTCGAGGAAGTTCGGGTGCTTCATTGGCGCTGTGCTGAAAAGGCACATAATATCAAACTATTTCATATCAATTTGGCGCCATTAGGTAGATGTCCTTGTAAATAGGTTATCACAGTTAGTACTCGTTTAATCGATAATACTCGTTATGTATGACAAAATATCGCAGAATATGTAAGGTATTATTGTAATATGTAACCTATTATTAGGTTTGCTGAAAATAGAAAAAAAATCTCCTGTTTTCTAAAATTGTGGTTTTTGGGTTGGTGAAGCAAGGTAGTCGTTACCTTCAGGAATACTAAATAGCCCATTTAATAGATAATCGCCCTTTGCCTCTCTCTGATTAAAATTCCATGAAACTCAGTTTTAAAACATCCTAATTTTATTTTCTTATTATAGTTCTTTTATCTGTTTGTAGTGTATTGATAAATGTATATAATAAATATAGTCATAACCGGTTATAAAGCGAATCGCTTTATATTTAACGTTCTATATCAAATCTGCAGTGTACGAGAAGTTTGCGCCGTTTTGCGTGCTTTTATTCCTTTAAGTAAAACTATGTAAAATATTCGCTATGACATCATCCGTCAACGTAATATGCAGACGTGGTGTAACCTGTAACCGACCTAATGATGAATTAAAAACCGATTTCTTAGAAAAACCATGTTTTATATGATTCACAAATTTGGTATAAATGTTATGACAGGTGCCCTTTCTATTACACCGTCATCATGATCTGAATTTGACCTTTATCGAACCACGAGCAATCGTCGACATCAACAAGGCAAATTGTGTGGCGGCTTTTTGCCTTACATACCTACTAATATTGATAATTACTAAACCGATCGTGATTCAATTTCACCACTACGTAGAGAATCGTTCCAGGCAGGTTTAAGACTAGGTTTTATCAGGATCGGTTTTCAGGGGGCTGAGAATTAAGCAAAAATATCTGAAACTTAACGGGCAAATCGAGTTTACAATCGACCCTAAAGTGCTGAGCCCAAAGTCGTCCAACTCTATCTATTAACTCCTCAGCTAAACTATAATGATGTGCTTATTTTCATATTTGATTGTACTATTGCCTTGAAGAATAGTGTGTTGAGATCGATGAAATTATGTTGATAATTAAAGAAAAAGGTTCCCTTTTTAACACGCTTTTATTAGGTCGACCTTTATGTAACTATGTAATGGAATCTAAGATAACTAATTTAACCATCTTCCAAGGATCGTAGCGTCATGAAAGCGTCAGCTGTATGTAGTTCTGATGACAATACAATAATATGGTACTCTGTCGAACTGATCTGATGATGGAGTCGGAAGATATGAACTGGAACTTGATGATGGAACATCGTATCATAGCTGTGTTTGGACTTGTTAGAAAAGTCTTGGAATGAACTTTGACCACGATTAGGTTTCAAGGTCTGATGATGAAGCCGGTAGATAGGCACTGGCATTCCATGATGGAATATCGTATCATAGCCGTGTGTATGTGAATATCGTATCAAACACCCAAAAGCGTGTTTTTAGTGTTTTTTTTTAAACTATTAACCCCTCAGGCCCCGATTGGCCGATATCGGCCACAATACGATTCAGAATGACGGTCCCGTTTTAATTTTATTTTAATTTAATTTGTTTTATTTGATTATGTTTTATTATGTTAATATGTTTTATTTTAATTATGGGTACAGTGGCTTGGCAGTAATTAATGTTTTGGTGAAACAGTGTCATAATTCAATTTTTTAACTAATTTTTACTAAATTTTTTTGGGACATCAACTTGTCAATCGGCTGAGGGGCCGAGGCCTGAAGGGTTAATTTAATAACACATTGTCTTAATCTGATGAATCGAAGACTCTTCTACCTCCCCTGCGTAGGTTGGCAGTCCTGACCTTTATGGGGGTAAGCTACAAAGTGAAAAAAACCTTAGAATTTAGGCTTTATTACTGAAACATATAACAGATCTGAGCCTTGTAACAAAATCACTTTTCTTTGCATTTAACATGATATTTATTTGGGTTTTTCTGTTTTTCAGGATTATCCCTCTGGTTTTCTATCCTAATATTGATGTTCTCTTTAAAAGCGTAATTAATAACCTACAAATAAGTTTGATAGTTCGCTGTTATTGAATGGATGTCAGTGTTGCAATGTTACAATATAACATTCATAAAGAGCGAACTGTGAAATGTATTTTTAGGTTATGAATTATTCTTTTAAAGAAAACTTATGTTGTTACAACCAACATCTAGAAATATGTAGATTTCTATTAGTTTTTGTTTTGTCTCAACAGGTGGTGTAATTATGTATTTGGCGCTCATAATGTTTGGAGGGGAATTCATCCATATTGTGGCAATCAGCTATTCTGCTCTGATATTCACGGAACTAATAATGGTGGCATTGAATATTGACACTTGGCACAAACTTATGTTCATCGCCCAAGTCGCCAGCATCACCATGTATTTTCTGTGCCTCTTCCTGTTTCACGAGTATTTCGGTAAGATTTTTTATCTGTTTCCGTCCGGAATCCACTGCTCACCCCCCAGAAGTGTAAAAAAAAAAAAAAATAGTATTATGATGGGCCCGACTCCGGTCGGTGAATTCCATGGCAGCTCCGTTTGTATTTATTATTTATAGCCTGTTTCTTCTGTTTTTACTTTAGCGGCCTACCAACCAACGAGGAGGTAAAGTATCGTGAAGGTGCAAAAAAAATTGTTTTCGAGATAAATATGGATATATACATCCCCCCCCCTCCCCCCCCCCCCATTGCCCTCCGAGCCGATTAAGACCATTTCCAGACTGAAGTCTGTTTGTGTGTCAGTCTGTCAATCTGTTTGAGTGTGTGTGAATGTGTGTGTGTGTAAGGGTGCGTGTGTGTGTGTGTGTGTGTGTGTGTGTGTTTGTGTATTCCTTTACGATAGTGCCCAAACGCTTCATCCGATTGAGCTGAAATTTGGCATGCAGCCATCATTTGATCATGGCAAGAGTTTAAAAAATGTGGTGGAAATCGGTCTACCAGAAAGCGCTCTAGTCATACTATAATCGGACTTAGAGATTCGAAATCCGGTACATCGACAACTTGTTGGACAGAAATCACGTTGTGAATTCAAAATATTCCAACATTCATGTTGGTATATCTTGTATACAAGCGTCACAATTTATATTATATTATAAAATACTACATACATTTTTGGAAAAATACCATTTTCATACCACGGAAAACATTACGAATTGGCGCATGGGGGAGGGTTGGGGGTTGTTTACTTGCCAGGAAAGTCTTGGGGTGATGCAACCGTTTTTTTATCAGGGCAACAATCGACGATTTTAATTAATCGGGAAAATACGAATAATCGCCGATTAATTGTATCGCTATTGGTTGCATTGATATCTTTTTTCTCTATTATTTTCAGATGTTGATTTCATACGTTCGTTTGAGTTCATCTGGAAGGTGGCCATCATCACCCTGGTGTCGTGTGTTCCCCTGTACGTCCTCAAGGTTACTCAAGAGAAATGCCTCTACGGAAGTCGCGGAAGACTGCTATGCAAGAAGACACAATCAGACAAACGCTTCTTCGTAGATGCCTAGAAAGCCACGATAGTTTGTGATCAAGCCTGCTAGACAATGATAAATAAGAGAATGCTCTTTTTATTTACTTATTCCTCTTACATATGAGTACCTACATATCTAACATTGAGGTGGACATTTGCCACCCAGGTCAAAATTGAGTTAGAAGTAAATTCTCACATGGCCGGTATTATAGTGGTTAGGTCGCCTGATCTTATATTATATGGTCCATGTTCGATTCTTATCTGAGTAACTATTTTCCACTGGGATAAAATTAACGGAATTGCATTTCTATTCTGTCAATCGAATACAATAATACGACACACTGTACCAGCACCAGGAGCAAGCAGCAGAGCGATAGATGCTCTTTCTCTGTCATGGTCTAGCCGGCTCGGTCAATAACATCTATATTTTAATAATATTTGTCGTTCAGCCCTATGATGTATCATCTCTCGCTATAGCTATTCGCTATCGTGCTTCGTTACCGGATTTGTACTGAGATTCGTATGAACAATTTAGCAGTAACAACTGTCTAAATATAGCAGGAACAAAATTGGTCATTTTGAAGCAAGCCTGCGTTCAGTGGATTGTATCGCTATTTAATAAAACTACGTGATTGGTCGAGGCGGCAATTTCTCACAGTAGGAATCCTCAGTCTTTGGGAGCGTAGTGCACTGAATGCAGGTATGAACAATTGAGCTGTCGATGCATCGTTGTTAGTCAATAAAAATCAACTTTCCCTTCGAAATATTCCTGCTTGTGGATCATTTCGGTGATTTATTCAGATGACTTTAAGTAAAATCCAACTAATCTTCAAGACTTCATATCAGCATTGATTATATAGGTTATTATATTGCTAAATACCATACTACTTTATGGCAGCTAGGAATTTACTATGAAGATTGCATTCATAGTTCCAAACGTTGATTTATCCTATGTTCAACAGCTCAATACTGCCGTTGTAAATGAAAACACAGTAACTTTATTTACTGTGTTTATACAGGTTTGGTTCTTTAAAATCACGAGTTGGAGTACTATAAGGCAAATTTTTCGGTTTGTCTGTCGATGGATAGTTACCGAGATACCTTAGATAAAAACACAGTATTTTTGAAAAAATCTGAATATTTTTAATAAAAAACACAGTATGTATAATTTTTCAAGTTAAAATACAGTAACCTATTATGTACTGTGATCTTTTTAAACACTTCTAAGCATTTAAGAAATATTTTTGTTTGGTTTCAACACGGCTTCTTCAGATACTGTGGTTTTAGGTAAAATTTTTTTAAAAGTTAATTTATTAATACACGAATTAATCACAGTATCTCAATTACTGTGTGTAAGGTGCCTGCAGTTTTTTATTTATTTTAAAAAATATATCTATTTTACATGGTTAAAACACAGTAATGGGTAAAATTTACCTATAACACAGTAACCACTCAGTTACGGTGTTATAGCTTAAAAATATAAAATGTATCAAATTATTTTCCTAATTTAAAACACAATATCTAATTTAATTAATTAAACAATTATAATTTAATATATATTTGTATGCAGAATTGAAGTTCTAACTATTTTTTAACATTAAAGATTAAAAGAAATAATCTATATTGATTACTTTGTTCATGAAAACAAATATTTAACAACTGAACTTTGACTGCGTTTTTCTCAAAACGTCTTTTTTCAAGTTACTGTGTTTTCATTTACGACGGCAGAATAGGTGGCGTTCTAAACATGCCTATATGGTATCCTATCTCAAAATAAAACAATAATTTAATAATTTACGAATTTATAAATCATAGCTCTTAATATTTTAATATCATTTACATAAAGATGACAATTTTAATTGACTATACAGGTTTCCTGTCATAATAATTAGGCGCTTTTATTTTCCAAATTTATGGACGCATTCTAATCCCTTCGTATTATATCTGTGATATAATCAGCCTATGTAAAAATGAGATAGCTGACACTAATAATTTAAGTGTTCCTCTTCTTCATCATTAGTGAGGATCGTGGCCACTAGACAACAGTTTGCCTACGAGGCTCCTCCCTCGACCTGTCCTGCATGGCGGGTCGCAGATTGTATTGAACCTTCTGTTACTTCTTTTATGAGGTTGTTCCATCTGGCCGGTGATCCGGACAATGCTATCGGCGCCACCTGCATGTCGCTGGAGCAGAAGGGTTGCCAAAACTTACTATGGCATTGCGCATTCTAATACCCTATATAAATCAATGATATCAGCTAGAAGCAACACAATATTTGCAAATTTGTCAGCTTTAAACAGACTTCTGACTCTTTCTTTCCTAAGATGGGCGAGTAGAGCGTCTCGCTGTGTCTAAAATCACGAAGGAATTACAAGAAATTTGACTTGCATCATACCGTTTTGGTCATCGCGATTTACTATATTTAACATTTAGCCAGTAGCATGGTGCCGATATATTATAGGGCAGAATATTGATGAATCCTCACCGTTTTTAAGCGAACGCTCATTAGGGCTGTAAGACAATCTCCAATTTGGATCTGTGGGATTTTTTGAATTTGTAAAAGATTTCGGAATAGAAATGTGTACATATGGGGATTTTCAGCAAAAATTGACTCATTTTATATTGCATGTAGTCCTTAATCTAGCGCTCTGGAAAAAAAACAGTTTTTTGACTATACTCTTGAACCACTGGTTTCAACGTAGTTTTAAACTATAAGAAATAGAATTTACAGCCCAGTGGCGTAGTGGTTAGGTCGCCTGATCTTACATTGTAAGATTCCAGGTACGATTCCCGGTCGGGTCACCATTTTCCGTTTCCACCAGAATTGCACTTCCATTCTGTCCAGCGAATGCAATAACACAGTACACACATGTTACATGCACACATACATGTGGAGTCACAAGGAATAATGATCAATATCAGGGAGTGAACCGGTGGTAAGGTGAACGCTCACATGTGGCAAGACAGCTGTCCTAAACCTACCCCGTCCGGTCGTTAGTCCGGGATCCATCGCTCACCCCTCAGAAAAGTAAAAAAATATATATATACTTTTATGATGGGGCCCAACTTTGATCGATGAATTCCATGGCAGCTCCGTTTTTATTTTATTTTTTTTATTGTTTAAAATATTCACTTAAAAATATACATTTTAGCAAGGGTGAGAGAAAAATATATTTATCCTGAAATCCAAATATATTTGAGTTTCTAAATAATATACATTTTACATAAATTACACTGCAGTAAAGGCGAAAACTGTAATAATAATATAATAATAAGAATATTTCTTTTTAAAAAAAAAAATAAACATACTTAAATTATACAGTGACTGCTTCGACCTTCGGCTACCCGATTCCGGGTGAAGAGCCGGGCAAAGGATGCCGTGGTCCGCGATAGATTCGGTTGACACCGTTTCACCGCTACGTAAGAGAGAGGACCGTGCAAGCGACCTCGAACTCGTAACCAGTCGAGAGACCGGAGTAATTTGGTCGCAACTGGAAGTAAGGGAGTGAGTGTATGCCCGCTGAGTAACATTCCTGGTTATCTCGTGAATAAGGCGTTGGCCTCTTAAGGGCTTGTGGCGGAGCGTGACGTTGGATTGTTTTGTCCTAAGTCTTCTGCGCTCACTTCACAGGAGATAGAACGATTATTTCGATAAAACTTCATGAGGTGACGGGTTCGCCCGTTGTAGTTGACAACTCTACTACTGCTCCACCGCTCCTTATTACAAGCCACAATCTCTGACCCTTTAACGAGGGACACTCTCTTAATCGCTTATAACTTTTGAATGAATTAAAATTTGGTTTTGAAATTTTTAAACTATATTTTTGAAGAGTTTACAAGCGATTTATGAAAAAAAAGTAATTTTGAATCCTCTACAGCTATTTCTCCCCTTAAGATAATAAACTCGTTCATTGTGGAATTTCACAATAAATAGTAGAAACAAACAAACAGTATCCTGGTCATTCAAAAGTAAAATTTGTGGTGGTTGACGTATTATTCAACATGTACTATCTTTCGAATGCCAGTTGCAATATTTTTCCCAGGTAAAAATAATCACGCATTCAAGCAGTTTGGTCAAGAAAAGTGATTTTCAACACAAAGTTTTGCTTGCAATATTCTGGCTGCATAGGAAGGGATGCTATATAAAGATGAAAAACTTTTGCTAAAAATGCCTATGGGAAAACACATCATTTTATTAATCTGCCATAGTACAAAGCTATTAAATTATTAATGAATTCTCTACGCAACTAACTTTTAAGTACAATTTAATTCCAAACTATTAATCGTGTTAAGTTTATAAAATTATCATGACTATCGTTATGCATAAAGTCCATGTGATATGTAAAGGTAGTATCCTAAGATTTGTATAAAAGGAATAAAATGTTATGATATTAATGTGCGTATTATTTGTACAGTGAAACCCCGGTTAACCGAACTCGGGTCATCCGAAACCCAGGTTATCCGAAACCCAGGTTATCCGAAACCCAGGTTATCCGAAACCCAGGTTATCCGAAACCCAGGTTATCCGAACTCCTCCGAAAAATAGAATGAATCGAAGAGAAAGTCGGAAAAACCTCGAGACTTAAAGGATGTTGCCCGACATGCCTGCCGTGTTCCAACAAAACCACGCAACCCGGGTTACGTGGTTTTGTCGGAATAAGGCTTATTCAACTCTATTCTTCGAATACTATATAACTGTATTATTACTTTTTCATTATGACGTTTCATTCCCGAGATATACGTAATGGACAAACGACGTAACCCAATTTATAAAAAAAAATATTATGACTAAAATACGTAAACCACTATTATAGGGTTTTATCGCAATAAATATCGCAGCCCATAGTACTAGCGTATTACGACTAAACCACGTGCCGCGGCTTGGTTGCGGCGCGGGCCTCAGCAGCCCGCCGAGGCAATTCAATTACTTTGAATATTCCCACTGTTAAGTCAGGCTAATGGGAATATAACCTAACTAAGGTTATATTTTACATGGACAATTGTACCTCGCAAAATAAAAACAAAACGCTGTACCCAGCATTACTAAGAATAGTCAATGACTCTATCGTTGAGGTAGAAACCATCAAAATTACATACTTGGAACCAGGTCATACTTTTATGGCTGCCGACAGCGTTCATGCGTGTATTGCGCGAAAAATCAACACTGCTGGTGATCTGTATGACTACGAAGATTTTCAGATGAAAATAAAAGCTTCTAGGCGCAATTTGGAGGTGCAAAGTCTCCGATATAAAGACTTCGTGAAATTTTAAGATGAGATGACAGTCAAGTTCCCTAAGTCATACAACATTTCAAACCTAAAAGTGGTTGAATTTAGAAGAGGTTCTACAAAACTATTCGCTAAGAACGCTTACGAGCAAGCAGAGTTTTTAGAGTTAAGTGTATACAAAGAATCTCTGCAGATTAAACTTCAGAACGCAATCTCCAAAGGCAATGATATCAGTGTTCACACTTTAACAGATCTAGATCACCAGGACTCGTGTTCAGGGATAAATAAGAAAAAAAAAGAAGACCTAAAGTTGGCTAAATGTATGCCCGCTTCACGTAGGGAGTTTTTTGAAAACCTCAAAGTTAATGAAAACCTTCCAGATGATTATAGTTTGGAAGGAGGTCGTTAAAGAAGTAAAAAAAAATAAACTAAATCTAATCTGTAACTTGTAACTGCATAGTAAGTAAGTAATAATATTATAAATGACTGTATAATTTATTATACTTAATAAAACCAATTTATATTTCACATACCTTTCTAAGTGTTTTTATGCAATTTTACTTAATTTTATTGCCTGTCTGCTTATTTTTTTATATTTGGTAATATAAAAAACTCTTACAAAATTTTAATATGAAAATTATATATTACGAGTGGCATTACCCGGCGTTGCCCGTGTTATATCTGTTCTCAAATACCAATGTATACCAATTTTCTTTGCAGCAGAGAGGTTGAGCAGTATAGAAGTTGGTGTGCTGCAGCGCCGTCTAGTTGAAAGTTGCAACAAAGCGGATATATATAAAAACCTTAACCATGAAAAAATACATATATATGCCAACTTTCATGGTGATCGGTCAAACGGTTTCGGAGTCTATTAAACTCGGACAGACGGGCATACAGATATACCAACATCCATTTTTATATTATATTATTTTGGCCTGTTTTTAAAATTTAAACTTTGAATGCCTATATCTCGCTTATTTATAGCGACCGACACAATATATTTTAATTAAAGAGTTTTGAACAATGAAGCACAAATAATTAAAAAGCAGGAATAATTTCACTGTATTACCTTCACAATATTTTGAATTTAGAATAACGCTTGGCCGACTATGACGTTTGTAGGTTTAACATAGCAGCGCCATCTATGGATTACTCAATAGATAACGCCATCTGTTAAAATCGTTTGGAACTAACAGATAATTGCGAATGTCAAATAATAGACATTGCAATAAAATAATATCGCGACTATAAATTAAGACGTAAGCTATCCTATCTTTCAAGTTGGATCAAACTGCACATTGTGTGCGAATTTGATTCAAATCGGTTAAGTAGTTTAGGAGTCCATCGCGGACAAACAACGTGACACGTAATTTATATATATTAAGATATGAAGTAATCTAAAGACACCTAAGATTTTTTTCCATTGACTACACAGGTTTTAATATCCAGAAATAATAAAATAAACTCTAATATTATAATTACAAAACCACGTAACCCAATAATACGTGGTATTGTCATCATAAAGTACACTGTTTGCTATTGAATTTGTGCGAAAAAAGAGATATTTATCATTTAAAAATACTTATACTGAATATAGAGTATTTTTTTGTAGGTAGGGTTTGAAGAACTTTAATTAAATGATCTATGATATGAAAAATACCCCAAGGAAATGTTTGGTGTAGTATAGGAATAAAACGGATAGATCTGTTAAAAACTTTAAGAGCGATTATCTCAGTTCAGTGTTTCGCGGGTTACGTGGTATAGTCATAACACGGCAGATGCGCTACCAGTTTTTTATAAAGCCCAATCAAGTTTTTGGAAGTCTTGTGAACTTCTTACCTGGTGGTTTAGTGATCAGTTTGTACCGAAAGTGGAAAAGGGTCTGCATAAAAAAGCGATCTTATTAATTAATAATGCATAATTCATTCAAAATACTTCATTCAAAATACTTATAAAGAAGTACCTGCTTGAAAGGGGTCCAATGTATGCGGAGTCTCAATTGCTCTCGCTAATAATTTAAGTTGTTTTATTAAATTATATATTACTAACTAATATCAAATCTCGTGTATTATTTGCTATGTATATATATGTGTAGGTATGTATATATATATATTTATGTATGTGTGTATGTATGCGTATGTATATATGTATATATTCTTATGTATCATGCAATACAACTTAAGTTCAGAATATCAAAAGAGTCAGCTCGTCGATACAACTAAACAAAAATCAGCATCCCTAGATACGGGTCTCTGACCTAGTTAGGAATGCGGATAAACATTTTCACCATAGGATGTGCTCAATCTCTCCCAACTCAACCATATTATGTAAATGGTGTTTATATGACATATTATATGAAGTTATTGTAAATTAATAAAATAAATAAAATAAAATAAATAATAACCTATGCATCCTCGCGATTTAAGAAGTGGCGATATTTTTGTGTGTATCCTTTCCCCAAATGTTACCAGTCTAATTCAGTTACTGGATCAAGGCGTAATAGCGACATTTAAACGACTACCGCGGGGTATTTTTGAGGCCCCTCCTGCAAGACACAAAAACATGAATAACACTGAAGGCGGTAAATGTGAAACAGGTCGTTTATTAGTGTGCTCAAGCCTGGGATAAGATGAAAATAAAATCTCTTTAAAGGTGCTGGAGAAAACTGTACGGTTGACCTGAAGGAGACGAATCAGAACATATTTGAGAACTTGACAGAAATGATAAAAGGAATTCCCGCATGCAGAGATAGGGATACATGCGAGGTGGATGAATGAATTGTGGCAGGTTGATTCACAAGAAATGATGGAACAAGAAATAGTAGAAATATGGTTGCAGTCAAATGCTGACGGGATCGAAGAGCCCGTAGCAGTTGACCTGGATGATACAATTACAGCTGAGGATGGTTTTAGTGCAGTAGAGGTAAGCCTAAATTAAGAATTTGGTATTTTTTTCAAAAACCTACTGGGTACAGCCTGCCATAGAAATTACTTGAAGGAGACGCTTACAAACACGCTTGGAGGAAAGAAAAAAAAAAATTACTGAGTTTTTTGAATGAGTGTTGTGAACATTCGAAAAGCATAATATTATGCCCGCAGGGTGACAAAAGTACGAGAGACGCAATACGCGGGCAGTTAGGTAAAAATTCCTCAAGGGTCGTTGCCATACGACGGAGAGAGTGGGACAAGCAAATGCCTAGTGAGGGAGACGATTACATATGAAACAATGCGACTAGCTGTAAAGCACAGATTTTTATGCTGGGCCATAATATTCTGAAGCGTCGGGAAAAATATGGAGACAAGCGAACGAGACCTAAAGGCATTGTCGGGCTCAGTGATATTTTTATTGTCGTAAAAACGGAGCGCGAAGTGCGGACGAAACGGAACAACGACTCGAGCCGCTCACTGATCATGAGCCGCACTGAGGCGCGCGCAGAGAAATGGACACTTTTATGGCAAACAGTGAGACGCGCGAAAGGGAGACAACATTAGAGAGAGGGAAAGGAAACAACTGGCGGCCCGCCGTCTACGGACGATGTAGATATAAATACCAGACTGTATTTAGGCTAGGTTTGCAGGTATGCAGGCTAGGTTTCTTTTTACACGACTGCCCAACGAAAAACTAGTTTTAGGCTGGCCATAAAAGTTCTGCTCGAGCAGTTAGTCATTGAACGACATACACGGCCGGTCGAGCAGTCATTGTCAACTGCTTGTGCGGTCACTGCCAACTGCTCCAGCAGTCGAGTTCAACAGCTCGAGCAGTTGACAATTCAGCTGCAGTCACGATATGGGTTTTGAGGAAGAGGCACTACTGGTGCTGCTTTTACTCAGGCGCAGACGACGGAATAGAAAGTTAAAAAAATCTGGGTTCCTCAAATTTTAGAATTAAGATAACATGGACAATTTCATTACTTGTTTAAGGAACTTAGAAGTGATGATTTTTTTTATTATATCAGGATATCCTAAATGTTTGTTTGACGAATTAAACAATATACTGAAGGATAAAATTAAAGACACCATTATGAGGTGAAGTATCCCACTAGAAGAAAGACTAGCTGTAACACTGAGGTGATAAAAAAAATCAATCTTATTTTAGTAAATTTTGATTCCTCGAAATATTAGAGATATCATCGGGTTCGCAGACGGTGGCAGTCGCGACGCCAAGCGTAGGGGGACCGGCCGTGTATGTTGTTGAATGACTAACTGCTCGAGCTGTCCGTTTATGGCCGGCCTAACACTAGTTTATAATTGGGCAGTCGTGTAAAAAGAAACCTAGCCATGCATTCACTTTGGATGATTTTGCCTAGGCTGCCTTAGTTAGATAATTGTAGTATTATCAAATCTATTTCTTTATTCTTGAATTAAAAAATATATATATACTTAAATATTATATGGATTATGTGATATGACATTGATTATTTATATATTCTTTAGAGGATTTTTTTTTGTAAATGAATTTTGTTTCATATTTTGATATCTTAGTATCTTCTGGTGTTGATTATTCCTGAAGAACTATTATTCATATTTTTAATTTTTTGCATAAGTGCCTTTATATAAAAAAGTATATGTACGAGTAATTAGAGGTTATGAATAATTAGCACCAATGTAAAACGTTGTATTTTAGTCTATAACTTTTTTGTAATTAATAAACTATGATAAGTTTGGATGTCCGCCTGTGATTTTCAGTGTTAGAAGCACCAAAACCTCTCTAATATCATTCGCAGCCATAAGCATATCCCCAAGGCTTCCCGCTTGGAAAATTCTGGCATGACAGTGACTCAATTTTAGTTTCAGATCTTGTGAGTGTACACTTGCTCCTGTCTCTTCCTCTGTTATTTAGCCATTAGTAAATATTACTAGCCTATTTCAGTCCACATCAATTTCGTCCTCTCCTTCAAATTTTTATCAACAGATACAGTACTGTGCGAATCAATTGGAAGAGTATTTTTTTTCAAAAAGTGCTTTATTGGACATAAAACATACAAAAACAGTACTGGTAGTTATATATTGTTAGTTTTAATATAGAATGTGTCTTCTTTTTGCATTGATAACACCTTTTACTCTTGTAGGCACCGAATTTACCAGGTTTTGACAGCTTCCTTTCAGTTCATCGTTGTGAAACTAGACTTGAATAACTGCACTGATCATTCTGTACCAGTACTGTTTTTGTATGTTTATGGCTAATAATGCACTTTTCGAAGAAAAATACTTTGTTACAATTAATTAATTCGCCCGGTACTGTGATGGCACAAAGGAGTCTCGATGGAACTCACCGACAAGAAAGAATGTACTTTTAGAGGGGGATGTTTGGATTCGGGGCCAATGCTTTGTTCCATGTTCGCGTGACAGACTGTTGAGTCGTTCGAAATGAAATGAGTCAATTTGAATTATATTTTTATTTTAAAACAAATTTAAAAGTTTAGAATCTTATGTTAGATACTACTTTTTTTTCATGACTTCCCGGGCGATAGCACTCAATTGCAATTGGACCTCGTTGTCGTAGCTCAAAATCTGAAAAAGCAAAACAGAAATATTATTAACACTTCATCCGCAGCCGAATTGTCCAATCGGAGCTAGCAAAAAAGATGAGCCGTTGTAATTTAGTAAAGAGTTGTTAATTCTGACATTGATTATATATCGTATTAGATTAAATAAACTCGCAGAAACTGCAATTAATGCAGACGTTCACTCGCAGTAGCTCCCTTTTATGCGTACCCCGAATACGACTGGCAAAAGTACAGAAAAGCTACTTGTATCTTAGCATTAAATTCTATAATCTACTCCCTACAAAATTTAAACAGCTGGAGGACATAACATTAAAAAAAAACATCAAGGAGATGCTGCAACCTTTCTGGCCGAATTTGAGGGCCATGATTTTTCAAATATTGTGCCCATTTAAATTACTTAAAAAAGTAGTCTTATTGTCTGGTTGTTTTATATGGTCTTATATCTGTACTTTTAGTTTAAAATGCATAACGCTGATTTAATTTGATTATTTAACATTTTACTGACACTTTGAATATTACGATGAATAATTTTACTACGTATCTTTTCGAATTACTAACTACTTCAAATATTAGACTTCTATTTTGATTATTTATATTTATAGTTTGACAATCTAGTAGTTAATTCTTGACTACCTATGTATGTTCAGTAAAGAGTAGTAACGAAACTTACTACCTAACCCAATTATTTTGACACGTCCAAGAGCGGTCTTTAGCCGTCAATTGGACACGACGAAAATGTAATGTTATGTAGATTGCTAAACTCCATAGTACATTTTCTGTAAATGCTTGACATACTGTCTCCTAAGCGGCGGGGATGGATGTTGACCTGTCGTCAACCACTCTTGAAATGACCATTAGGCTACCTGATCCTGAATTCAGAGCCAGGCAAAAGATGCCTTTGGTCCGCGATAGATTTAAACTGAATCACCGCTGAACATATGGCAGGTAGAGGTCGCGCAAGTGACTTCAAACCCGTGACCAGCCGGGAGGTTGGAGGTATCCTGATGGTTAATTCCAGACGGAGATATCCTTCCAAAATTGTAGTCAGGGGGTGAGGCTGCCCGCTGTTTACCTTTCCCGGTGGCCTCTTATGGGCATGTTGGCATAGCTAGAGTAGATTTGTATTGTCTCTATGTCTTCTGCGCTCATCTCATGGCTGAAAGAACGATCACATATAGTTATACCAGCCTGGGATGCAGGGTTCGCCCATTGTAGTCGACACCGCACAACTGTCCACGACACAGCCATGGCAGGGTTACCAGAGACTTTCCCAGGTTAGTCCCTCTTCGAGGATGCTACCGTATGGGAGTTGAACCATGAGTTGAGCCGACCCAAGATAACAAACAGGTCATCAGGCCCAAGCTACAGGGAACTGTTACATATTGTTAGATAGGTTTTCTTTTACAAACGATGATGTAGTAAAAGTTAGAATATAATTATGGCCAATTTGGGGATCAGTTCCGGATCACATAGCCCCAAAGTTTTCTCATTTATTGTGAATTGTTTTGGGATGGAACGTTTTGCATTCCAAGCCATCCCGCGCAAATTCTACGTCCTCGTCATCTACCTATTTAGATGCAAAAATCTTTGGGTGGCATACCTTTTCTATCGTTTTGACCTTACTATCATTCATTCTTTCCATTATTGTGTTTCTTTCGTTGTCATATTTTACAGTCTCTGCTTTCAAATACTCGACATTCACCTGTTTCTTCTTGATCTGCTCTTTTTGTTGAAGTGCGTCCTTTTCCATTCTGTGAAAAAGAAAATTTACTTTACCTTTCGGAAGCCAGTCATACCATGCAAATTTTTCGAAGCCCTTGAAAATTCGTTTGTATCCAAGCATATTTGTTTGTAGAAGGTGTGGCAGGCTTTTACCGCAGTGGAGGGAGAAATAGAGCCAATAATTTGGATAATACAAAAAAAAGGATTAAGACACATGTTTGAATTTATAGGGAAAATTTGCTGATAAGAGGGTTGATAAGGGGAGAGAGGGAAGAAGGGGGAGGGGAGAGGGGAGAGGGGAAAGAAGGGAAAGAGGGGAGAGGGGAAATAGGATAGAGGAAAAAAAGGTTAGAGGTGCGAGAGGGGTGAGGGGGACAGATGGGGACAGAGGTTGGTGAAAGGGGAGAGGGGAAAGAGGGAAGAGAGGGGGACAGAGGTTGGAGCATGGATAGGGGAGAAGGGAAAGAGGGGAGAGAGAGGGACAGAGGTTGGAGAGTGGATAGGGGAGAGAGGGGAAAGATGGGAGAGGGGAGAGGGGAGAGGGGAGAGAGGGAAGAGATGGGAGAGAGCGGAGGGGAGAAAGGAAGATAGGGGAGAGAGGGGAAAGGGGAGGTGAGTGAGAGAGAACAGAGGGGAGAGGAAAATCTTATATCTCTAAAGGCAAATATGACATTGCGCAGTTTTTTACTGAGATCATTTAAGTTGATCAGACCATTGTAATTTTTGCATTTTCTAATTTGTCATTTCCAAAGTATACATTCATTTACTTTAAGTAACAATTCATTTACTTGTAACTGTACACTAAGTTTATACTGGACCCATATACTAATTTGTTTGCAGTTTGTGAATGACTCGTGTAGAATAACATTGGACGAATTATTCCTGGTTGCTGTCTACAAGGATTGTTCTCTTGATCGCCAATGCCCAATAAAGGGCATGTACGTAGTTATAATATATATTTACGTTCGTGCTTCCTCCAGCTGCTTCTCCAATAGTTGTTTCTTAGTTTGGAAATCTTCCTCGTCCTTGAGAATGTCGAGGTCCAATTTTTCCAAATACGCCATCGTGTCCATTTTCTCATTGCGAATTCGCTGCAGTTCCATCTCACTACTAGCATATACATCAGTTCTCGTCAACTCTCTGTAAACAATAAAATTATACACTTGTCAAAATTATACAAAAAAGTTGTCACCCTAAAACTTTTCCGGCAAGTAGCCAAGGGTTTTTTGGAAGGATTTGCTTGTGATGTCAATTTTTCACAGGAGGAATTTACACCGTGCGGCGATGAAATGTTGAATATATTGAGAGTCTGAGTATAGAGTTCTCTGAGTATAGAAGCAGACTTCATTGGCTTTGAATATGTGAACGTAGAAACCTGCATATTCTTTCCCTTCTTTATAACATCCTCAGCAATCCTACCGCTCCCTCCTACCTAACTGAAAAATTTAATCACTTATGAAGTCATGGTCTTCCACTTTGTTCCAGTCAGAATAGTGAAATTGCGATTCCCACTCATAATTCTTCTTTTTTTACATGTTCCTTCACTGTTCATGCAGCTAGACTATGGAACACCCCTCGTTAAATATCAGAAACGCACCTGAGGTGCAGGGGAGTTTCCTCTGCCCCGTGGCAGAACCTGCACATTTTCATGTCCCAGAGCATAAGGTTGTACATGTGTCTGTTCAGGCCACAATGCCCTTGTGAGTGCCCTCACCAGTATGCGTAGATTGTTCCTATTTAGCGATAAGGCCTCAGGCGGCCTTACGGACAGATTGTTCTAAACATTTTATTTTAGCATTAGGTTTGCAAGGCTTTTTGGTACGCCACAGCAAGGTTCAGGGCCGTATAACCTTCCCTTTGCTCCCGTCTTAGCAAGTTCGTCGGCTTTTTCATTTCCTTCAATTCCTGCATGGCCGAGAACCCATCTTAGAATTGTCTTATATGCAGTTTTACACCAGCTTTGAATTAATGGTATTCGAGGCTAGTGCCTTAAGAGTTGCCTTGCTATCCGAGTAAATATATATACGGTGGTTGGCGTAGTTCTTATGAAGGTCTACACATTCGATAATGAAAAAAACGTATCATATCCTAAATAACATATCTTACTCAAAGTTTTATTTTACATAAAAAGAGACAGTGCTTCCACGCCCACCCTATTCGCCATATCTAGCTCCCAGTGACTTTTTCCTGTTTTGAAAAAATATATCTCGGTGGAAAAATGCTGTAAACCAGTATTTTTCAGGTTGACAATATTTTTTTTCTGACGGTCTAAATGGATGAGAAAAACTTTAGACCAAATCTATGACTACACCGAGAAATAAATTTTCTTTTGCTTCTAAATATGTGTTTTTCATAAAAAGGCCGGAAACTTTTCAAATGACCCTCGTAATATATAAAACGAACAAAGGCGACTTACTTCAATTGAGCAGCAGCGTTTAAGGTATCCCCCAGGAGAATGATCCCCGATTCGAGCTTCTTATGAAGGATGGCAAAACTGTTCACAATGCTCGACTTGCTGGCGAGAACCTGCTTCAATTTCTCCATTTTATCCTTAGCGTTCTGCTCCGTTTGCAAGGCGGTGCAGTGCTGGTCTTTGACATCTTCGGCGTCGGTGACCACCTCGCTGTGAAGCTTATTTATGTCTTTCAGCAAGCTCTCCTTGTGCGACTTTGACTGCTCGACGACCGTCTTAGCCTCCTCGTACAGCTTGTTAAGATCATCGTACTCGCGTGACAGCTGCTGCTTGGCAGCCATCGCCTCTTGGAGTTCCTTGCTGAAGATTTCCATGTCGTTTTTACACTGTGGAGTAAATTATTATTATTAAAAGAACAATAATTAAAAAAATAAAAACACGACTGAGCTTACAAAAAGTGTATCATTAGAAAAAAATGTTTACGCTGAAAAGCAAGTTTTGTTAGAAAATAAAGTTCGTCCTGCGCCCTGCCGCAGGTCACGATGAGCAGGACGTGCCGGCGAAACGCAGGTAACGCAGGCACGCTGATAAAATTGACGTCAATACTATTAGCAATTTATTTGGCCATCTATCACGACTGCCCAACAAAAAAGGAGTATGTTCATCTATGTATGCTTCCGTTTCTTTATTCCACGATAACTTCTAAACGCTTGAACCAATTTATAAGTCTGTGATATTGTTAGAATCGTTATATCATCCCGAGTATCATAGAGTATCCTTAACTGTCAAAATATCAAGTAAGTAGCTATCTAACACTCTTACCAATAAAATGATCTTATAACCGCGTTAAACCCTTGTTATTGTTATACCCGGTATAGCCGAGTTATAACGAAGTTGTAAAATCGTGACCAATAAATCAGTTATAACGCGATTATAACTACTCCCTGAAACCAAAGACAAGTCGTATTTCTAGCATGGCAACGCCCGCTTGGAAGCAGTGTGGCCAACTGAAGCGGCATGAAATGCACATGAAATGTCACTTTTTGTTGTCAGAAAGCCCGTGCCCATTGTTTTGTTACGCGAATGCTGATCGAATTTATAGTGGTATTTTGCAGGTCAGCTCTCAGGATATCGATGATTCTTGCGGCGTATGGCTTAGTGAAACGATATTTAGTTTTAAAATTGTAATCATCCAAATCGAATGGGTCGTATCGAAATTTGAAAATTTTTGGTCGCCTATCACGACGCATTTTGATTTCTTCCAATAAATCCAAATCGATCATATCATCCAAGTCGACAAAATCCATTATTCGGCTAAAACGCAGGATATCACAGCAGTATAAAAGGCGTCGTAACACGGCTATTACAACGAAAGCGCACGATTCGCGAACGGGACGCTCCACGTCCGCGGCTGTCAGGTGGCTGTCAGTTTGAAACAGCTGTTACGCCGGTCGGCCATTTTTAAGTTAATACTCCGTTAAACCGCTGTTATACCTGGCCTAGGGGTGGTATAGCGGAGTTATAGTGCGGATGGAAATCCAGTACCACTATTCCATGCTTATACCCGAGATGATCAGTGGTGTAAGCTATACCGCGTTTATTGGTCACAGATTTTCTTATACCTAGTAATAACAGAGGTATAAATTTTACAACTCGTTTATTGGTAAGGCTGTTAATGTTTAAATATCAATAAATATATCGTGTTTAGTGTCAAATGAAAGGTCTGATTGAGTACATTCCGGAAATATACATGTATCTATATGGATAAATACATAAACTACAAATGTTTTATAAAAACCGTGATAAAAATAATTATAAATACAACAGCTCACTTCTGTAACAGCAGTCAGGTTTTCTATTATTTATATTTACTTGTTATAAAGAACTGATTGATTATAAAAACCATATAATTAAACTAATGATATATTGAATTAAAAGTGCCATCTATAATTAAACCAACAATCAAACCAATAATATTATTGAATTATTAGTGCCATCTATCTTTCTTTTTATATAGGCTATTACGACACAGAAATAACGGAGAGATAGAATGACATCATAAGTTTGTTTGTTTGTTTGAAAGCCTTTATTGAACACACAAAAGAGGTGGGCCTTGGGCCAAGTAGAAATATCTTCCAACCATACCGCCAGGGTTATTGCGACTAAAGGTTTATGCGGGCAAATTGATGTATAAAAAGAGTCATAGATGAATACAATTAAGTAATAGTCATCATAAAGATTATAAAATAGTAATTAGTAACGTATGTCAACTCGATATGAAGGGAGGAACGGGATATAAGGACAAGCAAAGAAGGCGGGAGGTCTTAGTCTATCTTAACATTAAAGTGGGTAATTATTTAGTGTTGAAACTTGTATACCAAATTAAAAAGATACATCATTATGTAAATAATAAGAGCTATGATTTAGTTTTTTATTATATTATTTTTTTTGTACCGTATAGGCGTGTTTAGAGCGCTATCTTCCACCATTCTGTTATACCACCATTCTGTTATACCATCATAAGAGAAGATTAACCAATTTTTGGAACTATGAATACCGTCTCTAAGTTGGGCCTCGTAATAAAATCTTAGCTGCCAAATCGTAGTATGACATTGAGCAATCTAATCCACCATATAATCGATGGCCTAACCAACCTGGCAACACTGGTGACGGAAGGGACTGTCTCTGCTCATAGCCCACAACGTCACACAAAACAAACAACGCGCCAGATGGTAATAAATTGAAAAACAAGAAAAATTATTTAAAAAAATAAAAAACATGACTGCCCTTAAAAAAAGTGAACTGTTTGTTGTACTTAGAATTATTAGAAAAAAATGCTCGCGCTGAAGAGATCATTTTGTAAGAGAATACAGTTTGTCCTGCACTCTGCAGCAGGTATCTTAAAACGATCGCGCACCGCTGCTTTGATGCCGCTCTTTAGTCGGTTGTCCTAAGTGCTCAAGTAATAAAAAGCTTTTTTATGAAATATTTGTGACTGTGTATTTTTCCCTATAGATACATAAATAGGAGCAACCACTTCTTAAGAAAACCAAGGCCCTACTGGACATGAGCAATAAGAATCTTAAAACCACTATCGGTCTCCTCACCGGACACACGACCCTTGGGGCGCATCTATTCAATCTTGGTTTGACCGAGAGCAAGGACTGCCGAATATGTGGCGAAGAACTTGAAGACAGCATACACATCGTTGGTCGCTGCCCAGGCCTCGCTGCAAAAAGACACAGTTTACTGGGACGAGCCTTTCTCGAACCCAGCGATCGGTCCAACTTGAAGGTCAGTGATCTGCATGGACTGGTAAGCAATACCAGGCTACTAGCAGACCACTGACCCAACCACAAAGTGGGTAGTTACAAAAGATCTTATAGATCCAGGTGATATCAAGGGCTGGATACAAGCCCCCCGCTCCGTTTACTACTACTACTACTACCCCACTGGCCTGTCAGAAGCCAACGCCTTACCGCGAGAAACCGGGTTTTACCCAGCAGGCCGAGGCCTGGGCGGCGACCAACGATGTGTATGCTGTCTTCCGGTTCTTCACCACATATTCGGCAGTCCTTTCAGTCAAGCCAAGGTTGAATACATGTGCTCTAAGGGTCGTTTGTCCGGAGAGGAGACCGATAGTGGTTCTAAGGTTCTTCTTGCTCATGTCAAGCAGGGCTTTGGTTTTCTTAGGAAGTGGTTGCTCCATCATGACCTTTGCCTGGCGTGGGTGGGGTGACTAGACAGTGGACTGTTTTCGTCTCAAGTCTTCTACGGGAGACAGAATGATCCAATATCGTTAAAACTTCCTTAGGTGACAGGTTCGCCCGTTGTAGTTGACAGCTCCAGTTGGATTCACTTCTAAGTGCCTCTCGGTAGGGCGTCGGACTTTAACGGGCCGTTAGCGTCGCTAGACTGTGGACTATGTTCGACCCTAAGTCTCTGCCTTCAATTCAAGTGACAGAAAATGATATATCGTTATGACTTCCTGGGGTGGCAGGTTTACCCGTAGTAGTTGACAACTCTCAATGCTTAACCCGTTGAGTATGATACGACCAAATCTGGTTGTGAAACAATTATCCGTTGAGTATGATACGACCAGATCTGGTCGCCCGTTTTTTTCACTTCTTTGACGTTCTCATATTTATTCATAATTATCTAATTGTTTTACAAAATGATATTTCAATATTCTATATTCGAAACTTCAATGCAATCATTGTGCAGTTGTTCTTTTTATGATTGGTGTAGTAGTTTCGTAGTTATAGTACTTTAAGTCGATGTCGCCGAAAATCCTGCAAAAGACACAGATGCATCCATGAAAATACCCATTTACTCCAAGGGTTAAAGGAGTGAACATTTGTTTTAGGTAGCACAAGGTTGTTGTATTATATAGGACATTTTTAAGAACAGAGAGGACATGCACTCTTCTGAATTCGCAAACCGTCAGGAATTTAACCCTATTGCGATAAGTCTCTGCATTCACACCAAGGGAGAATGAATGATCTAATATCGTTATAACTTCGAGGTAGCGGGGTTGACAGCTCTTAGGTATATGGACTGACTGCAACCCGCCCAAGACATGAGCGGGTCCTGTTGAATATTAATTCACTATTTTTGATTTCTCGCTGTCAAATGATTCATACGTTTTCATTGCTTTAAGTATAAGCTGGTAATGTTAAGAAAGCACGAAACGGAGTGGTGGCATAATTGTTATATACATTGAGATTCTACAGAGTGTCTTAACTCTTAACCCCTGGGTGGCAATATACGCCGATTGGCGTTTTTCGTATTATCCGTATTATATCCGTATTTATTCAATTATGGGCTCTATTTCTCTCTCCACTGTGGTAAAAGGCTTGGGGAGTTAATGGGCCCTTGCTGAGTTGGCCACGAAGACCCATTCTGTTCAGGGTTGGTCACTCACGGGTCAACACCTATCCGACGGCCTCCACGCATGAAGTGCGAGCCTGGGTAGGACTCTGGCCTTATGGTCAGTTTCCCCTGGGAATCAACCTTCTGGCGCTCCTGGACGGTCTGCGCACCGTGCGGCGTAAGCCAATCGACTGTGAACTCTGACTAACAGTCGGGGGAGTCTGGAAGCAGTACTGTTACCTATAGAGCGGGGGTGGTTGCGGACCTTACGGCGACTGCTCTTGAAACGACCATCGGCTATCCGATCCTGGGTGAACAGCCGGGCAAAAGACGCTGTGGTCCGCGATAGATTCGGTAAACACCGATTCACCGCTTCGTAAGGGAGAGGACTGCGCAAGCGACCTCGAACTCGTAACCAATCGAGAGACTGGAGTAATCTGGTCACAATTGGAAGTAAGGGCGTGAGTGTAAGCCCGCTGGGTAACACACCTGGCTATCTCACGGTTAACGCGTTGGCCTCTTACGGGCTTGTGGCGTAGCTAGATGGTGGACTGTTTTGTCCTCAAGTCTTCTGCGCTCACTCCAGGGAGATAGAACGACTAATCGTTAAAACTTCCTGAGGTGACGGGCTAGCCTGCTGTAATCGACAACCCTAGTTGTGGTAAAAGGCTGTCACTTAATAAGCCACCATTATATATTAGTAAGCTTGCATACACCTTTTACCAACAAAAGTGTGAGGGTTTTGAAAATTTTGCATGGAAGAACTGGCTTCCAAAAGTTTACATTTAGATTGTAAATTTAAGACACTCCAGTGAAATGATTCATACGATTAAATAATGAAGATATTAGGAAAATTTTAATCAAAGGAGAATGTTCTACATGAAAAACTGAGTCGAACATCATCTACAACCTTTTTGAGTCTAGGCCTGAAATACTGAGAAAAAAATACATAAAATCCAAACATTGAATATAAACATTGCTTTTCTCAATAAAAAAGTCCTAAAGTCTAAACCAAGGAAAGTTGTAAATTATTTTCAATACATGAAGATACTGTAAGAGCAAGAATGTCACCTGTTGCATTTTCTCCACTCTTGTAGCCTTTTCAGCGCTGATTTTATTCTCCTCTTGCATATAGTGATCTCTTTCTTCTCGTAGTTGCTCCAGGTCTTTGAGCATATCGTAAACGGCATCAACTCGTGGTTGTATTTCCCTCAATCTACAAAAATATTTATAATTATACATATAAGGTGTTTTGAAAAAAGTATAGGACTTTTGGTCAGCAAAAACTAGCAGCTAGACATATTCTAGCTGGCTGCAACGTGGCCTTAGATCAAGGACGGTACACTTACCGCCATGACAAAGTCCTTGCTGTAATTCGCGATGGAATTAGCATCTCAGTGGCTCGAGCCAACAAAGGTTTGACATTACCCTCCAAACCCCCAATACAGTTTGTGTGGGATGGCTCTAAAGGCAAAAAACATTTCACTACAAAACCTTTCTCAATAATCGTGAAAGTTTCAGATTAGATTCTGGAGGTCAATTCGGCCTCTAAGCAGTATAAATTCCCTGAAAGTCTCGGATGCACAAACCTGTGTCCAGATATAACTCTTTACTCTCTACCTCGGAAGATGGTCCTTATCGTAAAATTAACTGTTCCATGGGAATCAAATATCCCAAAAGAACTTGAGTACAAATTATAAATACCACGATCTCGCAAATGCTGTCACCTGGAACGGCTTCACTGTTCACCTTCATGCGGTGGAAGTTGGCACTCGTGGCCTGTCAGCTAAATCTGTTTCACCTTTTTAAAGATCTTGGTCTATCCAGGAAAATAATCAACTCCTTCTATTTACCAACATTTTTATTTGATAGTAAATATTTTTCGTAAAAGCTTCAGAACACATAATTAAACATACTTGTGATTTTTAACTATTCACATTCGACAAAGACAAGTTTTCATTACCTACATACACAGAGACAAGGTTTCATTAACTACAAAACCTTTCTCAATAATTGAGAAAGCTTCAGATTGGATTCTGGAGGTCGATTCGACCTCTAAGCGATATAAATTCCCTGAAAGTATCGGATGCACAAACCTGTGTCCAGATATAACTCTTTACTATCTATCTCGGAAGGCACCTTGTTGTAGAATTAACTGTTTCATGGGAATCAAACATCCCAAAAGACCACGAGTACAAATTAAATAAATACCATGATCTCGCAAATGCCGTCACCCGGAACGGCTTTACTGTTCACCTACACGTGGTGGAAGTTGGCGCTCGTGGCCTGCCAGCTAAATCTCTGTTTCACCTCTTTAAATATCTTGGTCTTTCCAGAAAAATAATTAACCCTTTCCTAGAAAAAAAATCTAAAACCACGACTTGCGCATCTCAAATTCTATGGCTTCGAAGGGTGAGTGAATGCTCACAATGTGGAGAGACAGCTGTCCTAAATCTACCACAGCCGGTTGTTGGTGCGGATTCCACTGCTCACCCCCCCCAGAAGTGTAAAAAATAGTATTATGATGGGCCCGACTCTGGTCGGTGAATTCCATGGCAGCTTCGTTTGTATTTTATTTATCAAACCGCCGAAAAGTTTGCAAAGTGAAACTGACAAAATCGCAACAGAAGTTTCAAATAAAAATTACAAAATCGCATGAAAACGTCCTGGTCGCAGTTGAAAAGTCACTCATTCATAAAAATTGATGTTTCGCTCGTTCGATTAGTTTCGATTTCGCTTTATAGGAGCGTAATGACGTCATTTCGATAAGAAAAAGAAGTTATAAAATAGGCCGCTAGTTATACTTCACTAAATCAGCGCAAAAGCAAAGTCAATAGATAATACTAAAGTTATAAAATCACCCTGCCGGTTTCAATAGTATTGATTGATTTTGTAGCGAACGGTTTCGTGCAGCTTGGGCCACAAGATCCACTTTGTTCTCGGATCGGCTCAACTTACGATTCAGCTCCTATTCAGAAGCCTTCTCGTGCGGAAGGCTACCCTAGGTAAGACTCTCGCGTCTCAGGCCTTTTGGCTGGTGGACCGGTTTTTCCGGGTGGGATTGCATCCCGGCGCTACTGGACGGTTTGTGCACCGTTCGGCGATGCCTATCGGTTGTGCACTGTGACTAATTGCTGAAGGAGTCTGGAGACTATCGAAATATACTGTCTCCTAAGCGGGGGGGGGGGGGTGGATGTTGACCTGTCATCAACCACTCTTAAAATGACCATTAGGTTACCTGATCCTGAATTCAGAGCCGACCAAAAGATGTCTTTGGTCCGCAATAGATTCAAACCGAATCACCGCTGAACATAAGGCAGATAGAGGTCGCGCAAGTGACTTCGAACTTGTGACCGTCTGGAGGTTGGAGGTATCCTAGGTAGCCTATAATTCCAGACGGAGATATCCTTCCAAAACTGGTAAGGCTGCCCGCTGATTACCTTTCCCGGTGCCTCGCCGTAAGGCCTGTCGGGAAGGTGGCGTAACTAGACAGTGGACCCGATTGCGTTTTTTTGTGAAGTAAAACTGAAATTAGTTCATGCGAACGAGATAGAGCAATACGTTAGAGAGGAATATGAAACGAACGATCGTCGATAAAAACTACCTGTCGAACTTATATTAATCCGAATAAATATTTTGTGCGGTGTTAGATTCAGATGCTTTATCTTTTGTGGGTAGTTTTAATGGGAAAAAGTGACAACCGTTCATTTCACAATTCCGCTCTAGCGTATTGCCCTGTCTCACTCACACGGTCTAATTTACGATTTTAGTTTACGAAGAAATGCAATCGAGCCCAGTGGATTGGTTTTCATCTCGAGTCTTCTGCGCTCACCTCACGGAAGACAGAACGATCCAATGTCATTAAAACTTCCTGAGGTGACGGGTTCGCCCGTTGTAGTTGACAGCTCTAGTTAGTATTGATTGACTTACCTCTCCTCGACGAACATTGAGAAGTTATTCAAGAGTCTGAAGATGGAATGGGTGTGGTTCGGCGTAGGAGAGAGAATGCAGTTCAGAGTCATCAGCGAGGGCACCTGTGCATTCGCAGTCACCTTCAAGATCAGCTCCTTGATGGATTTTATCACATTCATAATAGGGAGGAGATCCGCAAGGCATTCGTAATGTTCGATACACTCTTGACGTGGAGGGCCCTGAAACAATCATTCTTATAAACCTCTGGCACGTCATATAAATAAAATAGAAATGGAGCTGCCACGGAATTCAACGACTTAAGTAGGGCCCTAAGTCCTAAGTCGGGCCCTACTATTATTACACTTCTGGGGGGTGAGCGGTGGATTCCAGACTAACGGCCGGCTGTGGTAGGATTAGGACAGCTGACCTATAATTATATTACTAGTGCTATCTATTGCATTTTTATACATGCTGTTTACACTACAGAAATAATACGGAGAGATTAGAATGCTATCTATTAGCAGTGGTCTCGAAGCTACCGATTTTTCGGTATTTTTACCGATATGGCGCCTGTCCTACCGAAATACCGAAATGGAAGATTTTTCTACGATTTCTATCAAAACATGCAAGCAAATAAGCCATTAAAATTCCATTGAAAAATATTCCAATAAAAGGTTGACATAATTGTCCTTGACCCAACGAATGTTAAAAGTGGTAGAACTGCTTTGATTATTCATGGTATTAGACTCTTTCCCAATATTGTCCGAAACAATGATTTTCAGCAAATTGATACAGAATGGCGTGTTTTGAGAAATTGTGAACAAATAAAAACATTTCCTGATGAAATTGTACTCTTTTGGGATAACGTCAGTTTACTGAAGCATGGCGGCGATGACACTCAAATGTTTTCTTTGTGGTCTTCTTTTATCTAATTTTAATATTTTATCACTGCCCCATTCATCGCCAGTGTTAAGCGCATATTTATATTCAGAGCACATATTCTGGCATATTAATCTCATGAAAACAAAACACAAAATAAGTCGTCTACTGAGTCAATCACTGGTCGGTGACATACAAAAGTCTATTTAAATGACGCTAATTGTTACGACTTCGAAATTAGATCAACAATCACTGCTACTATGGCTAAAAAATATTGGTAGGTACTATCCTAAATATTGTAAAAAAAATATATATTTAAGTTGTTGATTTCATTGGTTGTACTATGTAACTAATAGGTACTTAGTGTGTTATTGTGAATTCGTTTTCATTATAATTTGTTGATGTAAATAGTGTACTTCATTTTTATGAACATTTTTATGCCCAAGGAACTGTTACGTATTAGTTTTAATAATGTTTAATAATTCCTGATGTTTAATAAGGAGGATTCCTGATGTTGAATAATATTTTTTATCCTGATGAATAATGTTTAATAAAGAGATTTGATTGAATATTGTTTTTTTTTCATGTGTATACTGATTTTTGGTCCAAATATACCGATTTTACATGGCAACTCTACCGATTTTTCATTTTGACGTTCAAGACCACTGTCTATTAGTCTATTTGAACTTAAAGTTGGCGCTCATGGCCTGCCAGCCAAATATCTGTTTCATATCTTTATAGATCTTGATCTTTCCAGGAAAATACTCAACTCTTTCCTAGAAAAAATATCTAAAACCGCGATTTACGCATCTCAAATTCTATGGCTTCGAAGGGGGAGTGAATAGGTGATAAGCTGAACGCTCGCATGTGGCAAGACAGCAGTCCTAAACCTACAACAGCCGGTCGTTAGTCCGGAATCCACCGCTCACCGCCCGTGGCCATGGCTCTCACTGCCCGTTTTTGCAAAATAAATAAATATATAGAAAAACAGAACCAAGCTCACCTTTAATACGGTATCTGCGTCGATGTCCATCACCTTTCTAAACATTTCTAAATACGCTTCGATGAGAAAAATCGGATACGGATTCTGCAGATCATTCACCGATATGGGATGTCTCGGGAAGATCAAATTCCAGTTTTTCACAGTCTCCTCCATGCTGAAAATGGATATGCTTTAAATCAAAGCGTTTTAAATATCCAAAAACACCTCTTTTGAAAACTTACGCGCTGTTTTGGCTAACAAACGCAAAATTGTATTTCAAAAAGTCCGTTAGCTCTGTTTGCGTTCTGACGTTTACGAAAATATTCTTTCTTTCTTTCTTTTCGTTGTTTTCAAGCGATTGCGCTTGCGTTTTGGCCAATACTCTGGAAGGTTAATATTTTTCTATTTATTTTATGCTCGCGTTTATATTAATTATAAATCCAAACACAGTGTATAAAATAAAAATCGATTCATTTCATTCCATATGACCATTTATTTTACGATTTAAAAAACTATAGCTGTCAAATTATCTTTGGCTGTGTTTGGCTGTCAATGTGATGTTAAAAACTAACCTCCAAAATGGTGCCAAATAAATAAAAATACAACTGAGAATAATGAGAATAATTGCAAATATAACGAAATAGGGTGGCCTTGCGATTAATTATGTAAACCAACGAATTTCTCGCATGCGGAAAAGCTTCTGGTGATGTTTTTAGCTAAAATTCGCCGATTATTACAAAATTAAAAGGTTGATTGAAACATTGATTCTAAAGTTTCCATTAAGATTTCTGGAGTTACTAGAGATTATTTTGGTTTTCAGATGGTTACGGTTAAAGAACAGTTTAAATCTACTTGGGTAACGACTTCGTTCAGCTGTGTCTTGTTTATAGCTGTTGCTTCGCTGATATTCTGGAACGAGGTAATATTCGGTTGTTTTACGTTTAAGCGTTTGAACGACGATCTGCGATCTCCAGACCAGTGTGTTTCTAGACTTACGTTCGCAACATGTCATACACACATATAGTATCAGTGCATCTCACAGAGAAAAGGCACGCGGAAGTACATAACGAATTGTTCTTTCTCATATTCCAATTAGGTATTATTGCAGTATAGGTACCTCTTCTAGATTGTTGATTTTTTAACGTCACCAGACTATATTCACCACGCTGATTCCGAATCTGCAATAATATTTATTCGGTCTCAATAAATAAGCGAGATAAAGGCATTCAAAAAAGCGCCAAACCCATACATTTCGGTAGTTTTTTTAAAAAATAATACATAAACAACTATTTGGCGGTAGGTTAGGTTAGGTTTTTTTAAAACAACCTTAAAAACTGAGGTAAAAAAAAAATTTTTTTTTTTTTTGTATGTAAGTTTGGTTTTGAAAATTTACGCGTCCGAAGCTTTTTTCTTTCACATTTAGCATTACAATGATCTAACCTAGTAGTATTTCTTTGTTTTTTCGATTTCTGAGAAAGGTACCTATACTGCAATAATTCCACTTTTTTACAGCATTTATATATATTTTTTTACATTTTTACAGCCATATTATTTTTATATTTTTTTTATAGCATGATTGCATAGAAATAATGATGATTTAACAATTGGTGCTCTCGGTGCTCTCTATTTTGCTACTGTTTACAATGAAGCCTATAGTGATAATATAATAATGTACTACAATTGTAAATATTGCACTTTTTAAGCGGGGGTCGCATAAGAGTTTTATCTTTTTACCGAAAAGGGGTTTGCGATCAAAAAAAAGGTTGCAAACCACAGAAACTGCCGCCAAAATCTTTTTTTGGCATAGTTCACTCGTGAATGAGCGAATTCATGCACCGGAATGGGTACCTTGGAGTGTCAGTGCTTCATGTGAGGCGTCTCAGGCTCAGGGTTGGCAAAAAACCGGGTTTTATCAAAAAATATCTGCCCATTGGGTTTTTTCGGGGATTTTCGGGCTTTTTCAGGGAATTTTGGGTTTTTTCGGAGTTAATGAGAATTTTAAATGAATATATTTTAATTTTACATTAAATTTTATTTAATTACCATTGTATTGCATTTTTTCTCCCAATCCAAATCTATTTACTACTAAATAAAGTTGTAACTACCATAAAGGTCATTCCCCTGAAAATCGTTATTGTCAGTTGTCAGGGAGAACCCCTTTATTTTCACAGCGGTTGTTTATCTCGAATTATCACAAATATGTTGAAATTCGCATGGATATCGAAGCTAATCCTGACCTGCAAATACAGTTTGATGTAGGGGCAGCTCGTGTGCTTGACAAGCCATCCATCTTCAGAAGCAATTGAAGGAAGTTTCCGTGGCGCTGGACAAAGGCTGACGATACGACTATATCTGATGCAGTTGAAGTATGGCTTGATGTGATGGAAAGTCATGAACTTGATTCCTACAGGACGGCCATAAGTGCGAGGTTCAATGATGCGATGCAACCTTTTCACTTCTTGGCAAATATGATGGATCCGCGATACTACGGTCGGTGCCTGAAACCAGATCAAGAGAAAATGGCCGAAGAAGGCTTGTCACAAATACATCCTTTTTTCTTTTTGATAAAATATAATATAAATGCTATATCCGTTTATTGATTTAATTATTATAATCAAGTATTTTTTCAAAACCCACATTCGTCAAAAACCCTCGGGTTTTTTCAGGTGGGTTTTACCCAATTTAACCCAGTGGGTTTTTTCGGGTTGGGGAAAATCAAGCCAACCCTGCTCAGGCTGCCTCAAACACAGTTCTCTCCTGGCTGCTACCATCGAGGATACGAGACAGCACAAACGCCAAATCGACGTACGCTGGCTTTACCTAGAAAACGCCTTTGGTCAATCCGACACAGTCCCCTTCACTTTGGACTGGTACAACTTCCCGCCTGTGGTGCGTGACAATGTAACCTCAAACTACAACTCTCCGATGTTCCATGTCAAAACGCAAGAATGGACCACCCGCTCTATGTATATATCATATTCAGTTGGACTATTTCAGGGCTGTTGTCTCTCTCCGACGATATTTAATATCGTTTTTCAATATCCTGCTGGAAAGCCTGACCTGAGGTACCGTTTTAAAAGAGACGAATGGCCAGCACACCTAGTCGTGCCTCGTTTTTGCTGATAAAAAATAAAGTTTTGAAAAATAGTATAAAAAGAGTAAAGCGCATTGCGCCATCTAGCGGTAGGTAAAATATTGCGAATATTGTTTTTTCCCGATATTTTACCTATTGCTAGATGGTGCAGCGCGCTCAACGCTTGTCAAACTTTTATTTATCAGTCAATTTTTTTAAATTTTCAAAAAAAATAAAAATTAAAAAAAATGTATTTTGTTTTTCCCAAAAATTTCTATTACAGGTGCTTAGTTGCTCGTACTGATTCACCCACTTCAAATATGTCACTAATTAAAGACACACTGTATTTGTACATATAAACAAATCATGGCCATACATGGAGTCTATCTTAGTATCCTAGTAGTTCTGCAATAAAAACAATGTAAACATACTTTTTTTCAATGAATAAATTGTTATTGTTATTAATTCATCGTTTTTCTTTTGGATAGGGCCTGGCGATTGTAACATGGACTTCCTACAACACTTTTCTAAAATCGGCAGTAAGTGTCGATGTGACCGTCGGCCACAAAAACGACGCTAGTTTCTACCAGGGTAAAGTTATTCACATAATAGGGCCAATACATGTTTTGGAGCCACTCACCCAACCGGACTATAACGTCCAAGTTCTGTCTGCAAAACTCAAGAGCCGCGTGCAGATGTACCAATGGATAGAGGAAGAACAGTAAGTAATCAATAATCCAGTACTCTTTTGTTGTTTTCAGGTTCGAAGAGAATAGCGGTTCCTAAACTGTTTATGATACGGAACCCTTAGTAAATCGCTAAGTAAATTGGATTCCATCCTTTGCATTCCTCCTCTAATGCACTAAAAGGTAATGTTGTATGACTGCACGCCAGTGAATGAAATTTTATATAAATGCATTTCAGCATACTCTTCCACACCCCAGTAACCACGCTTGTGGGAACTATTCAGAGTTGTTGTCTCCTCATATCTCTTTTGTTGCTTAGAAGGAGAAGGTTTTAACAGTGCCGTCAAAACCCATTATACAGTTTGTGCGGAACGGCTTAAAAGGTGAAAAACATTTCAAGAAAACTTTCAATTATCTTGGCATCCTCAAGTAGGTGAGGTCAGCCGTAGAGTTTTTGCTTATTCCCTGAAGAAGTTTGATCACATATCGAACTTTCGCAGGCAAATAGAGTGGCTCCCCATTAGACGATGTTAGGATTTTCACATACTCGCCCTATTACTACTTTCGTGTACTACAGTGAAACATGCCTTGTTATTTGTATAACCTCTTCTAACCGCTTCCATCCCATGGCCTTTCAGTGCGCTCTCAGGAAAATCTATTACTGGCTATACCTCAGCATTCAACAACTTTCATGCCCAGTTCTTCCGCAGTGCAGACTCTGGAATTCCGTGCCTTTGCCCATGACAATTTAAAAACCTGAGCGGATTTAAAACTGTCTAAAGAGACATTTACTCAACTCATGAATACCTCCCCACCCCCCCCCCCCCCCACCCCTCCCCTCCCGTCCCCTTTGCTAATCCTTATATTGCATTCCTCCCTTTGATATCGAGTTGACATATTATGTTACTTTTCATTGTTTTCTTTTCTTTATGATGACTATTACATTACTTCAGCTACATTATAAAATTACTCTTTTTATAAATCAATTTGTCCACAAAAACCTTTCAACCAATTTGTCACAATAACCCTGGCGGTATGGCCGAAGATATTGCCGCTTGGCAATAGGCCGACCTCGTTGTACACTATTGTGTGAGCAATAAAGTTTTCAAACAAAATAAACAACTATATTCTGGAGGTCGATTCGGCTTCTAAACAGTTTTATTTTTCTGAAAGTCTCGGATGCATAGCTCTCCATCCAGATGTCTCTTACTCCCTGTCTCAGAAGATAGCCCTTATTGTAGAATTAAAATTTCCATGGGAGTCAAATATCTACAAAGACCAAGAGTACTACTTATCTAATAAATACCACTCTCACATCTCGCAGATGTTTTAACCCGGAACAGCTTCACTGTTTCCCTCTAGCGGTTGACGTTGCTGTGCTGCTCGTGTCCTGCCAGCCTAATCCCTGTTTTATCTCTTTTGGTCTCTTTTGGTCTCTTTTTATTTTCCTAGAGATTTTGGTTTCTCTAGGAAAATAATCAAATCTCATCTTAACCCCTCACGTTGCGAGGTAAAAACTCACCGCGCCCAAAAACATCACTTTTGCGCGCGACATATTCGCGCAAAAAATCGACGCGAGTCAACGGCCTTGAGAAAAACGATCATAACTTATAAACCACTAATCGGATTAAAAAAATATAAATAGAAAAATGATCGCATTGAAATTTGACATATAAAACATTATAACCTTATCTCGTAAAACAATTAAGATAATAATGAATAAATATTACAAAATTGGCAAACTGAAAAAACTCGCCTATAAAATCATTTCGATTTTTTTGTAAATACAGTTTTTGTAAATATCAAAAATTGTAAATACAGTTATGTTCTTTATTAAATGCTTTACCAAAACGATATTTTTTTTTTACTTATTTGCATACAAAAATACGGAAAAAATATTTATTTATTCAGCCAAGAAAAATTGTATGTATTCTCGTAAAAAAAATTTTTTTTAATTTTTAATTTGTGACTACTTATGGTATTTTTTTATATGAAATTCTTTCAAAATAACTTTATTACTACATCACTTCTTCTTAGAAATCACACCAGAACTTTGAGCTTTGTCTGATATTATAGAAAAATCTAAAGTTTTGAGAGTTTCCGACTTCCGAACCTAATAATAAACTTTGAATGCCCATAATATAAAATTCGTTAGATTTTTTCAATTATATTGTCTTATCATAGACTTATTATATGTCTAATAACTAATTACTATACTCCAAAGAGTCACATTTCATCGAAAAACTACGGAAAATCGCACTTTTTTCTCTCATAGTAATTATCAAAACAAGTTTCATTTTCGCGAGCCATATTAGAAAACAACATATAATGTTCAAAATACGCCTAATTATGTGATAACTTAGGATGTAAATGAAGCAATACCTATTTTATTAGTAAATTAAAGCGACATTACGTCATGTTTCGCGATATAACGGGATATTTCACAAACATTACAAAATAAATACGGCCATATTTCGCTCTCCGTTTGGTTTTGCCAATGTGTTTTCTTCGAAAATTCGTGAAAAACAGCAAATGGGCTGTGTAAATTGTTTAATCCTAAGGCCTAAACTACTTAAAAATGGAAATTACTTACTTTTATCCGGTATGCACTGCACTTATATACACAAAACAATTCACAACACAACACGTCGCGGAATTATACGCCGCCGCGAATGGGCAGTTCGCGACTGTCGTCAGAAATGAGGTCATCGATTTTGTAAGGGATGTAGTAATTCATATTTCTAACATCGCATGCGGCAATCGAGCAATTTCATAGTGTTGCATATTTGGCTATATTATGGCATCATTCGATAGAATATACAATCGCATTTCGAAATTTAAACGACATTTTCTTGAGCGGCGAGCGCGATATCCCGTATGGGATAGTTTGGATTTCAGCCGGCCGCCATACATATCCCGCAAGGGATGTTAAGTGCCGAGCGGGTTAAGTCAAATCAAACCTCAAGTCTTGACAGCTACTCTAAACTTACCCACAGAGGGTCGCTAGTCCCCCCCCCCCCCCCCAGGAGTGTAATAATAATATTATAATGGGCCCAATTCAGGTCGCTGTATTTCCTGGCAGCTCCATTTGTATTGATTTATTATCTAAAAGAAATATACAAACATATACGGGTATGGCCGTAGAAAATTGTACATAGTAACTCTCGAGACATAATGTATCAGTAACACACAGTAACGTACGAGACTAGTAGTAACTCTCGAGACTATTCTTAAGCTAGGTTTACATGAATGAATGAATTAATTAATAATTGAATGAGTTATTGAGTAATAATTTTAAGAGGTATTGGTTTCAAATTCAACGCCTACTGAAACACTGCGTGTAAGAGATGGTTCCCCAAGCCAGATTTTTTTCTGATTCTGATTCAGGGGTGTATTTGGCTCATGATTCTAAATACCTTCAAATTGGTAATAATGTCGGCAAGTGGAAAAAAAAATCAATAGATCGTCGAAAATATATGTAGATCCATTTATTTATTTATTTGTACGTATTTCAGATGGTCCAATTAAATACACCACTTTAGCCTTCGGAGATCTAATCATCCGTCGCACTATTTATCTTTTAGAGCTCGTTGTTTAAAAAAAAACTAATTAAAAGTTAAGGTCATAAATTTATTATAACTGGTATTCGTCACTTAAAAAACGAAACAGGCATACCAAAAAGCCCGATTACAACTTCCATTTTTTTTAAAGTAAACTAAACATTAAATCAACTTTCATAACCACATTGGTTGTTAACACAAAAATTCGGTTCCTAGTAAGCCCGATTATAACTTCCATTTCTTTTAAGTAAACTAAACATTAACAGCCCGCTATTCAGTTCATACTTAATCTGCTTCACAAGTAAGTGACATCTAAGTCGCGACCTTAAGTCCGAAGAGTCGGACTTATCCGACTCTTCCGAGATAAGTAGCACATTGAGTGTCACTTACTTGTGAAGCAGAATAAATATGAACTGAAATATCGGCTGTAAATCAACTTTCATAACCACACAAAATTTCGGTTTCCAGTAAGCCCGATTACAACTTCCATTTTTTTTTAAAGTAAACTAAACATTAATCAACTTTCATAACCAAATTGGTTGTTAACACAAAATTTCGGATAAACTGATAAACTTACATGCAAAAATTTACGCAAACAATTGATAGCTCTACCTAGCCTGGAACAGAATTTTAAGCGAACATTTCTAGGTAAAGTAAACCCGATCACAAGAATTTTTTAAATAGTACTCTTTCGAGCTGAGTACTAAATCAACTTTCTTAACAACAATTGGTCGCTGGCACAAAATCTCGATCGTTTTTTTTTCGATTTGACAAACTGTAAAGGGTTTTTGACTGTTTTCAAAAAAGTTATAGTATAAAATGTTACACTATTTTTCCTCTTGCACATTTTCAATATAACCTACGTAGAACTTCCAAGACCTTTTCTCGTAATATTTTAACAATCACACTATCACCTTCTCTATTTTCAAGTCTCTCGAACTCTTTTTCTTCAGTAGTTTGACTAGGTTTATTTTCTTCTTCTTCTATATGTACTCTATTTTGGGCTTCTTCACTTTTTGCTTCTTCTATTTGTACTTTGTCTTTAGTTTTCACAATCTCGTGCTTTTCTGCTCCTATTTGTACTTCATTAGTCTTGCTTTCTACTTCTATTTGTACGATATTTTTAATTGTCATAGTATTATTTTTTTCTTGTCCTCTTTGTATTCTGTTATCACTTTCCGTAGTCTTGCTGGTAATATATTTATCTTTTTCTTTATTTTCAGATTCCTTTGTAATAGTTTTTCCTATTTGACCTCTATTTTCGCCTTTTCTAGTCTCGTTTTCTTGTTCTTTGTTTTCCATGTTAAGGTTTTCTTTTTCTCTTATTTGTACTCTATTTACGATTTCCGTAGTCTCGATTAAGTTATGTCTCTTTTTTTCTTCCACTTGTCCCATATTTTCTAGTTCTGTAGTCGGTTTTTCTAAATCGGTATCATGATCGTATTTGACGTTTGTTGTTATTTCTTTTAAAAGTTCTTCGTCATCGTCAATACAATAATCTGAGGAGTCGTGGACAGAAAAGGTCTCATGACTAGTGTCTGTCGTATCACTTTCACTATCGACAGGCCTCTTTCGTTTTAAACTACATGTTTTAAAATTGACTTCCTTTGACGTTGACGGAATAGGATCAATGTTATTACCATATTCATTTTTGTTGTAACATTTATTTCTGTACAAATCGAAATTTGGGGAAATATGTTTGCTGTTTAATCCATAATACTGTTTTAAGTCTATATAGCCTTGGTTTTCAGGTAAGTAACGGGCATCGGCCAAAATCTGTACTTTGTTTTCTTTGCTATCATCAAGTGGGTCTTTCTGTGTAATTTTCCTTTTTTTCTGAAGGCCTTCTTGTTTCTTATTTGAACTATTGTCCCTTTTTCGTTTAGAATCCGTAGATTGCCGTTTCTTAGAAAGCAGATGGATTTTCGCATTAAGGCAGTTGCAGGAACCTTTGATAGAATTCACGTCGTCACAACAAAAACAACTGAGACATCTATATCTTATAGTGTTAATTGCATCCGTGTTAATAATTTGATGCAAAGTCATCGTTTGTGGTACGGGTAATAGGATTTCCGTTACTGAGTATTTTTTAATAGATTCATGTGGTATGTAAAACGTCAATATTGTTGAATCAGAATTTTGCAGCACTTCGTAGGCCACTTCGGCATTTGGTATATCAACGCCTTGGGCGACGCAGTTATCAAGGCGTCGTTTTATTGCGGCGCCGACACCATCAGCCGCTCCTTTTCCATGTGAAGCTTCGCTAAAATTCCAAGTCGAACGAGGGAATGTCATTTCTTGTGTGAGCTTAGAGAAGAGATAAAAATTTTTTTTTTGCATATATTGGCTGGTTGGGCCGTCTGAAAAGAAGTGAATTTGTGTGACACTCGGAAATTCCTTCTTAACATAATCTAAGACCGGTTCTAAATGTGCCCATATAGCTTCTGGTCCATGTTGATTATTGGGGGAAATAGACGCAAATGTTTGAGGTTGCCTTTCTTTTGCGTACATCACTCCGGTATGTATAGTGATTTGTGGTTTAGATGCTCCCCAGTGCATAGATTGTACTTCCTTTGATAATTTGCATGTATAATTCTCGGAGAAGTCGATGTGTATCACTATTTCGTTTGTTTCTAAATTATTTATGCATGATAAATACTGAGAATACTGGTGCTTTATGTTGTATATGTGTTTACGGAATGTGTTTAGGTCATTATTGTATGAATTGGTTAATGAAATTAATGTGTCACGGTTCTCTTTTTTAACTATTTTTTCGGTAGTTTTCTTGTTTCCATCATTTTTATCAACATATTCATGTTTCTCGCGTGCAAATTCTTCCCAAGTAACCATATCATCATTATTGTGAGCAGCCCAATCAAAAGTAATAACTTTATCGCGGCAATTGAGACATTGTCTATAGGCACATTCCTTCGAATTAGGATCGCATACTACTCTTGTAAGGATTTCGTCCAAGTTTTTTGTATCAATCATTCCTACAGTGTATAACTTTTCAGTTTTGAATTTGATGTTTTCATGTTTTATACATCCGCACGTATTCCTATTACTGAGTTTTGGATGCAGCACATAAAATGGCCTATATTTTTTGAACGATGAGTACTTTGCCGTACCTCCTTCGTCTTTGTATTTTTTGAACAGATCTTTTAGTGATTTGAGTAAATATCGTCTCTGTTGTTTGTCCTTATTTGAGGTCTTTACTTCTTTTTTCCCTGCTGTAGCTCGGCTTACATCATCTCTTACATAGAAGTTCTTTATTTCTGCCGAAATCTTTTTGTTTCTTTTTTCTGCGCATTGTTTAAGACGCCGCGCTCTCCCTTTTAATCCCAATAATAATGTCATTTGACGTTTCTTTCTATATTTATGTACTATTTCATTTTCCGTCAAGCTTTTAAAAATATTACGTTCTTCATTCGTTTTTGTATTTTTGTAGGCGTCTTGTACTACATTCGTTAGAATATTGTGATCCAAAAGGACCCTTTTGACTTTTTCTTTTGCTTCGTTTGTTACATTAGGTACATTCTGATCTATAAACGCAGAAGCTTTAGACAGTGGTGTCATATCATTTTCATTAGTTTTTGACGTTATCGTTATATCTTCTACATTTTTTTCTTTAAGTAAAAGTTCTTCTAATTGAAGGGTTTTTTTAATCAATCGCTTATTTTGCTGTCGAAGTTTATCTATTTTTTTATACAATAAATTTATTCTTTTTTCATACTGGGTTTTCTTGGCAATCCACATTCTGTAAATTCTTTTTCTTTGAACTTGTTTATTTTTTTGTGGCTGATCCCTGGTCGTGTTGTTGGCGTCTTTATTATTTTTTTCAGCAGAGTTTTCTTTTTCATCATTCCTTTTTTTTCTCTTTTTTTCTCGCCATTTTAGTCTTTGTTGGATTATCTTCTCTTGAGAAAGGCTTTCCTTTATCTTTTTTCTATACTTTTTATTTCTATCTGCATTATATTTTAGAACTTCGGAAAACTTTTCAGGATTCGTTTGCCGCATGCGTTCTCTATACCTTTTTTGTTTTTCGGCGGCTGTAAGCGGTGCCATCTGAAAAAAAAAATATCAATCACCATCTATTTTTTTTATGGAAACTGACATGGATGTCTACATCACCCTAATGTAGTGATGTTAACCTAGTATACCTTGGTGAATTGGGTAGGTGCCATGTCAGTACTTCCCACTAATCTGGCCGGCTACATTGAACTGGACGAAAAACACGAACTATTTGTGCATAGTCGTTTCGACTGCCCTTCATTCAGTGCTTTGGTACCAACCCGGGGGGATATACCCTACCACCAGCCTGGTAAGGATAGGGAAGGGACCTACAGTTTTACGTGGAATCCGAACCACGGCCAGCGTTAACGGTCAGTCGGTCACCCATCCATGTACTGACCGCGCTCGAGGTTGCTTAACTTCGATATCGAATACCGAAGAGCTGTACCAAGCTACCGACGCTGTCAAATTTTCATACTTGACAAACAACAAACAGACAGACAAAGGGCTATTACATACGTTTTGGTTGTGAAGGTACTAGAGGGGATCAAGATATCTATGTGCCATCGTCGCGGTGCCATCTGAAAAAATAATTATGCAACATATTCACCAATCACCACCCCCCATAGAACTTTATACCTACATTGAAAACTAAAAATATTAAATATCTACTAAATTAGTAGGTAGTCTGAGAAAAAATTAAAAGAATAAAAAGTATTTAGAATGCATATTAGGATACAATCTCATTAAAAATAAAACAGAATTTGAAAAAAAAAAACAGTTTCATACATTAAAACAAAAAATATTAATATCTCCTGAACTAGGATGCGGCCCTGAAATGTGTGAAGGAATCACCTCTGTGATTATGATAGTTAATAACGAGGTTGTGACGTTCGTTGTAATGTGTAAACTCAGCTTAAAAATATGTCCCGAGCGATACGTAACTCTCGTAACTCTCGAAGTAACACTCGCGAAGAAAAATCACGCGAATCTAACCTAAAAATTTTATAAACTCTGACATAAAACCAGAATGAGCCTCAATCCAAGCTTATTCCTTTACAGTATGAATAGAGCTATGAGCGAAATAGATAAAAAACCAAAATATAATTAGATACAGACCTTGACAGTCGTATTAAATTTCAGGAAATAAAGGGGACAACTCGATCGGCGCACAAAACTTTCGGTTTCACGAGCGTGACTGTGCGACTTTCTTCTTCTTTTTTTTATGACGGATAAGTATCAGTGTTGCCATGCTTAAATCAAGTTTAAGGATGTGGATACACAAAATATTAAGCGATTATTTGGTAACGTTTGTAAGGTAACTCTCGAGACAAGGAATTTTTGGACACAGTTTGAATGTTAAAAAAAAACTTCAAAATCGTAATTAAATGTTGAAATACAATATATTTACAAAGTAAAAGTTATAATGAAGCTATTAAAAGCTACTCCGTACAGCTGAAGAACGTTTTTATAAATATATTTTGCCTTGAATAGTCATAAGGTAGATTTCGGACGCGCTTTTTTTGTATGAGACGGAAAAATGTGATTTTGTTAAAATATCATAAAAAATGTAAATTTGAAAGCCTGGTAGATTTGAACTAAGTATTATGTCTATTAAATGGAGTTTCTTTTAAATAGTTCATACTTTGACCTATTTGAGTTCAGTATTATTAAGTTATTAATAATCATTTTGCTCTGGACAAAAAAAAAAAATTAAATGTACAATTTTACGCGGCCATACCCCATACACTATTCAAAAAACTTACCTAGGAATTTTTACTGCAAAAATGTTTATATGGCACGGACTTTTAAAATTTTATATTCACAATTGATTGACTACTCGTTTATTTTTATTTATTTTTATTTTTTTTAAACTTCCATTTTAATTCTATTCTGAACACTTTTACTTGATTATGTAACATGATTTAGGAATTATTGCTTTTATTTTTATATTTTTACTCTGATTATTATTTGATGCTTTCCAAATTGGACTCCTTGATTATTATTTTTTTTTATATTTTTTATTTTAAAGATTTATACTTTTTATTTTTTTTTATTTTTGGATTTGGTATTTCTATTTTTGATATTTCTAAATGATCTTTTTAATATTTAGACAATGTAATGGTTGATTTTGTATAGTTTATTGACTTTCAGATTTCTAACGTGATTTTATTTTATTTTTGCCAGATATATGATATGTTTAAAATATGAATATTATAAAAAATGTATTTAATAATTGTAAGTTCTATATACCCCTTACGCGGTTTTTTGGAATAAATAAACTTTGAACTTTGAACTTTGAACTTTGAACTATTTATCATTTTAATCAACAGCGGCGACATCACATGATTCAGTTGTTTCGAATACTGAGATCACTTACTCTTACCATAAAGAATGGCGAGATTACATAGTGGATTCGGAGCACTTCTACTTGCGCTCGGATCATCGCAATCCGACGACGATGCCAGCATCACCCATCAGCGAAACACTCATCGCTGACCACATACACATCGGCTGGACGGAGTTAGGTGCGTTTAAATTACATAACACTGGGTTAGTTTATCATCATCATCAGCCGGTAGACGTCCACTGTTGGACATAGGCCTCCCGCATAGATTGCCATGATGAACGGTCTTAAGTTGCCCTCATCCACCTACTTCCCGCGATCGCGGCAATGTCATTGGTCCATCTTGTGGGGGCCGTCTCACTCATCGGCCGGTTTGTGGTCTCTTTCATTCGAGAACCCTTTTTCCCCATTGGCTGTCGGTTCTGCGAGCTATATGGCCTGCCCATTGCCTTTTCAAGTTGGTAATTTTATGAGCTGTGTTAGTGACCTTGGCTCTTCTGCGGATTTCCTCATTTTGAAGTGAAACTCCAAGCATAGCTCTCTCCATGGTTCGTTGCGCGATGAGCTTGTGTATGAGGTTAATTCCCGGATTTTAATTGCCACACCTCGTAAGAATCTTTATTTGGATTCCAGATAACTGCATTCATTTCCATATAATATAGATATAGAATATTATTATTATTATTATTATTACATTTACAGACAGGCAGCATGATTGCTGATATGTCTGAATATGAAACTGAGTACAACTACAATTTCTGTTTAAGGTGTCTAGTCTATTTTTGAACATGTTGACACTACTCGCTTCAACCACTTCGGCAGGTAAACTGTTCCACTGGTCCACAATCCGGTTGGTCAGGAAATGTTTCCTGGGATTCATGTGATTCAGCTCCTGGGATTCAGCTTAAAATTGTGTCCTCGCAGATGATGCTTGTAGTTTCTCTTGAAGATAGAAGACAATTCGGGGCAATTGTAGCATCCGTTGAGGATCTTATATGTTTCAATGAGGTCACCCCTGGTCCGACGATCCTTAAGTGTAATCTGCAATCTGCGGAGTCGTTCTGCATATTCCAGATTTTTGAACCCCAATATATAACCTATATATAACCTAACCAATGAATCTTCTCTTTGATTTTGTAAGATAACTGACACTCTTTTAATTTTGTTTCAGGTATGGAAACGAAAAGGAAATTCCGCGATTACTATGAAATTACGAGCGACAGCCGACCCGACATTGCCGATATTAAATTACATTCTGGGATGTACTACCATGGTGATCCACTCAACCCCCAAGTCGGTGATTTAAGAGTACGGTTTTCATACGCAGGCCGAGAAGGAGATACGGTAATCGTTGATAACAATATATTTTGACTATCTTTTATTTATATGTAATTTTATTTATTATATTTTAACTTTATTTTTATTAATAATTTGATTATTTATTTTACCATTTTAAGAATTTGGCTATGTTATTATTGTTTTATATTTCTTTGTTTTTTTTTCACTCTCAATTAGTGTTAAGTAACAATTTTCTGGTTTCTCATAAGTGACCCTTCCAGTCCCCCCCCCTCCCCCCCCCCCCCCCCCCCATTTTGGTATTGCCTTCCTGGGTATGACAATTAGCAATTGTTGTGGCTCTTAAACATTTTTATCTCTGTCGTTACTTTTATTAACTTGACTAGACTTGAATGGTATGTGTCCAATGACACATCCATAATCATGGCTGCTGGCACATTATTATGCTAGCAAGTCTTGGAGTGCTTTCTTCTTCAATCTGCGGAAAGCTCGGTTTTTCATCAGTTTTGAAGCTACTTGATTTAAGTGATGTACAATTCGTTTTTGGTAGGATACCGTTTTAGTTTTAATTTCCTCCGTCACTGTTGAGTTTTCTGGTCATGATGTAGACAGTCATTCGAGAAATACCATGGTGTTTCAATTATAATTCTCATCATCTTGTTTTGGAACCGCTAAAGGATCTCTTTATTGGAATTGGCTGCTTTGCCCACAACTGTAATCCATGTGTCCAAATGGGGTTCAGGATGCTTTTGTACACTGCCATTTTATTTTCTAGCGAGAGTTGTGACTTGCGGCCTATTAACCAGTGCAGTTTCCTGAGCTGTTAACGCTTTCCTTTTAGTGAATATATGCTTTCTCCCGGAAGGCATCTATCCAGGTACAGTCCGAGGTATTTAGCATCATTCGCTTATGGTGTTTGGATGCAGTTTAATTTTACTGGTAGACATGTTTCGCTTCTAATGGCGAAGGTCACTTGCAGCGATTTGGTCTCATTCACTTTGATTTGCCAATTCTTTAGCCAGATTGAAATCTTATCGAGGCTCTTTTGTAAAACAAGTGAGGCTTCCTCAAGATTTTCATGTACGGCCAGCGCAGCAGTATCATTGGGGAATGTGCCTATCTCTACATTCTTGGTTAATGGGAGGTCTGAAGTATACAGAAGATACAGCGTAGGACCCATCACACTTCCCTGGGGTACTCCAGCATAGATTTTATGCATGGTAGTTTTGTCTTCGCATTGTCTCACAAAAAAGTGTATACTTGAGGTAGAATTTTATGAGTAAATAAGAGTTTATTGGGAGCATTGTCTTCACTTTATATAATAGGCCGTCGTACCAAATGCGGTCAAACTCCGGTCATATACAGGTGAGTTTTAATTAACCGGCATCCTTCAAGGAGGTGAATCACTACAAGCAATTAAGCAACTTTTGATTTTAAAAGTGGAAAAAAAATATTTTATATTTTTAAATTTGACGAACTTGACTGTTAAATAAAAGTTTGACAAGCGTTTGAGCGCGCTGCGTCATCGCTAGATGTAGCTATATAGCATATTTTACCGATATAAAATATAGCGATATTTAATATATTTGTTTGTTTGAAAAGCTTTATTGCACACACAAAAGAATACAATGTGGTGGGCCTATTGCCAAGTGGCAATATCTACCGACCATACCGCCAGGGTTATTGTGACTGAAGGTTTATGTGGGCAAATAAATTTACAAGTAATAAATAAATACACTTACAAAAAAGTCATCATAGTATAAAATATAATTCAGTGATTAGTAACGTATGCCAACTCGTATTGAAGGGAGGAGTGAAATATAAGGACAAGCAAAGGAGACGGGAGGGGAGGGGGGAATTCATAAGTTGAGTAAATGTCTCTTTAAAGAATTTTTAAACCCGCTCAGGTTTTCAAGTTGTCTTATCGGTAAAGGCACGGAATTCCAGAGACGGGCCGCTTGCACTGCGAAAGACCTAGACATGAAAGTTGATGAATGCTGAGGTATAGCCAGTAATAGATTTTCCTGAGAGCGCAATGGGAGACCATGGGATGATAGCGGAGAGAAGAGATTATACAAATAAGTAGGACAGTTTGACTGTAGTACGCGGAAGAGTAGGGCGAGTATGTGAAATTCCCGACATCGTCTAATGGGTAGCCACTCCATTTGCCTGCGAAAGTTTGATATGTGATCAAACTTCTTCAGGGAATAAACAAAGCGAATACACGCGTTTTGAACCCTATCTAGCTTATCGAGTAGTTCTTCATTCGCATCTAGGTAGGCCACATCAGCGTAATTAATTAGCGGTAAAAGAAAAGATTGTGCCATTTGGCGTTTAATACAAAGAGGTAAGAGATTCTGAACCCGTTTAAAAGAATGGAGACTTCCAAAGACTTTACGACTGACCTCACTTACTTGAGGATGCCAAGATAAGTTTTCATCAATAAGCAGGCCAAGGTCTTTCACAGAACTGCTGTAAGGGACAACGACGTTGTCGATATTGATAAGGGGGAGATTATTTTTATACTTGGCAATGAGTGAGCGACTTCCGATGAGGATTGCTTGGGTTTTTGACGGATTAAGAAGCAGGCCATGGTTACGAGACCATACCGCTATCGAGTTTAAATCGGAGTTTAATGCGGATATGGCACTAGCCGCATCCATGGGAGCGAAACTAGCATAGAGTTGAAGGTCGTCGGCATATAGGTGGTATTTACAAGACAAATTTTCAGAGATGGAGATAGTAAACAAGCAGAAAAGGAGAGGTGATAAAATTCCACCTTGGGGCACACCGGCGATAATTTTCGACCAACTCGAGAGCAAGTTTTTGACCGATACCCGTTGTTCGCGTCCGTGTAAGTAGGAATGAAACCAGGCAGTGACTGAAGGAGATAGGTTTAAACTGTGCAAGCAGGCTAAGAGAAGGTCAAAATCTACCGAGTTGAAGGCACTGCTGAAGTCGAGGAGGATGAAGACCGTCAGCTGACGGCGATCCATAGCAACACGGAAGTCCTCAGTAATTTTAGTGAGGGCGGTTGTGGTACTGTGGCTAGAGCGAAAACCCGACTGCAGAGGGTTAAGTATGCTATGTTGTTCGAGGAAATCGTTCAGCTGTGAGAAGACAATTCGCTCAAGTAATTTAGAAAGTGTTGGTAGAATCGAGATCGGTCTAAAGTCCTTGCAAGCTGAAGGATTAGAGCATTTAGATACAGGAACAACAAGGGCACGCTTCCACTCAGCTGGAAAAGTGGACGAAGTAAGGGAATGATTGATAATGTGCGTAATTACTGACAATACCTCAGCCTTGATCGGTAGTAGTAGGGAAATATTTAGTCCGTCGTTCCCAGTTGCTTTGGTTTTCACTTCACTCAGGAGTTTATCAACTACTGCAGAGGTAATCGAGTTAAAGTTAAAAGCCGGCCAATGAGCCCTCGGTTTCGTTTCTATGAATTTTAAAGTAGCCAACTTTATGTAAATATAGTTCGCTATATATGTAAATATAGCGATATAAAATATCGCTATATTAGTGATATGTTATCTACCACTAGATGGTGTATCGTTCTCAGCGCTTTTTATATAATACTATTTGCAAAAAATTAAAATATTCAAATTTTAAAAAAAACGATCCGTCGAAAAAAAAAATGACAGTCCGTCTACTAAACAGACGGAAGTATCAGTGGTGAAACAATTTTTATGAGGCTGTTCACATTTAGACGGATCCGTGTAAAAAACGGGACAGAAACAGGACGAAAAAATGTGAACGAGCGAGCCGTTAAAACACGTGTCGATACACCCCCCACCCACCCTGCAGACATAGATCTTTCTCCCCGCAGGCATCATTTCTGCGCTGACAGAGATCTGGACTCGACCGAGTTCGGCGGAGTTTCTTAATGGATCCGTCTATATGTGAACTCCTAGTCCGTCATAGTGAGTACGGGCTCTGAGGGTGATCTAATACCCTGCACAATCATTGTTAACGGGTTTTAACCAAATACATATATTAATATTTGTAATTTTTGTCTTTTGCAGTATACAGCCATCGGAGTGTTAAATGGTGTCACCTTGGTCGCTTATGACAGTTCCGTGGGTCCGCTGGTTATCCTGATGAAGGGCTCGCATCGCATTGAGAATATACCATACGACGATGTTAGCGCTTGGAAGTTCAGAGCTGCGTGTTGGCTGCAAGCATTTGCAGCATTGATGACACTGCATCCTACATGGCATACTCTATGTAAGTATATATTTTACTTTCCAGGCCCGCCAACCAACAAAGAAAGAAAGTATTGTGAATGCGCATTTGTTTTCAAGATTAAGATTTAAATAATAATAATAATGATAATAATAAAATGCTTTATTTGATTAATCGAATAGGCGAGCTTATTGCCTAAAAGCAATGTCTTGCAGCTAACCTTACCTTATGGACCAACATGTTGTGCGGTAAAAATAAGTTAAACTAATAATTAAATTAATAAAGGCAATTCGAACATTTAAATTTAGCAGGAAAAAAAAACAATTAATTTAAGAAAAGAAAAAAACAATAAACCTATAATGACGCAGGGGCGCAATAGGGAAAAAATTATGAGCTGCATGTTCTTTGAGTCTGCGTTTGAAGCAAAACATACTCGGTGCTAACCTTATACATTCGGGTAAAGCATTCCAGAGACATGCTCCACGTACGGAGAAGTGCGAGGAGAAATCACTATTGTGACCAGGGATCGAGAGCTGTAGGCTGTCTTCAGATCTCAGAGGGCGCCCGTGAGAAGATAGAGGTTTGAACCTACTTATCTTTGAGCCCCACTGAGACGATTAACCCTTTAAGGACCATGGGGCATATGTGTCCCATAAATTTCAAAATCATTCTATAAATTGTTTAATATGAATAATTTTTGCAATCTATTTTTCCATGTTAATGGACATATTATTATTATTGTTTTAAAATGTACCGTTTTTTTTTAAATATTGCAAATGATCAATGTACTCTGGTGATTTTAAATAAATATATAAAATATTTATAGCAACTTTTCAAATTTGATTTCTTTTCTTTTAGTACGTTTTAGTAGTAAATAATAAAATAATCGAATTTTGGAACTAGTTGTAACTTTACGTCTTTTCACAGGGACACGTACCGCATACCGCCGAACCTTTACCGCCATGACAAAGTTCTCGCTGTTATTCGCGAGGTAATTAGCCTCTCAGTGGCTCGTGCCAACAAGGGTGTGACAGTATCCTCCAAACCCCCAATACAGTTTGTGCGGGATGGCTCTAAAGGCAAAAAAACATTTAACTACAAAACCTTTCTCAATAATTGAGAAAGCTAGTACTTAAAAACCTATATGGCGGTAGGTTAGGTTAGTTTTCTATAAGTAGGTTTCTGTAGGTTAGGTATCTTAAAAACTGAGTAAAATAAAATATTTTTCATTTTTTATGTAGATTTGATTGTTGTTTATCTTGAAAGTTTGCGTCTCCGGGGCTTTTTTCTATAACATTTAGCATTACAATGATCGAATCTAGAAGTGCTTCTGTTTTTTTTTGAGAAAGGTTTCTATAATGCATACATTCCAAATGCCTTGCTTTACTTTTTTCTGGCTTATTTAGTACCTAATTGTTTTTTTTAATTCAATATTTGTTTCGGATCCCAAATTACCATTTCCTTTTGAAACCAAAACGTTTTTTTATGCGACCAATCCATTATGCCTAATATGCGGCGAGAGAGAGCGCGAATGTAAAAGCCCCCTCGCATTCGTCGCGAGGTCCTTTTGACTCATGGCCAAAAAACCTCTCCCAACGCGAGCTGACCCTACGAGTGACGAGACAAGGCCAGTTGCGAGCGCCCGTTCAAACACTCGCCTCGTGTCTCATCTCTAGCCTCGCCTCGCCACTCGCGCGAGAGTGTAAATGGGCTATAAACTGTCGACTGAGTAGTGGCCTTTCACGACAAAGCCAGCTAGTCTCTTTTTCGCAGCATAACTATAGCTGCCGTCGGCCAATGCCAGATCTGTATATTTATACATCAATGGGTTAAACATTGTTTTTTTTTAATATGTATTTGTATTTTTAGTACTGAATTCAAGATGGGTATCACCACATCTTAAAACGAGAGCTAGACATACCATTAATATTGGGCTATCGGTTTGCGTGACGCTATTCATCACGTCACTGGCTTGGTAAGTATTTTAATTATGGAGATATTAAATATAGTTATTACTCAGGGTTAGGTTCGAGAATAGAGCCGCGAATGAAAAAACTGCAGTTGGAGAGACTATTAACCGGTCAGAAGCCAGCCTTCGCGCGCAAAGAACTTTTTATGCGACCAATCCATTATGCGTAATATGGTCAGAAGCCTTCGCGCGCAAGAATATTTTTATGAATTCCCTCTTGTTGCCCAGTATTAAAGGGGGGGGGGGGAGGGATATTCTGGTCTAGGAATTTGAAATAGTCGTTTTTGTTTCCTTTGCATATTTTTAAAGTTTAGACTGTAACAAAAATCCAAATTCGCGTGGCATGTTATGCTTCAGGAACATGTTGCCCCCACTGCAACATGCTTCGTGTGCATTTCTCGCGTTTTTTTATTAGTCTTACTCAGGTTTTGAGTGTTTCCAATTTTTCCGAGTACGAGCATCTCCATAAAATCGCTAAAAGCTAGGACATTTGACCTGTCAAATTAGAAATAGCCGTATTTTGCGGGCCAATAAAAAATGACCCTCCTGGTGCCCTTGCCGTGACAATAAAAAACAAGAGATTTAATTAAAAATCAAGTTCGAAAGAACATTTTAATAAATGTAATAAATATCACAAAAATATTACTATTTTATTGTAAACATGAGTTGTCATGAGCTTTTTTTTTAATCTCCTAAAGTTGGTTTAACGACAGGCAATTCCGGCCCGTCAAACCTAGCTACGGCCATTGAAGGGAAGATTGGTTCCAAAATGGCGGTAGCAGGGCTACTGACTCGCGCTGGGCGACAGAGAACTCGCTAAAATCCAAGTGATCCGCGTAGTTTTGTGCACTAGAAGTGCGCCGTTTTGAAGTTATGTGAACAAGGTCTTATTTTTTGGTAAGCGTTTAATTCTTTTGGGGTTTAAATCAGCTAAACGAGTTTGTAAAAGTAATGGTGGTTATTTTTTTCTTTTCGTCACAGCGGGGTTTGCTGTGTCACCTTTTTATTTCCGAATGTAAAATAAACCTCACGAATCGGCCAACCGTGCCCGGATTTTTCTCGCCTGGATATTAAATTGAACCTGTAAACGTACAACATGTCACCGTAGTCGGAAGAGGAGATTTACGGAACTACCTGCTCAATAAAGGACCTTAAAATAAAGGCCAAATTTAGTGCCAAACCAAATTCTTTCCCCGACCCTGTGGTTTTTTTAATTTTTCGGTCATCACCTAACCTCCTATGGTTTTTTTTCTTTTTCGCGTTTTGGATAAACGCGATGGCGCTCTTGTTTTTTGTTTTGTATAACGTAAAAATGATCCCCAATCCCTCGTTATAAGACCTTCAGGAATATGTCCTCTAAAGGATTTTTAACATTCAAATTATTTTCGGAGTTACAGTGACTTTTGTGACGTGGCAAATAAACCAATCGTGCCGGAGCGAATCGATCAATAGACCCTCGTACTATAACGTAATCTCCGACTTCATGATTATGAAGCTAAATTAGCTCGCTTAGCTGTAAGAACTTCAGAAAATGTTAATTTTGAAGTAGAACCAAATGTGAGAATTAAGTACCATTATCTGAGTTACGCTCCCGAAACTTTGTCTAAAACTTAAAACGGTTTTTTTCTCGAACCACTTATTTTGACCTAGTTGACATAATATCGCAAGTTCTACTTAAACGATTTATTTGAAATTTGGTGGAAATCATCTTTGCTTACCCCTCTATATCTGGAAGCATGGATTTTGAAGAAAAAAAATGCAATATAAAAAAATGGAAAAATAAAAAAAAGATGCATATTTTTTTACTCATCGTCATTTTGCGGAAAAATAGAATGTCTTTTTTCTCATGGTCCGGGCCATAGCAACGTTCTTACTAATCAAGATTTTTTTATTTTTCTTTATTTTATAACACTACAAGGGTTGGAAGCGTTTCAACCCGGACGCACCTTTTGTTAGCTTTAATTCACTAGCCTGTAACTCTTTGTTTTTTTTTTGTTTTTTTCTGGTGATTATTTTTGTATTTTTGAAACGTCAATGAACATTTTGTAAAAAATGGATTTGTTTTTTTTTTATCCTACTAGGAAAAACGCCTAAAATGTAGGCCTCTAGACCAGAATACCCCCTTGATCTTGTTATTCATGTATATTATATATTTATATAATATATATGGAGGCCAGCCAAAATTGCTACGCGCCGACCTGTCAAACGACGCAAAATGCCTAAAAGCATTATTGGCGCCCGACCGGTTAAAGACCACAGTATTTTTATTTTACTTACTCGTGCATTATACAATAAATAAAAACAAAATTTACTTACTCGTGCATTGTACAATAAATAAAAACAAATTTACTTACTCGTGCATTGTACAATAAATAAAAACAAATTTACTTACTCGTACATTGTACAATAAATAAAAACAAATTTACTTACTCGTACATTGTACAATAAATAAAAACAAATTTACTTACTCATGCATTGTACAATAAATAAAAACAAACGGAACTGCCGTGGACTTCACTGACCGGAGTCGGGCCTATCATAATACTTTTATTATACTTCTGGGGGGTGAGCAATGGACTCCGGAATAACCGGCTGTGGTAGGATCAGGACAGCTGTCTTTCCACATGTGAGCGTGCACCTTACCATCCATTGGACAGTAATGTTGTGTGACTGGACGCCAGAGATGCTGAAATTTTATTTAAATGCCTTTAAGCATACACTTCCAGACTTCAGTAACCTCGCTCGTTGAAGCTATGCCGAGGATAGTTCATTTCCCCTTTGTAGCAATACTCCTTGCACAGCTAGACATATTCTAGCTGGCTGTAAGGTGGCCTTAGATCAAGGACAGTACACTTACCGCCATGACAAAGTCCTCGCTGTTATTCCGGGAGTAGTAATTAGCCTCTCAGTGGCTCGTGCCAACATGGGTTTGACACTACCCTCCAAACCCCCAATACAGTTTGTGCGGGATGGCTCTAAAGGCAAAAAACATTTCACTACAAAACCTTTCTCAATGATCGAAAAAGCTTCAAATTGGATTTTGGAGGTCGATTCAGTCTCTGAGCAGTATAAATTCCCTAAAAGTCTCAGATGCACAGCCCTCCGTCCAGATATAACTCTTTATTCTCTATCTCAGGAGGTGGCCTTATCGTAGAATTAACTGTTTCATGGAAATCAAATATCCTAAAAGACCACGAGTACAAATTAAATAAATACAATGATCTCGAAAATGCCGTCACCCGGAACGGCTTAACTGGGAGCTTTTCGAAACTTTACGGTGTAGAGTTAAGCACAAAATAAAAGACTTTCAATTTGTACATGCACAATATTGAGACGTCTATCCGAGAAGATAGTTCACGCTTTTGGGAATATGTTCGTAGTCAGCGAACTGCTGGTGGGGTACCCCAGAATGTGGTCTATAATGAGGCTACATATTCGGGTGCTGCAGCCGCTGATGTTTTTGCGAATTACTTCTCATCAGTGTTTCTACCGAACATACCGGCCTTAGACGCTGTCGCCGCTGAAGCGACTATTATGTCGAGTGACTCAAATTCTTCATGCGTCAACGTCCGCAGTGTCACTAAAGATGATATTCGGTTTGCAATACGCAAGCTGAAATCAGTCCGCACTATTGGACCTGATGGAGTTCCTCCTTATGTTATTAAAGCATGTTGTGAGTCTTTTATACAACCCCTGATGCATATATGTAACAGATCGTTGGAATCTGCAGTATACCCCTATAAGTGGAAGATATCTAGAGTAGCTCCAGTACCAAAAAGTGGCGATAAGGTGCAGGTTGATAATTACAGGCCGATTGCAGTCTTATCAGCCTTTCCCAAGCTTTTCGAGACCATTCTCCATCGAGAAATTTATACCCAACTATGCGGTACACTATCGGATGCCCAACACGGGTTCCGTCCTAATCGTTCCACAACTACCAACCTATCCGTTTTTACAGATTATGTTACTGGTGAGTTGGATAGCACCTCAAGGGGACAAGTGGATGTCGTGTATTTGGATTTCAAGAAGGCCTTTGACAGAGTCGACAACGATGCGTTACTCCGAGAACTGGCTGCTGCTGGATTCTCGAGTAAACTGTTGAAACTTTTCGCAGATTACTTGGGGGGCCGCCAGCAATTCGTTAAATTTGGCAATTTTGAATCCAAACTATACAACACTCAATCAGGGGTTAGCCAAGGATCAAACTTGGGGCCTTTGTTATTCAACTTATTTGTTAATAATCTGAGTAAAGTAGTCACATCTGCACGTTGTCTAATGTTCGCTGATGACGTCAAATTGTTTTTATCAACTGGAAGTGCTGAGGCCTGCGAGCTCTTCCAGCGTGATATTGATGCAGTTTATGCATGGAGCCAAGCTCGTAACCTTCACTTCAATATTAACAAATGTGCAGTGATGACATACACAAGATCGCCTGATCATCTGATGTATGATTACTCCATCGCTGGATGTGTGCTTCCCAGAGTTACTGAAGTCAAGGACTTGGGAGTTTTTTTCGACCCCAAGTTAAACTTCAAGGAACATATTAGACAACTATCTACAACTTCTTTCAAGCTTCTAGGGTTTGTGATACGGCAATCCAAGCACTTCAATAATATTCGGGTTATGCGCACGTTGTACAACTCGATTGTTAGAAGTCGCATGGAAACGAATGCAGCTATTTGGAATCCACATGAAGATACTTATACCCTCATGCTGGAAAAGGTACAGAAGTGTTTTTTGAGATTTCTGTACTTCAAGCAGTACGGATATTATCCATTTTTGTATCCGACTGCATTTATCACAGGCATGGTTGGCTATAATTCTCTCTGTCTCAGAAGAGAAATGCTGACCATGTCCTATATTTTCAATCTAATTCGTGGTAAAACTGATAACCCTAGCTTACTAGCCAAGGTGGATCTATTCATACCAAATAATTATCTCCGTGCTCGATCGCACCATCTTTTCGCGGAGCCGTTCTCGCGCACTAACCTTACGAGGTGGAACTTGTTGGCGCGTGCTTTGCGGCGCTTAAATGAAATTCACTCGATGGCACCAGATTTTGATATTTTTACCGCCAACCCTCACTTGTTTAAATTGCAAGCTATTAATTATTTATTCTTACATGATAGCTAGTATTATAAGTGTCATTCTATTTGTATAGTTATGGTAATATCTTTATTAATTTTACTTCTCAATGCCTTGGTTTTACTGTTATGTTGATTAGTAATAAGTGAATAAACACAATAAATAAAAAATAAATAAAATAAAAAACTGTTCACCTTCACGCGGTGGAAGTTGACGCTCATGACCTGCCAGCTAAATCTGTTTCACCTTTCTAAAGATCTTGGTCTCTCCAGAAAAATAATCAACTCTTTCTTAGAAAAATTATCTAAACCCGCGATTTCCGCATCTTAAATTCTATAGCTTCGAAGGGGGAGTGAATGGGTGGTAAGGTGAACGCTCACATGTGGCAAGACAGCTATCCTAAACCTACGACAGCCGGCCGTTAGTCCGGAATCCACTGCTCACTCCCCAGAAGTGTAATATTACTATATGATGGGCCCAAATTCGGACGGTGAATTCCATGGCAGCTGTTCGTATTTTTTTTATTTACAAATTCAACGTCAACACAAATCTTTCAGGTCACAATAAAATAACTCAACCTTGCAAAATTTAAATTAAATCCTCTTAACAATGTTCTGCAAAATAGAGTTGTGGATATGTGGAATAAACAACTATTTGAAGTGATCAGTGCAAGATCTGTCAATCAATTTAAAGCGACATGATTTGTTTCTAAAAACTTGTTAAATTGTCTATGACTAGCTTAGAAAAATTGGATCTAGATGTATCAGCAAAGCTGCATGCCCAGAATAAATAGTAATAATAAAATAACAAAGTTACCGGTTTTAACTGTAAATAAATACAAATATTTAAATTATTGTATTTATTTTTCTTACCAGGATTTACCATGGAGAAAAGCTGGGCGGCTTACTTATGGTCATCTCTATGTGCCCTATTGTCTATTGCTCGTCTCTGTATCCATACGGCAATCATGAAGACTAGCAGAAGCTGCTGTACTAACCACTAACTTCAGAGTGAACTTAGTACAAATAAAATGTATGTAGCGTGTGTAAATAGTTATTTATTCTAATTATATTAGTTTTAAGAAATAAAACAGTTTGAACTTTTAACATAATTTTATTTTTGTAAATAATATTAGTCATTGATATCACTACACCGTCATCTCTAAAAAATAGTAACACAAATTTATTCAAGGATTTTTAACCTTTTAGCTATGGTCTACTCCATTGAAGTCAAGAAAAAGCTTGATTTTTTCCTTTGTAAAAAGGAAATTTTTAAAGGATTTTTTTCCTTTGTATTGAAACCAGGTCTGGCAAGTACGGTGGGTGACCAAGAAACTCCAGCCGCAACTCCTGCAACTTTGCGACTGTTTGCAGTCGAATCTGTGGTTATACATTGACATGCAGAAGCAGTTGCTATGAGCGATTGACCAGGCTCGGTTATTTCATCACGAGCTTCTCCATCATTGTTTGCAGTTCTTAACAGTACACATTTACGGTAACTGTATAGCCAGACTGCAAGAAGCTGTAATAGAAAACACCGGCACAGGATCTCATATTTGAAAATAATGAAAATTTTCAACTTTACCATGGTTGCACGACGGAAAGACAAATAAATAGCTTATTCTTAAAAAAGAATAACATGGCCTTGATATAAAATTTATTTCAATTTCAAATTCCAACTCAAACCCAAGTTATCCAAGTTTATTTATTTATTTATTTTTATTTATTTATTTATTTGTAGCTGTTATAAAAAACAAATACAAAAAAACAAGAACACACAGATTAAAAATTAAAACTATAAATAGACAGACTATGAAATAAAGCTACAAACGCTGCAAATTAGGGGTATCCTCAGGATATCTCTTATCCTGGTTTTCAGGACACACCTATTATTTAAAAGTTAAAAGTGACCACTGTGAAAAAACAGTAAAGGCTCTTGTTTCTATTTATGTTACTCCAGCCAACCCAGGCTGTCCCAGAAGGTTAGCAGACTGTTTAGGTTGCTAATGGGCCCTTGCTGAGTTGGCCACGAAGACCCATTCTGTTTCAGGGTCGGTCACACTCACGGGTCAGCACCCATCCGATGGCCTCCACGCATGGGGTGCGAGCCTGGGAAGGACACTGGGTCAACCAGTCTCCCCTGGGAACAATCCTCTGGCGCTCCTGGACGGTCTGCGCACCGAGCGGCGCAAGCCAATCGATTGTGCTCTCCGACTAACAATCGGGGGAGTCTGGGAACTGTATTGTTTCCTATAGAGCGGGGGTAGTTGTCTACCTTACGGCAACTGCTCTGGAAATGACCATTGGCCATCCGATCCCGGTTCAGAGTCGGGCAAAGGACGCCTTGGTCCGCGACAGATTCGGTGCACTCCGTTTCACCGCTTCGTAAGGGAGAGGACCGCGCAAGCGACCTCGAACTCGGAACCAATCGAGAGACCGGAGAAATCTGGTCACAATTGGTAGTTAGGGCGCGAGTGCCGCCCGCCAGGTGACATACCTGGCTACTCGCGGTAAGGCGTTGGACTCTAACGGGTTGTGGCGTAGCTAGACGTCGGATTTGTTATGTCCAAAGTCTTCTACGCTCACTGCACGGTCGATAGAACGATGAATCGTTAAAACGTCCTGCGGTGACGGGTTCGCCCGTTGTGGTTGACATCTCAATATGTTTAGGTTGCTACAGGCCTCCGGGACAGATGCTGGAGATTGTAGTATGCACAGAACATATACAGGCAGTATATAATCCGGTTCCGGTTTTGTCCAGCGCAGTTATCCGAATAAAATGTGAATTGTGACACGCCTTCCGACACCTTTTGTCGGATGAAGGACAACATGCAGCTTCCGACTTCGCATGATCCTCTCAGGGCGATACTCATGCTACATATAACAGTAGCCTTATTGGGTAGCTCATATATCGTGAAGTTGTAGACAGAGTACTTTCGCTTGTAGTAAAGCTGAGACGCTTCTGATTTAGGGCATTGGAGTAATTGTTGTAAATCGTACACAGCTGCGCAGAAAGTTTTGTCTGTTTTTGCCCTTTCCTTGTCGGATTGTTTAATATTTCTGCTGATTTCTTTGTTTTTTGTGACTTTTATACTGGGGCTTCATATTTGCTTTTTCATCCGTGGTACTTGATTCATAATTTAAGCAGAAATCACATTGGTATTTTTTAGGGGTAAAGGAGTAGTTGAACTCCGTACAGAAAATTTTCCTGTACATAGACATAGTTGACGGTTCTAATTGTTTTTGCTCACAGTCTTGTATAAATAATTTATCTTGGTGATATTTAAAGATGAATCAAGGTACAGTTTCGTGGATTTTTGTCTACAATAATGACTGCTTATTGGCGGAAAACTCTTGATGTTATGGTAAACAGGTGTTTGTTTAGGGGACAGTGGCGTGTCACAGTACCTATGACTTTACGGATTTTGTCCCTTTTTAATCTGGTGAGGTTGCGGGCAAGTTTTTTAGGCGCTTCCGGAACCGCGTTCTTTGTTTGCCTGCATCCTACGTTTTTTTTCCATTTTTTACGGTGGGTTTCGTCGTTGTTCCTGCGTAGCCATGTTTTTATTTGGGCCTGGGTTATGGGCATCAAGGGTTCCGGTCCATATACTGTTTCCTTTGATCCCCTTGGTAAAATAGATCGACTAGATTTAAACCGTAATTTGAATCACTTGTTTGAAATAATGATAGAATTCGCAGTGCAGTGGGGTTCGGCGGGTATACCGATAATGGGCACTGCTGTAAATGATGCTGCGAGTAGTCTCCGGCTGCCTCAAGCCTACTCCCGTCGAAAAGCTTTATCCGCTCATCGGTATCGCTCCCCCTACAATACGCTTAAACGTCCTGGCTGATTCGGAACGACTAAAAATGACAGACAACTCAAGACACCCACTCACTAAATGGGCAAGAACTACACCACAATCGCCTCAAAACGTGAAAGTCTTTCTCGAGCCGCACACAACAGCTCAAAGGCAGTCAATCTTTGAACAGCATGACTTAATGTAGGCGGGAACGTAAAGAAAGAGATAAAACTGAAGTTTTATCTCCTTTATACCACCTGGCGTAGTCTTATCAGACTGAGGGTGGGTGTGACAAGATAGCGAGCCAATCTTGTTCGCTGGGGCTATACAGAGAATCCATTATGTGACTGGAACGCTGCAAGATGTCAACCACCTCCTATCCTGCCCGCAGTTTTCAACCCATTACACACCAGGACCTACAATATGCAAACGACAACGCCATCCAGGCCGCATACTTTTAGAGACGTGTCCTAATCTATCCCGGACACGTTAACGAATGAATGAACCGGTTTTTGAGAAAAAGCATAAAGATCTCCGACCACGAACGATTGATCAAAGTGAGAGAGAGAGAGAGAGAGTATATTAAATTTAAAATTTTATATTTGTGTTACTATTAATTTAAAGTAGATAACATCTTAAACCATTATCATAACTTCAGCTTGGCAAGCTCAGCCAGAAGAGCTTTCTCCGTGCCAACTTTAGCTTGTTGATTTATCTCTAGTGCAACTCCAGATGCTCTCTTTTCCTTCAGCTTTGCGATGTCTGCAAGTTTCTGTAAAAGAAAAAACAATGTTAAATTAACTGTCTGAAACTATTCGTGCAAACGACCCATATATGGAATGGAAAGCCAGCAATGCAGATATGTTTTACATTTGGCTTCCATAGTAATGTTTTAACGTTATTCGTTTAAACGAGGTTGTTAAAACGTGGTTTTTAACATTTGTTGGTGAATGCACACTTTTAGTCGAGTAGAGACAGTCGAGTCGAGCACATAGGCGGGTTTAAGGAGCGGGTAGAGCCTCCCATTAGCATTGTGGGCAATTAAAAAAAAAAAAGAATACATATTTTACAAAGCAATATTGCACCTGAGACCTTCTTTTAATACCCTAACTTTTCATAAAATTAAGTCCATTAAATTTTCACCAAATGTAGTTTAACTAGAAATTAGTCCTGGACATTAAGAGGTCCATTATATCCATAGTAACGTTGCCGCGCAGACTCCGACAGACACGGGCCATAACCGGCCAGTATTCGCGGAAAGAATACTTTATCTGCGCGGTTTGCGTTTGTACGCGTCTGTGGATACCTTCCAGGCAGTGTAAACAGAGCATCGGAATAGACCAGACTTCTTTTGTTTTCTTTCTATCAGAAAACGAAAAACTAATAGAAGTAGTAAGGGAATATAAATTCCTTTATGATTCAAGCGACAAAAAATATAGTGATAATCAGAAAAAGCACCAAGCGTGAAATAAAACAGGAAAAATGTAGGGTAATGGTAAGTACATATTTCATTTAAATACTCGTATTGCGTACGCTGACGGCGGTGTCTGTCGATATCTGGCACGATACGCTTCTGGCACGCTAGATGTAAATAAACGTTGTCTGTCTGTGTCTGCCATGGTACGTGTCTGGCACGCACTGTGTCGTTAGATATAAATGTACCTTTAGAGTTGCATAAATCGGTCAATGGAAATGTGTGCGCAAAACTTTTTGGTGTGAAGTAAACAGTGCATCGCCCGAGACATCGTCCCTACGAAGCTCAATAATGTGGGTGAGGGAGAACATAGATAAATTAATATAAAACACCTAAAAAAGAAAGAAAACGGGGCAGTTTTTTACGGAAAGGCAGTGTTGCCAAAAGGCTGGCACATTTTCCAGCCTGTTAAAAACGGAATAAAGGAATGGCTCCTATTGGTGATGTAGTGCGGTACCTTATTGAGGTTTTTGATCTTTTTATCTTTCTCTGGATCGCCTGTAGTTGCAGTCGCGGTCTCCACTGGGGGAGATTTGACCGGTGTAGATGGGGCCGGTGTAGATGGGGTCGGAGGAGTCGGGCTTCCGTCTCCTTGCTCGTCTGCTTTCCGGGCCTTTTTTGCCTCTCGCTTCTTCCTCTGTTTTATAGCAGACTTTGAAGGCGGGGCTGAAATGTATAATATTGCGTTTAAATAAGTTGATGTGCTGCAGCGCCATCTATTGGCAAGTTGCAACAAAGTGATTAAAATAATAAGAGCTGTGATTTCAAAATTAGTTATTTTATACCGTATAGCCGTGTTTAGAATGCAATTTACTGAGTGAGTTTTAATTAACTGGCATCCTTCAAGGGGTGAATCAGTACGAGCAAATAAGCAAGTTTGATAAAAAAAGATAAACCCTAATAAAAAAGAAAAAAACATTTTTTTTTAATTTTAGATTTTTTTATATTTGAAATTTGAAGTATTTGACTGTTAAATAAAAGTTTTACGAGAGTTTAAGCACACTGCGCCATCTAGTGGTAGGTAAAATATTGCTAATAAACAATATAAGCACTATTTTTCTTACCGCTAGATAGTACATCGTGCTCAGCGCTTTTTATACTATATTTCAATATATTAAATTTTTCAAATTTCCAGAAGAAGAAAAAAACTACAATTTTTTATCCAAAGTTGCTTCCTAGGTCGTACTGATTCACTCCCTCGAAGGATGCCTGTTAATTAAAACTCACCCCGTATAGTGCACTGCCATACGTATAGTCAGTCAGGACAACATTTGCCCAAAGACATATATTCTACATAGCCCCAAAATTATATAATTCCCTTAGTGAAGACATGAAAAATTATCCTAACATAAAAATATTTAAAGCAAACCTTAATAGATGGCTACTTAACAAAGGATATGTAAAATCTGATCAACTTCTTTGCAACGCACGACAATTTATTTAGTATCACTTATCTATTTTTCTTAATTAAATATTATTAAATTACAACTATAATACATAGCTATATTTTTTATAAAATTGGTATATTTATGTGTATATACAGGTGGTGGGTCCAAATAATTTATTTTAAAAAAAACACTTCATTTCTTAAAATTGCATAAAAATATGCACATCTAGAGACGGGCCAAATTATCGCCTAGTTAGATGTGCTATTGGCAGTAAAGGTCATGTAAGATGTGTTAAACCTCCCTATATTAATTATTAAATAATTTATATAATTATTATAAGATTACATGACCTATGAATGAACTGTATACCTAATCCTATGTACCTAAAATAAATACAAACGGAGCTGCCATGGAATTCACCGACCGGAGTCGGGCCCATCATAATACTATTTTTTACACTTCTGGGGGGTGAGCAGTGGATTCCGGACTTACGAACCGGCTGTGGTAGGTTTAGGACAGCTGTCTTGCCACATGTGAGCGTTCACCTTGCCACCCATTCACTCCCCCTTCGAAGCCATAGAATTTGAGATGCGCAAATCGCAGTTTTAGATAATTTTTCTAAGAAAGAGTTGATTATTTTTCTGGAAAGGCCAAGATCTTTAAAGAGGTGAAATAGAGATTTAGCTGGCAGGCCACGAGCGCCAACTTCCACCGCGTGAAGGTGAACAGTGAAGCCGTTCCGGGTTACGGCATTTGCGAGATCATGGTATTTATTTAATTTGTACTCGTGGTCTTTTGGGATATTTGATTCCCATGGAACAGTTAATTCTACAATAAGAGCCACCTTCCGAGATAGAGAGTAAAGAGTTATATCTGGACGGAGGGCTGTGCATCCGAGACTTTCAGGGAATTTATACTGCTTAGAGACCGAATCAACCTCCAGAATCCAATCTGTAGCTTTCTCGATTATTGAGAAAGGTTTTGTAGTTAAATGTTTTTTGCCTTTAGAGCCATCCCGCACAAACTGTATTGGGGGTTTGGAGGATACTGTCAAACCCTTGTTGGCACGAGCCACTGAGAGACTAATTACCTCGCGAATAACAGCGAGAACTTTGAGAATAAATAAATAAATACTGCCGTACCAAGAACTTTGCCAGATTACCATAGGAGAAGATTAATCAATGCTTGGAACTATGACAGCCATCTAGGCGTTGCGTTTCTGTGTCAACATACTGTGTCATTGAACAATCTAATCTATATATATACAAATGGCTGTTAGTATATCTGTCTGTCAGAGCTTAACCCCTCAAGACAGTAACGTCCCGAATGTACGATGTATTGTAGTCAATGCTCAGTAACGTCACAAAACAGTTCGTTTAGAGTGCGGCACGACAAACTGCGCTCTCAACTAACTGAATTTACACCAAAATCACAATGCAACCACCCTCTGTTAGATATGTGTGAGAAAGACGGATAAATTCTGTATTGTACGATTATTCAGTCGCGCTTCTCGCAGTCTAGAATCCCTAATATAATTGTTTGTATTCTGGGGGCACTTAGTCGAGTGCTGCCATTGCTCGGATCTGGGCTTCTCTTCGGATATTCTCTTTGGATATATTATTGGATTCCGCCTCCAATGCACTGGAAGGTAATGCTCTATGACTGGACGACGCCAGAGATGCTGAAATTTTATTTGAATGCCTTTCAGCATACACTTCCAGACCCCAGTAACCTCGCTCGTTGGAGCTTTGCCGAGGATAGTTCTTGTCCCCTCTGTAGCAATACCCCTTGCACAGCTAGACACATTCTAGCTGGCTGCAAGGTGGCCTTAGATCAAGGACGGTACACTTACCGCCATGATAAAGTTCTCGCTGTTATTCGCGAGGTAATTAGTCTCTCAGTGGCTCGTGCCAACAAGGGTTTGACAGTATCCTCCAAACCCACAATACAGTTTGTGCGGGATGGCTCTAAAGGCAAAAAACATTTAACTACAAAACCTTTCTCAATAATCGAGAAAGCTGCAGATTGGATTCTGGAGGTTGATTCGGTCTCTAAGCAGTATAAATTCCCTGAAAGTCTCGGATGCACAGCCCTCCGTCCAGATATAACTCTTTACTCTCTATCTCGGAAGGTGGCTCTTATTGTAGAATTAACTGTTCCATAGGAATCAAATATCCCAAAAGACCACGAGTACAAATTAAATAAATACCATGATCTTGCAAATGCCGTAACCCGGAACGGCTTCACTGTTCACCTTCACGCGGTGGAAGTTGGCGCTCGTGGCCTGCCAGCTAAATCTCTATTTCACCTCTTTAAAGATCTTGGCCTTTCCAGAAAAATAATCAACTCTTTCTTAGAAAAATTATCTAAAACTGCGATTTGCGCATCTCAAATTCTATGGCTTCGAAGGGGGAGTGAATGGGTGGCAAGGTGAACGCCCACATGTGGCAAGACAGCTGTCCTAAATCTACCACAGCCGGTTCGTAAGTCCGGAATCCACTGCTCACCCCCCAGAAGTGTAAAAAAAATAGTATTATGATGGGCCCGACTCCGGTCGGTGAATTCCATGGCAGCTCCGTTTGTATTTATTTATATAAAAATAAATAAAACAAACTAATAGATTTGGTAAAGCATGTAATAACGTACGCAAATGTGTTTACCATTTCTAGATAGGGTTTCGTATTTTGAGATAAAACGTCGATATCGCTAAATAAGTGAGTTTTTTTAGTTCTCCAACTTTCTAATAATTATTAATTGTTTTACAAATATTATTAATAATTATCTAATGGTTTTAATGTTTTATATTTCAAATTTCAATGCGATCATTCTACAATTTTTCTTTTCATGATCCCATCAAGTAGTTTCTTTCTTATGATCGTTTTTCTAAAGTGCTATATTTTTGACCTTCAACTCTCAGAAATGATAGATTTACACCTGCCGCTTGAATAGACTCCGAAACTGTTTGATCGATCCTTATGAAAGTTGGCACATATATGTATTTTTTCATGGAGAAGGATTTTATGATATCCGCTTTGTTGTAACTTACCACTAGGACGCTGCAACACATCAACTTCTATACCGCTCTACCGATCGCCATGAAAATTGGTATACGTATACATTTGAACATGCATAATATTTTTAAGCGCAAGTGTTGGGGATATTTTTGGCTGTGGATGGCATAAGATGCTGCCTTTCTCGACGTCAAGGAAGATCTATCTGCCAGGGTTGAAAGGCTGCAAAATGTCTGCATCCGCTTTATTTATGAGCTAAGAAAGTATCACCATATTGAGGAGTACAGAAGGAGACATCCCTGGCTGACGACCCGAAAAAGGAGGTACGAGAGTGCTCGATTTGCTCTTCAGAATCTTGGAGGAAGCCGTTCTACTATCTCATAAGTAGGTTCAATGCTCTATCAGCTCACAGGCGCTCTCTGAAATCTGAAGATGACCTACTGCTTTCGATCCCTGGTTACAGTAGTGATGGAGTACGAGATCCAGCGGCACCCACAGCAGCCTATTGGCTGCGAGGGCGACCCCCTCCCCAATCGCCGCCAAGGAATAAATAATAATAATAATAAATAAACTGCTCGCAGTCCTTCTTCATACATGGAGCCCGCCTCTGGAATGCTTTACCCACACATTTAAAGACAGCACTGAGTTTGTGTTGCTTTAAACGCAGACTCAAAGAATACTTTAACCCGTTGAGTATGAGTCAACCAAATCTGGTCGCGAAACAATTATCCGTTGAGTACGAGTCGACCAAATCTGGTCGCGCGTTTTTTTCACTTCTTTGACGTTCTCATATTTATTCATAATTATCTAATTGTTTTACAAAATGATATTTCAATATTCTATATACGAAATTTCAATGCAATCATTGTGCAGTTGTTCTTTTTATGAGTGGTGTAGTAGTTTCGTAGTTATAGTACTTTAAGTCGATGTCGCCGAAAATCCTGCAAAAGAGACAGATGCATCCATGAAAATACCCATTTACTCCAAGGGTTAACACGCGCTCATGAATTTCTCTCATCCCTTCCCCCCCCCTCTTTCCTGCGCCATTATAGGTTTATTGCTTTTTAAATTTTCAAACTGAAGTACTTCATGGTCTCCACTTGAGCTGGTGTACATTAAAGCACAAGAAATGTTGCAGAAAAGATGACTTATATTCTTGTACTGACGAAATATGGGTATTATCTTGGGAATAGTCGGATAAACTCCTTTCAGCTGAGAAGAGATGTTTTCAAACTTCTCAGAGGGGATAATCCCAGTCTTTTAGATAAGGCGAATCTGGTCCAGAATAACTATTCCTAAGCATGGATTCACAATCTATTCCCACTATCTCATTCACTACAAATGTAATGTAATCTATACTTATATTATAAAGAAATAATGTTTGTAAGTTTGTGTATAGAGGGTAATCTCCGAAACTTCTCATCCGATTTCAAAAATTCTTTCACTAATGGAAAGTTCCATTATCGATGAGTGCTATAGGCTTTATGTTATTGTGATGAAAACTGGTTTTCAATACGAAATCATAATATTTGTAAATCAAGTCAAAGAAAAATGAGCTGGTGACTTGCTTTATCGGCACGGGCTGACGAAACGGTTTGATATATGTGAAAACAATATATGACAAAAGCATCGGCCTCAGAGAGATCTATAAAAAAGTCAGCAACAACATATATCTAACTTTTATATTTAAGCTACAATAACTGCTTTTATGTCTCAAAAAAATAAGAAAAATAGGTAGGCAGTGTTTGTTGAGGACATTAGCAATAAAATAAGAATCCTTATCAAAATAAATTAATGAATCATCGCGGGTTTAAAATAGAGATAAAATTAGCCATTTACTGTAAATTTTTTGGTGGTATAAAAGTAAAAAAAAGTAAAAGTAAAAGGTATTTATTTCCAATACAACCATACAATTGTGTAGGAATGACAGTAATTAATCTTAAATTAGTTACTCAATTTAGACAAGAGATGATATACAATATATAGTTTTAAACTTACCAATTTACGAAAACATAGACTATATGATAACAGTTTACAACAAAACAATTAACGGTAAATAATATGTATTAGATTAAATGGGTAGATACGATGCTATGTATTTTCAAAATATTTTAAGAAGTCGTTATGGGCATACATGTTGATTTTAAGCAGATAGACTCGGATGGATCTCTTGAAAATATCGATGTTTTTAATTTCTTTTAATCTTTCGGGCAATTTATTGAAAAGTTTGAGGCCTAAGTATCGACTAGTCGCCTGAAACTTGGCAGTACGTGCTACGAACGGTTGGAGATACAGGGTTTTATTCCTGGTGTCATGCCGATGTACTTCCTCGTGGGATATGGCCGAGCTCTTATTGCAATAGAATTCGCAAAGAGCTTCTTGAGCAAAAATCGCATATACGGTCAATATCCCTAGTTTTTGGAAGTGTTCACGACATGACTGCCGTGGACCAATACCTACTATCACACCTATGGCTCTTTTCTGGAGAGTGAATACACTGTTGATGTGTGCTGCATTACCCCATAAAAGAATACCATAGCGCAGGTGTGACTCAACTAGCGCGTAATAGGCCGATATTACTTCAGTTCTCTCCAAACAATTTCTGATGCGTAATAGAGCATAGCAGGCTGACGAAAGTTTTGACTTAACATGCTCTATATGTAGATTCCATGACATCTTTTCATCCAGATGTAGTCCGAGGAATTTAACTGATTCCGCAAGTTCAACCGGGTAGTTAACTTTTATAGATGATGTCTTGCTATTAAAATTTAAAATAACAGTTTTAGACATATTTAGAGACATCTTGTTCGCATTAAACCAATCATCAAGTTCACCAAGAATATAATAAATACAAACGGAGCTGCCATGGAATTCACCGACCGGAGTCGGGCCCATCATAATACTATTTTTTACACTTCTGGGGGGTGAGCAGTGGATTCCGGACTTACGAACCGGCTGTGGTAGGTTTAGGACAGCTGTCTTGCCACATGTGAGCGTTCACCTTGCCACCCATTCACTCCCCCTTCGAAGCCATAGTATTGAGATTGGCAGTGAGCGTATTTATGTTGTCAGCTTCAACTACAGCGCTAGTATCGTCTGCAAATTGGGTGACTTCACATTTAGATAGATTTGGACTCAGGTCATTTATGTAAATAATGAAAAGCAACGGTCCAAGAATTGAGCCTTGGGGTACTCCAATATTAACAGTAAGTATTTCGGAAGTTGCTACGGACTCGATTAGATCTCTGCCAATATTGGCTATTTCTACTTTTTGCATTCTGTTTTGCAGATAAGTCTTGAATAGGTTATTTGCCGTACCTCGGATGCCATAATAGTCTAATTTTGCAAGTAGAAGATCGGTTTGGACGCAATCAAAGGCTCGACTGAGGTCACAAAAAATGGCAGCCGAATACCTTTTCATATTTAGACATGTATGTATTTGATTGCAACACTTCAACATTGCCTGTTGGGTCGATTTCTTTTTCATAAAACCAAATTGTGTGTTGCTCAAAATATTATTTTTCTTCAAAAACTCACGTATCCTGACTTCTATTATTTTTTCTAGAACCTTAGAGAATACGGTCAATAAAGATATGGGTTGATAGTTTTCGATATTATGTATATCACCTTTTTTAAAGACCGGTACTATTTTTGCCATTTTATAGCATTCAGGAAAGACACCATTACTTAACGACATATTAAATAATATACTGAGGGGTTTAGATAAAATATCACTGGATTTCTTTAGTATATCAACTGGAAAATTGTCTATCCCAGTGGATTTTTTATTTTTCAATGAGTTTATAAATTTGGCTATTTCCATCTCAGATGTGGGTTTCAGGAATATCGAATTATAATTTTTTTTCATTAATTTCAACTTTTCATATGCTGTTGTAATTGGGGTCTGAATTGCAGATGCCAGACTTAAAGGTTTATTGATAAAGAAGTTATTGAATACGTTGCTCAAAACCAGAGCATTTGTTTCGAGTTTTTTATTTATTTCAATGGATAATGATGCGCTAAATCCTTTTCTCAATTTTCCGGTTTCATCGTTTATAATGGACCATGCTGTTTTTACTTTATTTCGTGAGGAAAATATTTTTTGAGAGTAGAATTTTCTTTTAGCTGCGCGAATATCATTTCTTAACCTCGAATACATTTTATTGAAGAGTTTTCGATATAAAGGGTCATATTTGAACATTTTGTTTTTCAATATGTTTCTCTTTAACCTACAGCGACATACAAGAACTGGAGTAATCCATTGTTTGTTGGTAGGTTGGAGATAAACTTTTTTCCTTATTATTGGAAATGATTTCGAAAAGCAGTCATTTATCCGATTGTGAAACCACGTATAGACCATATTAGTGTCATCTATTGTCTGAAGATAGTCCCAGTTTAACGATTCAACCCATTTTCTAAATACGGTGTGATTACTTTTAGCAAAGTTCCTCCTTGTTTTAAATACATAATTTTGAGTACGCTTAAAAACATCATCAATCTCAATAACATGAAATGCATGATCCGATAACCCGGGATCTATGGTCTTTAGGCGTATATTCGATTTAGGTATATTTACAATTATGTTATCAAGTAGGGATTCATTGCCAGTGACCGGATCTATTCTGGTGGGTTCGATTTTGAATAAATGGCAGAAATTAAATTCTTTACAAATGTTGGTAAATTTATTTTTATCCTTTGATTTGGTTAGAAAATTAACGTTGTAGTCGCCACAAATACATACCTGTCTATTTTTGTAAGTTTGATTTAGAAGCGTATGGAATTTATCGATGAAATTTTCAAAGGATCCACCCGAACGATACACGCAGATAATTACAAGATTTAACGACTTTACTTTTACTGCTACTGCTTCAAAATGGATTTCGTCTACGAGAAGTGACAAATCAATCGTTTCTGTGACGTATTTGTTTTTAGCGAAGATCATTGTGCCGCCATGTTCCCGTTGTTGTCTGATTTGGCTTGCAGCGATGTAATAGCCGGGTAACTGCGCCAATGATGCATTATGTTTGTTCAGCCAGGTCTCTGTAATACACAGGAAATCCGGTTGTTCTTGAAGTGTTGTTAAGAATAATTGCAGATGGTCCAATTTGTTAATTATGCTTCGTATATTTCCGTGAGCAATTATCAGGGCGCTGTTTTTTTGTTCATTACTTAGTTTTTTAGAGCAGATACTTCGTATAATATGGAATGAGGTCCAGAGTTATTTGCGGCTTGACTAGTAGAGGGCGGGCTGAGAGTAGTGTTACTTTGGCTATTTGACGTGGCGTTTGCAGATGTTTCCGGTTCATTTGCAGTGGTGTTGTCATCAGTTTTTCCATGAAGTTTTTTTTGCTTGCGACATTTACGCTTTTCGCAGCCCTTTTTCGTAGACTCGCACTGAGTGTGGCTATATAGTTTCAGATATATCATGGCTATATAGTTTCAGATATATATATAGTTTCAGAAATATCATGACATTAGTAACGCGTGCAAGCACCTCGAAATACTTAGCGGGCGGCGGCTTCTGCTGGCCCAGCAAGGTCAGCGTTCAGTGAACAAGACGCGTACGTCTACGAGATAGGTAGTGTGCATCTGAGCAGGGGCGTCTTGCACTATATATCTAAAGGTAGCTTCTAAAAAGGCGAATAAACGCCACCCTACTTGAATTAACAAATTGATTTGAAACTTTACACGAAGCAAAGCCGCGGGCAACAGCTAGTTTTTTAATACAAATGTAATAGTTTATTCAACAAAAACCTATGACTGCCCATGAAGCCATTCCTGCTGTTTGCACATTGTTGTTTTTTTTATTTTGAAATACATATTTCCTGTGCTAACGAAGTTTTTACTTAAAATGGTAGGAATCCATGAACTGGTGGAATGGGCCTCTTAACCCGGTCGCTCCGTAACATCCCCTGGCGGACCAAAGGTCGGCCGCCTAACACTCCGTAACGTCGTATACGGGACCAAACGCTCGCCGCTGCGAAAAATGCAATTTACTATTCGACACGCCGTACTATATACTTTCTGAGGTCGCTACGATATGGCCAAAATATCTTTAATTCAAGATTTCCGTCTGGCAATATCGAAGGGCGATTTAAAAAGTGAGCAGAAACGTCAAACGCCAGTGGTCGCTGGCCTCTTTCACGGCCGCGTATAGTCGGTGTTTGTGCGGTAATATAACGGTGTTTGTGCAGTGTTTCTGTGCCATTTACTGGAGAACAGTGAGTAATTTGCATTTTTAAGTAGTTAAGGAATGAGGATTAGTCATTTGAGATAGTCCATTTGCTGTTTTTCACGAATTTTTAAACAAAAGACTTCGGCGACAACACATCCCTCCCGAAAAATGGCGTTTTTATTTTGTAATGTTTGTGAATTATCCCGATATATTGCGAAATTGGACGTAATGTCGCTTTAATTTACTAACAAAATAGGTATTGCTTCATTTACATCCTAAGTTATCACATAATTAGGCGTATTTTGAACATTATATGTTGTTTTCTAATATGACTCGCAAAAAGAAACTTGTTTTGATAATTACTATGAGAGAAAAAAGTGCGATTTTCCATAGTTTTTCGATGAAATCTGACTCTTTGGAGTATAGTAATTAGTTATTAGGCATATAATAATTATATAATGAGACAATATAATTGAAAAAATCTAACGAATCTTATATTATGAGCATTCAAAGTTTATTATTAAGTTTTGGACGCAAACTCTCAAAACTTTAGATTTTTCTGTAATATCAGACAAAGCTCAAAGTTCTGGTGTGATTTCTAAGAAGTGTGATGTAGTAATAAAGTTATTTTGAAAGAATTTCATATAAAAAAATACCATAAGTAGTCACAAATTAAAAAAATTTTTTTTTTTTTTTTACGAGAATACATAAAATTTTTCTTGGCTGAATAAATAAATATTTTTGTATGCAAATAAGTCAAAAAAATGGTTTTGGTAAAGCATTTAATAAAGAACATAACTGTATTTACAATTTTTGCATATTTTACGTATTTTGTGACAAAAAAATCGAAATGATTTTATAGGCAAGTTTTTTCAGTTCGCCAATTTTGTAATATTTTTTCATTATTATCTTAATTGTTTTACGAGATAAAATTATAATGTTATATATTTCAAATTTCAATTTATTTATTTATTTTTTATTTATTTAATTTAACAATTCATTTACAAGTGCACAAGTATCACTAATAATCATATCAATAAAAAAAATATATATAATTAAAATTAAAATTAAAATTAAACACGGCCGATATGAGCATTAGCATTTAAGTACTGCTGCTGCCCAACTAAGTGCCAGGACTTGTTCCAGGGCAGCTAGCTCTCTAGTTTTTATATCACATATATTCGGCAATGAATAAAAAAAAAAAAAAAAGGAAAAGAAATATATATATATTCCCGTCACCATTACAAATTATAACTAATAATCACTAACTAATGATCACAATAGGAAATAAAACACAAAAATAAATAATCGTGTTAATAAAATAAAAATAAAATAAAATGTCAAATGATATCAAACAATAGTCACCAAAATTTATGAATAAGTAATAGCATTGATTTTATAGTGTAATAGATAACGCCATTCCATACTGCAAAATGGAAGTCGCAATTTAATACAAAAAACGGCAGGTAGATGGCCATCGTAGTTTTCAAACTCGATTTAATGCGCTTCCATCTTCAATAAACCAATATTTGGCCGATAGATGGCGTTCAAACATATTATCGGACGCGTCCGTAAGCCGCGGCTTACGAACGTGTGCCTAGTCGTCCGCGACTGACGTCCTATAATGTGCACCGCTCAATAGAAATTCATTACACAGATCGCGTGCATAAGCCACAGGCATAAGCCGCGGCTGACGGACGCGTCCAATAATGTGTTTGCCCCTTTGTTTACCCCTAAGCGCGTGCCGTTAGAGTATTAATAATAAAATAGAGCGCGAGCGCGCGAGCGTGAACAGTAGACACGGGTGTGAACAATTCATCGACCGCCCGGCTAAGGCCCGCAGTCGTTCGCGAGCGCTTGTGAAGTGATATAGTTGGGAATTTGTAGACCATTTTTATTGTTTTTAAGAAGAAAGATGGTTAAATGTGCAATCGATCATTGTAAAAATGATACTAGAAAACACACAAAACACAAATCTAGTGTCACATATCATCGATAAGCAATTTTGAATTACTTTTCAACCAAATAAAAGTTATCCATTACGGGGGTGAAGCGAGGAGCGCGACGTAAGCGGATGCAAAGCGGATGAGGAACACACTGCCCCACCCTTCGTCTTGCTCGACCGCAATCGGTCGCAATTGGTGTTCACTAATCGAGAATCGAGATATTTTAAAAGCGAAATCGATAATCGATAATATTTTTTTATAAAAATTGACAAATCACTTTTTTTAATTATAGGTAGTAATGGTAAAAAAATCTTATGTTAATATAAGTATAGAGTATATATGGAATATGATAAATAATGCATAATAAGGCCAATAAGGGATTCCTTTTTGGACCACTCACATAGGTTTATCCAATTGCTTCAGATGGAGCGTAGATGTTTTTAGGGCGTACCTTTATATGCTGATATTATGCATGTATGAGTGTCTGAACGTAGAGAACGAACGTCTTGACGGGTTTTGACGTAAGTATGAGGTGTCGTTGGATTCGACGTGATACGGTGGTGCGAATACGTTATATTAAAAACCGACCAAAAAATAATTTTAATAATATTATTATTATTAACTTAGAAACTTACCTTACTTTTAGGTTTCCAAAAGACAAAACAAATATGATGAAGTAGATTGATGCTGTAAAGAAGACCAATTGGGGGTCCCATCAAACTTGCAGAAGGCAAATTTGCAGACGGCAATCTCGCAGACGGCATTCTTGCAGGCGGCAGTTTTGCAGAAGGCAATCTTGCAGAAGGCAGTTTTGCAAATGTCAAAATGACCTAACCTAACCTAACAGAAAAACTTAAAACATTTTTTTTAATGTTTAGTTTGATGTATAAAAGTCATCCACTACAAGGATGCCGGTAATTAATGTCACTTCGATTTTAGGGAAAGAAAAACCTAACCTAACAGAAAAACTTAAAAACTGTACTGAAGGTTGCCGCCTGCAAGGTTGCCGCCTGCAAGGTTGCCTCCTGCAAATCTGCCCTCAAAAGATTTGGATCTGTCAAAAGTGACATTTGTGCAAAATTGCCGCATGCAAAACTGGCGCCCCCCCCCAATTGGGAACCAAACTTTTGGAGTAGAATCTGTTCAGTACATTTTCCGGATTCAAACATGTATGAAACCAAAAATGGAATCCGTAGATTAACAAACGACGCTGTACCTTCGCTTTTTCTACAACAATCTCCATTTTCCGGTCAACAGTCGGAGGTTGCAGGGCTTTCCAATTCAGGACTGGTACACGACACTCCAAGGAAACGAAAGTTAAAAACAGAAATTATCCGTTTAAAAGACATTGCAAAACGCCGACGTATGCGGGGCAAGGCACTACACGCTGCTAATCGGCGTTTGAAAAAGAAAGTTGACAATTTATCTAAGGTATTAAAAGAACTGAAGCAAAAAAGACTGATCAACCAAGAACAAGTGGATATTCTGGAAGTGTGCCGGCTTTCTACAGCAGCTCTTTTGAAAAGGATGACTCATAAAGGGAGAGAATATCCACCTGAACTGCGTACATTTGCGCTAACCCTCCATTTCTATTCTCCAAAGGCCTACTCTTACGTACGTAGTACCTTTAACACATGTCTACCACATACAAGCACCATAAGAAAAAGGTACCAATGCATAAACGCCACGCCAGGTTTCACTGCAGAAGCTTTTAAAGCACTTGATCAAAAGGTCAAGTCTTCTGACAAGAAAATTCTATGCAATTTGGTAATAGACGAGATGTCGATTCGACAATTAAAGGAATTTGACGGTAATGCAGTCCAAGGATATGTAGATTTTGGTGCTGGGTTTGATGTTACCGGAGTTTCAATGCACCATGCAAACAAGCTCTGGTGTTCCTTTTAGTTGCCATTAACGAGCAGTGGAAAATTCCAGTAGGATATTTTCTGGTAATCGGCGTAACAGGTGAGCAAAGAGCCAATCTAGTAAGGATATGCCTTTCTAATTGCCACGATGTAGGCGTGGTAGTTGTATCTATGACATTTGATGGTTGCCCAGCAAATATAGCCATGGCTCAAGAGCTTGGCTGTTCGTTTAACTACCAACGTCAACTAAAAACCTATTTCGAACATCCTGCAACAAAAGAACCAGTTTTTGTATTTTTTGACCCATGTCACATGGTGAAACTGGTCAGAAATACATTACAAAGTAAAAAGGTTCTTAGAGATAATAACGGCGGCCTAATCAAATGGCAATATTTTGAAGAATTAAACACGCTCCAACTAAATGAAAATTTTCACTAGGGAAATAAATTATCGACACAACACATCAACTTTCAAAATCAAATAATGAAAGTAAAGCTAGCAGTACAGCTGTTAAGTGCCAGTGTTGCGAACGCTATTGAATTTTGCGACAAAAAATTACGTATACTTAATTTTGCTCACTCACAACCAACAGTGAATTTCATCAACACAATGAACAATCTGACTGACATTCTTAATTCAAGAAAGTTTCCTGGCATTGACTTTAAAGCACCAATCAATGAGAAAAACGAAACGAAGTATCTAACGTTCATGGATAATGCAAAAACTTATTTGGAACATCTAGTTTTGATGGACAATGAAACACCGATCATGAATACCAGAAATAAAGTAGGTTTCCTTGGATTGTGCGTGTGCATAGACAGCATGAAAGGATTGTACAACGAGCTCGTTAAACAAGAAAAAACATTGGATTTTTTACCAATGTACAAGTTAAGCCAAGACCACTTAGAGATATTTTTTTCAGTAGTACGGTCCCACGGCGGGTTCAACAATAATCCATCGGCCCTGCAATTTATGGCAACTTACAAAAAGCTCTTGGTTCACATGGAGTTAAAAGAGAATTTCAGGGGAAACTGTGCTCCTCTGGAACACATAACTTTGTTAACGTGTTCGTCGTCAACTGAGCATATTAACTTGACAACGAAGGGTTATAGATCAGGATCACAAGTGGATATGGTCGACGAACAATTCATGAGCAATTTGAAGGAGGAAGATCTGAGTTTACCTGCCGGTTTCCATTCAGTATTTTCACAACATGTTGTGGCATACGTTGCCGGGTATGTTGTTAGATATTTACTATCTAGACTAAATTGCACTGATTGCTTGGGAGCATTAGTCGCAAACACACCTAAACAAGCTCATTTATTTATTGTGTTTAAAGACAGAAGTAGACTTATCTATCCATCAAATGATGTAATCCGAATTTGTAATGCCGCAGAATCAGTAGTAAGGGTTAATTTTGACAAAAGTAATAAATCCGATCGCGATCCTATAAATATGGTTACAAAAACGTTAAAATTATTCATCGGATCCGATATTTTCACGATCCTTCATGCCCATTTATTTGAGCAGGAACCGTGCAGTAATCATTTGCTTCATCTGCTAAGGGCCGTTATCCAAAAATATGTCGATATACGGATAAAATATTTAGTTTGTAAGTCAAATGTAAAACAAACCAAGAGGCAACTATACAACAAGCTCACTCTTTTAAAAGGGCAATAACGGATACTTAAGGGTTTGGATCCTCCAAGCGGGCGATCTGAATACAGTCTAGTCGAATACTAGCTGACTGCGCTTAGACCAGATTCTATGATTCTACCTACGTCTGAGGTTTTAGTTATTATTGCTCAATGGAAGCTGTAATTTTTGAGAACAGAATTGTATTTCTGTTATCAAAATTACATCTTCCTGTACCTTTGTATTTTCCACTAAAATAAACCTTAGGCATACATCCAATCATATAAAACTACATTGCTTGTCCTATTTTATCGTGAACACTGAAGATCGAGTAGATATAATTTGTTGATTTGAATAATTTTCGACAAAAAAATAATGGCGGCCTTATAAGAGCCTTAATTAGAATATTATTTTGTAGATATTCTAAAATGTGATTAAAATAAACACGTTTAAAACATCATGAACTATTTTTTTTATTTCTTACCTTTATGGCATATTGGGGTCAAATGGTTACAAACCAATAAACATTTTTATAAATGTATATATATTTCTTATGTTTTAAAAAATAATTTTAAGCTTCTCTTTACTACACTAGATTTTTGTCGCCGCCACTGACAGGGAGTGTTTTTATTCATCTATGAGATGGCAAAATACAGCATCGCCGCACAGCACTCATATCTTCTCTTTCCTGCGCAAGAAATTATGGGAGGCGGAGCGACGTTGGTTGACATCCTTACGAGAAGACGACGTAATTGAGCGTGTATGTCAGTAAACTGTTACAATGTCAACAATTACAATGTACAACAATTTACAATGTCGAGTCGAGTGAGTGCTATCCGTAATCGACTAGTCGATTGGCGAGCGCGTGGTCACTCCCTATTTCTCGCATCTCCATCAATATACGGTATAAACATCTATAGCACACCTGTCTGCTTTCGGCTCCAAGCGACCCGTCTGAAGCGCGCGCTAATTGTTGGAAAGGCAATGCCTGAAATAGCACGCCATCTATTATTATCTTCATTGAACATGTGATTTGTAGCGTAGAAGGAAATGCAATAGATAGCGCTAATAATTGAATGCTAATTTCGTTGAAACTGCTTGAATTATTGGGTTTTTAGAATCAATCGATCCTTTATAATTAAAACTTAATTATCAATGTTAATATAGATATCCAAATAAATTCCTATACTTTTCGACGTCAGCACTACCAGTGCCATCTGCGTAGTGACGTCGAGAAATATGCTGCCATTTTCTTGTATGAGATGGTGCTATCTATTACACTATAAAATCAATGGTAATAGTAATAAAAAAAAATAAAAAAAGTCAAAGAAAATAATAATTATAATAAGAAATGTCAGGGATAATTGTCTCGGTATATTAATTTGTGGATATTTTGCCGGGCGTCATATTTTAGCCAGGAATCAATTTTGGCTTTAAAAGAAGAAGAAGACTTCGGCACATACATTTTTAAATCTTCATCTAGCATATTAAAGATCCTGGGGGCTATGTACACAAAATGCCTCTGCCCAAAAGTGGTCTGCATTCGAGGGACGTCAAAATGTATAGTTCGGGATTGCCGCATGCAGATTGTTCGCTGGGTTCTTATTGCGGTCTCTAAATTAGTTTGATAGTCACAGAGCGCCGTTTTCACGTATAGTTGTGGTACATCTAGCACGTTATATTCTCTGTAGAGATCATCTGAAGAGTATCTCCAAGGCTTTCTCTTTATAATTTTAAGTATTAGCTTTTGAGCTCTAATCAAGGGCTCCATATGAATTTTCGCTGCACCTCCCCACCCTATGATCCCATAGGTTAGGATAGATTGGCACAGGGCATGGTATACTATCTTAAGTGTCCTTTGGTCCAGAATGCCTCTAAGGTCAATGCGGTCATTTTACAGTTATTCTTTTTATGATCGGTGTAGTGGTTTACAAGTTATGGCCGTTTGTATCAAGGTCGTCGACTCGCGTCGATTTTACGCCCGAATATGTCGCGCGCAAAAGTGATAGCTGAATTTTTACTTCGCGAGAGGAGGGGTTAAATGTAATTATTCATACTCCTAACTATAAATAATGAAATTTGCTGGTGAAATGGACCCTTTAAATTTATTATTTATAGTCAGGAGTTTAACATACCATCGTTTGGTCCTTGCCCGGGCTTATGTGGAGCCTCCTCGTCGTCATGCAGTTTAAAATTATTTTTAAGCCCTCTGGCACCTGGAGGCCTGTAAATAATAATAACAATTATTATTTGTTTATATGGTGTTTCGCATTAATGTTACAATCAACACTACTGCAGTAATTTTGAGACACGATTCATAGAATGGTAATAAATAAATATAATGAATGAATGACAATGAAATAATTTCCCCGAAAGTCTCGGATTCATTACATTACATTACATTTTCGTCATGTCCAATTGACGGCTAAAGACCGCTCTTGGACCAGTGGCGGTCTCTTCATATAAGCCGAAAAGCCTGGCTTGCCTATAATTCCAAATTAACAATTAAATAAATGAATAACACAATTCGTAAAAAAACAACTAAACAATTTTTTTTGCTAGCGCTCCTACTGCTATCTAGCGCGAACAGCTCGCTCCACGCGAGAAAAAATCTGTTATCGACAGGGTGCGATAATTATAGACAGGGCGCGATTGCTGTCTCGCTCGCACATTATGGGCTTTCAATGCGGCTTTCAAAATCAGTGTTCCTCTCATTCGCACCTGTGGCAAATTACGCTAAACAATATATGTGTATATACAACTTTTGTATCGGGAGCTAAGCCGGGCTTGCTTAGCCATGACGTTGAATGCGAACTGCGAATGCGAACGTGTCAACAGAAAGCGCGACTTCATTATAATTAGTTTGGATTGCAATGTGCGAGTGACGTCGGGCTAATTTTTTATTGTGTAATTTCAATTGATTTGTGGTTTTAGTGCCTGATAAAAAAATGGAGGAAATTGTCCTTTGTGGTCAGTAATGTATTCTTATTACTTTGTTTTCTGACATATGTGACAACCCGCAGGACTAAGACGGGGATACGGTTTTAGCAGCGAAGAATTTTAAAAACTCGATGCGATCATTCCATTTAAATTTTTTCACCTTGTTTTCCGCCGAATTTTTAAAAAACTGAGCGTTTGTACAACATTCTTCAAAAATCACAAGTCGATGTGGGTTATAGGAATTAAGAAAGGAAAACAAAATAAAGGAATTTCAGACTTGGTTACGTGTTGAATTTCAATATGAATTTGATCAAATTTATGAAAACAATCTTTAAAATAACTCAGCACCTCGTTTGAGACGCAACGTACGCTGTGCTCATACTGAATACAAACGACTTTTTGTCCAGGTAATTAATTGACAACATATTTTGCGAAATTGACGATCGATATTCGCAAATTTTCAAATTGAAATTTTTCCAACTCTTCAACAACAAACTATACGAGAAATACCGTTTAGATTTTCCTACAAAGGCATTAGATTCATTATTTGACATTTATGCAAACCATTTTGACAGAAGGTTTTAAAGAACCAAATGATTTGTTTGTACTCCTCTCTTGAATTGAAAGATTGCAATGTTTTTGAACGAATTAGTCAGAATAGCCTCGAAGACACCTTTCCCCAATTGTTGAAGTTAGCGTATCTTGTCGTCACTATTCCTGCTACAAGTGCTTCCGCAGAACGTGCATTCTCATCTCTTAAGCTTATTCATACTTACCTAAGAAATACACAGGGTCAGGAACGTCTATCTGAGTTATGGTTGCTATTGAAAAACAGTTGTTAAAAGAATTAAAGCGTTCGCCATCATTTTACTCAGACGTAATAAAATCATTTTTGAAAAAAGGTAGACGCTTCGATTTAGAATATAAACGATGAAAATATGCCAGCGTGAGTTTCATTCCCATGGCTAGCTTTCTAAGGGTCACTTATTTTACTTTTTGTTCACTTTTTTATAAAATAGTCTTACAGCTCATACAAGCAAGGGTCAACTTATCAACTCAAGCAAGGGTCAACTCAAGCAAATAAAATGGCTTTTCTAAGGGGCTCTCTAGACGAAAAAGCATGCTTGACAAGCTTCGCGTCGCGGACAGGGAGGGGATCGTAAAACCGCAGGAAATATACAAATATTTTTTTGTAATATTTACCAAAAATGCATAATTTTGTAGTTTATACCAGGGAGTCACGTTAATTAGAAGTAATTGATTGATGAATGACGTGACTGGCATTTTTGATAAATATTTTTAAAAAATGCATATTTTCTGCGGTTTACGATCCCCTCCCAGCCCGCGACGCGATTTTTGACAAGCATGCTTGATCGTCTAGCTAGAGAGTCCTTTAAAGCCACTAGAGGTATGCGACTGCTGATAAGTATATGTTAAATTCTGTCTTGCAGTAGCATGCCTTCAGTGTGCTTTATTGAATGTACGACCCAAGCAGTAAATTTCAAACTGAAGATTAAAGAGTAAAGAGGTACCACTTTTTTACTATAAAAAGCGTAAAAAAAACACAAAGAGGTATGTCGGGCTTGCCCTATTTACGAACCCTGGGCACGCCACTGTCTTGGACGTGTCAAAATAATTGGGTTAGGTAGTAAGTTTCGTTACTGCTCTACTGAACATACATAGGTAGTCAAGAATTAACTACTAGATTGTCAAACTATAAAGATCATTTGAAATAGTTAGTAATTCGAAAAGATACGTAGTAAAATTATTCATCGTAATATTCAAATTGTCAGTAAAATGTTAAATAATCAAATTAAATCTACGTTATGCATTTTAAAGCAATTTAAATGGGCACAATATTTGAAAAATCATGGCCCTCAAATTCGGCCAGATTATAGAAAGGGTGGCCTATCAGCATCTCCTTGATGTTTTTTTTTAGAAATTATGTCCTCCAGCTGTTTAAATTTTGTAGGGAGTAGATTATAGAATTTAATGCTAAGGTACAAGTAGCTTTTCTGTACGTTTGCCAGTCGTATTCGGGGTACGCATAAAAGGGATCTACCGCGGGTATGATGCGAGTGAATGTCTGCATTAATTGGTGTTTCTGCTAGGTGCTGTCTAGCATACATTAAACACTGGTATATGAACGCCGAATACATAGTCATTACCCTTGCCTTGCTGAAATATTCTTTGCATGAGATCCTAGTTGTTACCTGATACATGCTGCGCAGTGCTCTCTTTTGCAGAAGATTCTTTTACTGGTTGCAGCATTTCCCCAAAATAATAGTCCATAAGTCATTCATGACCTTCTGTCCAGATAACTATTTACTCTCTAACTCTTTTAGTGAATCTACTGTTTAAATTATGGTTACAGCTCCCTCTGAATATCGCAAGTGTGCAATCGCACTCTATTCTCAAGTATTTCTAAAAAAGTCACTTCTTCTCTCATCAAATTTTTACGTTTGATTTATGTTTGGTTTTTACCCTTTTCTCTTCTATCCTTTTTTCTTTGCGACTTATAACGTTTATTTAGCATCAGTTCTTTTATAAGAAAATTTAAACAATATTTTATGTATAGTATTTAATTACGCAAGAATCTTCTTTGGTAGACCGCTGTTGACTGTAAGAGGTTGTTGTAGTGCAATAAGTCCTCCATTGTGCGAAACTGTATTTTTTGTTAAATAAAGAGTTATTATAGTATGTTATTCGTGTGAGAGGACTGAAGCATGCGGTTACCGCCGCGTTGCTGTCTTGACGGAACTCATATTCGAAAATAATATAATTTTCGACATTTCTATGAATGCACACACAAAAATATCTAAGCGATAACAAACGGCAGAAAGACAAATGAAGAATTGATTTTGAAAAAGGAATAACACGGCTGTGTTATTGAAATGTATTTCAATTTGGTATTCCAACTCGAACCAAAGCTATCTATGTTCAAATTGGCCAGTGTGAAAAAATGTCAATATTTATCAAAAACGGTAAGGGATAGATTTTGGAGCCAGTGTTATCCCTCCTATACTTGACAGACCTAAGAGCTAGTATATCATCAAGCATGAGTCGTTACGTAGACGATTCGAAGATATATGCAAATTCACTATTCATCAGCTGCAGCTTACAGAATGACCTCAATGAACTCAGCGCTTGGACATCGGGATGGCTTCTAACTCTGAATGATGAAAAATGTGTTGTTCGTCATCTTGGAAAACAGAACGCTAAGCCGCCGCCATACTTTCTGGAAAAGACCTGTCTTGGTGCTATGAAATCACAAAAGGATCTTGGCGTGATAGTCACCGAAGACTTAAAATGGGAAGAAAATGTGACTGCAATAGTAAAGAAGGCAAACTCTCTATTATAAAATCGAAGACTATCGCGTTTGTTTGACATTATAAATAGGATAGAAAACGAATTAACCGCGTGAAATTTGTAGCACCCGACGTTTCGGTGACGTTGCAGCTGCCGTTGGCCAGGGTAGACTGGTGCTATTAAATCCGGTAAATTCGTTTTCTATCCTATTTATAAACTCTCTATTGTTTCTCATTCGGAGCCCTTTTCCCCATATTACAGAGGAAATCATTCGGAAAATCTATAAAATATTTGTAAAAACCATTTGGGAACACGCCTATCAGATCTGGAACCCATACTTTAGAAAAAGATATCGACCTTTTACAGAAGGTCCAAGGAAGAGAGAATAAAATGCCTTTTAACTTGAAGTGTCTAACACAGGGGTCTTCAACCTTTTTGAGGTCAAGGGCTGACAATACTTTGTTTTTGGTTCGGCGGGCCGCAACACAAACAAAATATTCCAATATAAACTTAGTAATTGAAGAACAATAATCGTTTAAGTTATTTATTATAACAACTTTACCAACAAAAAAATATTTTAATAAAATTCAATCAATGATATGTTTGACATTGTTTGGTCTTAACTTAACTTAACTTATCAATATCTGCCCGTATAGTGGTCGTTGCAATTCTCAAACTGGTCTCAAGGTTGCAAGTTGCAACATGTTTTCTATTCAACTCTCATTAACGCACTGAGCGAACAAACGAAAGTGTGTCCGTCGCAACCCGCCGTAGTAGTGAAATTGCGGACGGACGCGGGCGCGAGCGGGCCGCCAAGAACGCCACCGCGGGCCGCGGGTTGAAGACCCATGATCTAACATATACATACATAAATATGAGGAAAGATTGGTGGCTCTCGTTTTAACCACTCTGGAGCAACGCAGGGCACGGAGTGATTTAATCGAGACATATAAGATCCTGTCTGCATCGTCTGATGTTCCTGGGTTGCAAACTATCTTCAAACTACATTATGAACACCAAAACACATCTGCAAGGGCATCATCTGAGACTCCAGCGTGAATCATTTCATTCAAATCGTAAGAAACATTTCTTCAGCAGTAGAGTGTTAAACGAATGGAATGCTCTCTCTAGTGAAGTAATCAGTGCCAAGTGTCAATGACTTTAAAAATAAACTGGACTTATGTCACAAAAACTGTAATGCAAGCACGGACTCAGACTCATCAGCTTAAGCTGCCTGCCTAATCAATATATAATAATGATAATAAAGATCTAATATTTAGATAATTTCCTACAGACCTGTATGCCTGCTGCTTAGCCGTCTGCTGAGGTTGCTCTATCAGATTCGTAGGGGTGCTGTTGGCGAGATTGCTCGGCGGGAAGTTGCCGGTCTGCCAGCTAACATCGTACAACTCGGGGTAGCTCTGTTTGTGTAATAAGGCACCCGTAAAGTGCCACACTTTCCATCTATTAAGAAACAAACAAAGCACTGAAATAATAATCTTCTATTCTTCTTCTTCCAGTGTATTTTTCTTCTTCTATGTTCTTATTCCGGCATCGCCTTGTGAAAGTAGGCTGACTTACTTTGTCATATAATAATTTGCTGTTGGCTTATATACCTTTGAATCTGTTAAGAAACTCACATACCTTGACTCATTAATTACCAGCGAAAACACCAAGGAAGAGTTGAAAGTACAATTAATGCAAATAGGTGTTACTTCGGACTCAAGTGCTATCCCAGAGGACAAAGACAGCCCTCTACAAGACACTTATCTAACCAGGTTTAACACATTGAATGCCAACTATGCAATATTGCATAGTTGGTAGGTGCTTTGGATGCGACTACGTAATATTATGTAGGTCTTTTGTACAAATTGAAAGGAAGTAGCTGTATGTCTGGTTTGTCCTTGAAATAGGAGATATTCTTATTGGCACCATAACTAAAAAAGGGAGTAGAAAAATAGTGGCTTTTGTTTTCGAGTAGTGTAACTTATTTTTGAGCAACTTTTAGACAATGGAATTATAATTTCAAATATTTTTTTGATATCGAATATTTTAGAAATCTTTACTTGTAACAATAATAAACCCCAGAAAGAAAAAAAAAACAGAAAAACAAAACTTCTACAAAAAAAAAAAGAAAATCGTATCTTTAACCAAACAAAACCTCTGTAAATAAATTAATATTTTAAAAAAAAACACTAAAAACACGCTTTTATAAATGCACGTAAAAACCAAAAACGTAAAAACCTGATCGTGTTCAAAGTACATTACCTGACCTTTCTCACAAGTGCAAACACGACTATGATACGATATTCCATCATGGAATGCCAGTTCTTGTCTTCCGGCTTCATCATCAGACCTTGAAGTTTAATCGTGGTCAAAGTTCATTACAAGACCTTTCTAACAAGTCCAAACACGGCTATGATACGATATTCCATCATGGAATGCCAGTACCTATCTTCCGGCTTCATCATCAGACCTTGAAACCTAATCGTGATCAAAGTTCATTCCAAGACTTTTCTAACAAGTCCAAACACAGCTATGATACGATGTTCCATCATGAAGTTCCAGTTCATATCTTCCGACTCCATCATCAGATCAGTTCGATAGTACCATATTATTGTATTGTCATCAGAAATACATACAGCTGCCAATTTTCATGAAGCTACGATCCTTGGAAGATGGTTAAATTAGTTACCTTAGATTCCATTACATAGTTAGTTACATACAGGTCGACCTAATAAAAGCGTGTTACAAAATTACACAATGATGTACCAAACTAAACGCATGATATATTTTTTGGCGTTCTATAAGGCACAGAGCTCATAACAATAACAATCATTAATTCAGTACCAAAAATGAAATATTGCATAGTAGACCATTTGTATGGTAGCTCCCATATGCAGTCTTGTGCAAAACCTCGGCATTCAATGGGTTAACTTAAGCTTAACTTAAGCATCAACTCTCACCAAACCATATGAAAATGCACCAGATGTCTAACTTAAAATACACTGAAGGATCGTCAGTGCTGTGTAGGAGAATAACACGTGGAAAAGACAAACAAACAAAAAACTGTAAAACATGTATAATGATGCAGACATTGTGAGATTCCTGAAAATTAGAAGGCTCAGATAGTTAAGGCACATGGAAAGTATGGAAAATGAACAGCCATTAAACAATGATATATAAGGCATGGATAACATAATGCTTAACATGCACATGCACGATCGGGAAACTTGTAGTAAAGCCAACATAGCCCCTCCAGAAAGTTCATTTGACTATGATCCAAAAGTCATTTGTGTATTTGGCCTTTAAACTCTTTAATAACATGCCAATGAGAATATGACATTTAGAACCAACAATATTTGAATATAGAGCTAAACACTGCCTCATCACACATGCTATTTATAAGATAGACGACCTCAAGGAAATATTACAATACCTTAATATCGGTGCATATTTATTATGAAAAATAATATCATATTTCTAAGATAACTCTATTATTATTATATTAAAACATAAGAGGTAAACCTCGTAGTAATAAGCTGATAATATTTGATTATTTATTATAATTATTATCATTTAACGTAAGATATTATTGACTATTTAGCCCTCCGTCCAGATATAACTCTTTACTCTCTATCTCAGAAGGTGGCCTTTATCAAAGAATTAACTTCCATGGGAATCAAATATCCCAAAAGACCACGAGTACAAATTAAATAAATACCAGTCACCCGGAACGGCTTCACTGTTCACCTTCACGCGGTGGAAGTTGGCGCTCGTGGCCTGCCAGCTAAATCTCTGTTTCACCTCTTTAAAGATCTTGGTCTTTCCAGAAAAATAATCAACTCTTTCCTAGAAAAATTATCTAAAACCGCAATTTGTGCATCTCAAATTCTATGGCTTCGAAGGGGGAGTGAGCGGGTGGTAAGGTGTACGCTCACATGTGGCAAGACAGCTGTCCTAAACCTACCACAGCCGGTCGTTAGTCCAGAATCCACTGCTCACCCCCAGAATAGTAAAAAATAGTATTACGATGGGCCTGACTCCGGTCAGTGAATTCCATGGCAGCTCCGTTTGTATTTTATTTTATTTATTTCCGATAATCAGCAATTCAGATATCTCCGGCCCATTCATCATGAATCGCCACAGCCAAATTGGTTGAATCGGGCTACAAGGCGGTGCCGCATCCCCCAAACTCTTCAGACCCGGTCGCCAAGCACTTCACGTCAAATGTGTCACGTCACGAGTTCCCGAAATCATATTATTCTGAGGGCTTAAAAAAGTTCGAGTACCGCTGGAAAAGTGTATCGGCCTGGAAGGGGACTATGTTGAAAAATAAAAACGAAACCCTGTTCAACCTGTACTGCGTTTTCTTGCTCATTCCGGAAACTTTTTAATCAACCCTCGTATTTGATAAAGCCAACCCATCGCACAATACCAAGAATCACCACTGAAACTTACCCATTGTCGGTGCGGAGCCTGGGCGTGGTGGTAGCCGTGAGGAAGGTCTCGGAGCGAGGGTCCCACTGGAGAAGCGTGGTATTTGGCGCCGCAAAAGAAGCAGTCCTCGTCGCACCTCGTTCCCCGCTGAAGGTTGTGCCGTCGCCCAGTTTCCATATGTCCACCATACCTTGGGATAGGTTTCCGAAGCCGCCCAGCAATAAGCGTGATTATCAGTTAAGGCGCTCGTTTCGTTAAAGCAATTTCCAGCTGCAATTGCGTAGTCACAGAGTAGCTCTCTGTATCGCGCAATTTACTAGAGAGTATATTTACGCAAATTTTGTATATTTACGCAAATACACTGACCGACAAAAAAATTATGTGATTTTGGCCCAATTTCAGTGATTTCGGCTTGTGTACCAAACTTCAGGTCTGTAAGTCCTATATTTCGATACTGAAATGCGACTAGTACGCCCCTTGGTGGACAAATTTCAATTACAACCTTTTCAACTCTTGCCATTGTATCTCACAAGCGTCCGTTGAACGAAATTCAGTTCATACATTATTTAAAACAATTTAAATGTCCACCTTAGAACAGCCTATAGCCTAGTTAGGTGATATTAAAATAGGATCACTGTCAACAGTTTCTGGCATATCATGTTATCAGTTTTTTGCTACTGCAACGTTCATTTTACTGTATATGATTGTGAATTACAAATTAAATAAATAAAAAAAAAGAAACGTTTCAGAAATTTGACAACCCCTATCAGCGCCAACTACGCCAACTACAGGCGTTTGCCATAATGTACCCCTCCGGTCACTTCCCTCCCACCCTATTCCCGCAACGCCTTACCAGTCGAGAGAACGCTTACTGTTAGAACTCTGTATACTGCGCCTAATGTATCCTTGTATAACTATGCTAACGTCAATATGATTTTGAAAAGGATATGACTTCCATCGGGGCTGAAGTAGATAGCGTTTTTTGGTCCAGTGCCGAATTCGTAGACCGGCTGACCGCGTGGGTTAAAAAGTGTGGTTTTCGCTGGTTGGTTTCCGTAAATGACACAGTATTCTGATACGCCAGCTGCTGGACTCCACGCAGAGCAGCATACGGGACCCTCCTTACCTAAAACAGATCATGCGTTAATGCCGATAACTACATTTAGTTCTCATTTAACATGGGGTATTGAGGTTACTCATTTAACCTCAATACCCCATGATGGATAAAATCATAGCTATCCCGAAAGTTCCTTGCTGTGGCGTACCAAAAAGCCTTGCGAACCTAATTCTCAAACAACAATCCGTCAACTGCTGGAACAACAAGCCAGGGTTGAATCAATCCAAAGCGCTAATTAAGGCCTACGACCCTAAGACGGCCCGTGGGGCAGAGGAAACTCCTCTGCACCTCATGTGCGAGTGTGGCCCGCTGATGCGTAAAAGATACATCCACTTGGGTGGTCATTACCTCCAATCTGAGGAGGTAAAACAATCTGTTGCCAAAAGCCTGTTGCGGTTCTTAAATGACACGAGGCTTAGCGCAGAACTATAGTAGGTGGCGAACACAATAGATCAGCAATGGTCGCAGTGTTAAAAGGCTCACAAAGACCTTAGAAAAGCCCCACACAACAAATTTTAAAAAAATATCCCGAAAGTTGGCATCAACTTCAACAACTTAAGGGGCGATTTCGGAGACTCGTCTCTGCCATTTTCACTAAAAAGTCTAGACTGGTTTTATAACCGCCTAGCTTACCAGTTGGGATGTATCTACAGTACCGTGCAAATTAATTGGAACTGAGTATTTTTCTTCGAAAAGTGCTTTATTGTACATAAACACACAAAGACAGTACTGGTAGTTATAGATTGTTAGTATTAATATAGAATATGTCCCCCTTTTGCGTTGGTAACACCTTTCACTCTTGTAGGCATAGAATTTACCAGGTTTTGACAGCTTTCCTTTCAGTTCATCATCGTGAAACCAGACTTGAATTACTGCACTGGTCATCTTGGTTTTCGTTGTACAATCCATCTTGGAGAGCCATTTTTTTGCAAATGGCCCAGAAGTTTTCGATCGGGTTGAGATCGGGGGAGTTTCCGGGCCGTTTAAGTACAGTAATTTGATTCTGTGTGAAAAACTGTATATTGGTCCGAATTTGAAATCAGACCAATATAAACAAGTGAAACAGTTTTTCTCCTGTTCTAATTAATTCACATGGTCTTGTACATAGATCATTTTACTTTTATATTTACTTTAAATCCTTTTTATATTTATTTCTACTTTTATATTTATATTTATTATATTTATACTTTTATATGTATTTATAAACTTTATATATTTTTACTCTTATATTTACTTTTATTTTACTTTATATCCTAAAAGTTATCATTTTTCTAATGTGATCTGATTTAAACCCCTAGAGCCCCAATTGGCCGATATCGGCCACAACACGATTCAGCGTAACGGGGTCCGTTTTAATTTTATTTTAATTTAATTTGTTTTATTTTATTATGTTGTATTATGTTAATATGTTTTATTTTAATTATGGCTACAGTGGTTTGGCAGTAATTAATGTTTCGGTGAGACAGTGTCATAATTCAATTTTTTTACTAATTATTACTAAAATTTTTTGGGACATCAACTTGTCAATTGGCTGAGGGGCCGAGGCCTGAAGGGTTAAACAGTTAATAATTGCTGCATCTGTATATCCACAAAAAAAATATCCACAAAAAACAACCACAAAAAATATATTATCCAGGCAAGTAGCTAAAATGGTTGTTCTAAAAAGGACATGATATAAATTTAACGATTGAAATAGTGATACAAGTTTATGTTTTGGAGGTGTATCTACAGTAAAACCGTTATCATTGATTATATATGGTATTGGTTGCTCAACTCCATAGTACGTTTTGGCAACCCTTCTGCGCCGGCGAAATGCAAATGGCGCTGATAGCACTGACGGCGAAACTAATACCAATTTATTTGGCCATCTATAATAACACTGACAATAAATAAGTTTTTTTATAAAACCCAATAATTTAAGCATTCAATTATTATTAGTGCCATCTATTGCATTTTTAAATAGGCCATCTATTAGTCTATCTGAACTTAAAGCGCCTAATTATTATGAATTGAAACAAATGATATTAAAATATTAAGAGCTACGATTTAAAAACTCTTTTGTTACTATTATATTGTTTTATTTTGAGATCGGATACAATATAGGCATGTTTAGAATGCCATCTATTTGGCTACTAAACGTAAGAGAAGATTAATCAGTGTTTGGAACTATGAGTGTCATCTACACTTTGCATTTCATAGTAAAATCCTAGCAGCCAGAACGTAGTATGGCATTGAGCAATCCCCTATATAATCAAGGTAGTATGTAGGTAGCTGCTAATTGTATTTCCTTCTTTTCCTCTACGTTACTATATGTACGTTAATAACAAGGTAGAGAGGACGAGTAAAGTATTGAACATAGCAACAAAATAAGACCGATTTTATTAAATATCTTCTTTATATTTGATACATTGATGCAATGCATCTTTCATTATTTTATTGACATTTGATTGAAACCTCAAATAATTATATATAATTTAACGCCCTCTATACTCATTTGTATGTACTCTTTCGAACTATCTTTTTACATTAGTATCATTTCTGGTTGCTTGATGTAATTTAGTGTTTATTAGTGTAAACAAAATTGATGAGAGCGATTTGACCCCCTTCCCATGTATTGAGCGATTTTTGCCCATAATCAACTATTATCCTGAAGGTCTAAGCTATTCACAAATATATATTTCATTGAGGTACCCGATTTTCCGTTAGCTTCTAAAATCATTTGTAGTACTTTACTTGTAATTACTTGTAATAATGCTATGTAATAATAATGCTAAATTATTTGTTTATTAAATTTAAGAATAATTGTTTGTTTGAAGTATCCGAAATAAATGTCTAATAAATCTTTGTTTTATTTGTAAAAAAATCTTCAAAAGTTCTTTTTAACAATGTTGGCCAAAAACTGGTGGTACTTTGTAGTACAAGACGATTTCCACTACTAGGAAAAATCAAAAAAATATCCCTTTATTTTTTTTAATAAATTTATGGATATGTTTCAAAGTTAAAAATATTATGTTTCTTAGGATTTCATATCTTGGGCAATAACTGGTTAAAAATATGTACATTGTGAGTGGAAAAGTTTAAACTCACTAAATTGCAGTGTAGAAGAATTTCCTTTAGTGTCCAAGTAATGTAAAGATTGTTTCCCATAGTATGAGCCTCCAGTCTTGTCAACCTGAAAATTCATATAAAACGTAGGATAAGAGGAAATCGTAGGATACGAGGAAATGGTTCTAATTCAACTTCCAAGATTTGACCTATACAAACTAACCCCTCCAATGTCTAACGACCCGCTCGGGACGATCGCCTACCTACAGCAAAATGTCTAACGTCCCGCGCGGGACGCACCGCTCACCGTTGCGCGAATTCCATTTAAAAATCAGAATGCGCTTCTGTCTTCTTTCGTATTACGCCAGAATATAGCCTAATCCCCCTCGCTATTAAAATTTTCGATTGCCGCCAGCGACGTCTAAATATCGATTTATTACGTCTATTGCAAAGTGAGTGAACGACCTCGCGGCTGTCAGTGCGTGTCAGTGCTCGGGATCTTGGACAAAAATTGTGATTTTGAAGTGTTTTCAGTGTGATTTCCTGCAGAAAGGTGAGTAATTTGCATTCTAAAAGAGTTTATGAATGAGCATTAGTCATTGGAGATAGCCCATTTGCTTCTATGCGTCGCAAAAAAATGGCCGATTTTTTTTCGTAATTTTTATGAAACAACCGAAGTATTGCAAAATATGACGGAATATTGGTTTAATTCGCTGATAAAATAGTTATTATTTCATTTACATCGTAAATAATCATAGAATTAGCCGTATTTTGACCATTACAAGTTGTTCCGTAATTTGACCCGCGCATACCAATTTGTTTAGGTAATTAGTATAGGAGAACTACCATATTTTGAGTGTGATTTTCTATAGTTTTTCTATGAAATGTGACTCATTAGAATATAGTAATTAGTTATTGGACATATAATAAGCATATAATGAGACAATATATTTGAAAAACTTTAACCACTTTTGTAATGTAAAATTAAAATATATTAATTTAAAATTCTCATTAACTACGAAAAAACCCAAAATTCCCCAAAAAAGCCCGAAAATCCCCGAAAAAACCCGAAATAACCCAGTGGGCAGATATTTTTTGATAAAACCCGGGTTTTTGCCAACCCTGATTCTACTAAAGTAAATTGACCGTGATGTCCAAATCATTATTATTTATACCATCACTAACGACCATTTTGTAATTTATCCGAGTATCCTAATTTAGTAATTATTGACTTACTGACAATCACTAATATATATAAATAATAAATAAATAAATACAAACGGAGCTGCCATGGAATTCACCGACCGGAGTCGGGCCCATCATAATACTATATTTTTTTTACACTTCTGGGGGGTGAGCAGTGGATTCCGGACTTACGAACCGGCTGTGGTAGGTTTAGGACAGCTGTCTTGCCACATGTGAGCGTTCACCTTACCACCCATTCACTCCCCCTTCGAAGCCATAGAATTTGAGATGCGCAAATCGCAGTTTTAGATAATTTTTCTAAGAAAGAGTTGATTATTTTTCTGGAAAGGCCAAGATCTTTAAAGAGGTGAAATAGAGATTTAGCTGGCAGGCCACGAGCGCCAACTTCCACCGCGTGAAGGTGAACAGAGAAGCCGTTCCGGGTTACGGCATTTGCAAGATCATGGTATTTATTTAATTTGTACTCGTGGTCTTTTGGGATATTTGATTCCCATGGAAGAGTTAATTCTACAATAAGAGCCACCTTCCGAGATAGAGAGTAAAGAGTTATATCTGGACGGAGGGCTGTGCATCCGAGACTTTCAGGGAATTTATACTGCTTAGAGACCGAATCAACCTCCAGAATCCAATCTGTAGCTTTCTCGATTATTGAGAAAGGTTTTGTAGTTACTGTAAATAGTTACGTAAAAATGATACCACTAACTTCTGGGACATTAAAAGATCTATTGAAATTGGTTTAGCTAATACAAGTCTTTAAACAAATAATTTAAATACATAGATTATTAACAAAACACATAATTAATAAAATGTAATAAAGCATTTTTTTAAATAATCGCACGTAAACTGTATCGATTTCCGTCAGACACTCTTTACATCCAGTCCGAGGTTTTGGATGTAAGACAGCTTTATGTTCGCATGGCCCTAATATATACTAAAAATAAAATGACACCTTATAATCAACGAGTTGGAAAGACGAGAGCAACAAGAACTGGTGATATGATGGTGCCAAGATCTTACACAACATTTGGCCAGCGCCATTTCACGTTCATTGGCCCTAGAATGTATAACAATCTTCCCGGCGCAATTAAAAGTAGTGAGAACACATCCACTTTTAAAAAATCTCTAACGGATTGGTTGTTGGAGGTGGGTAGGGACGGTTTAGGGAATAGGCTGACTGTTGTATTTTGATGATAGTATTTAGTACTTAGTATTTAGTTTTTCCATGATAATTTTAAATGTCTAGTATGTGAGCGTCATATCAATATGTAATTGATTTATATATGTATATTATTTTAGTTTTTTTTAAATTTATTTTGGTTTTATTATTATTTTCGTATAAATATATGTATGTGTATGTGTGCATATATGGATATATATTTTATCTATAGATGTATATAAGTATCTATCCATATTTGTATATGCGTAAATATTTGTAGTTTTATATTTGTCGATTTAAAAATAAGTACTAACTATAGATTAAGTTGACAGTGCACACTTAATATCATCATTAAAAGTCTGCCTTAGAACAGGCCTAGGCCTAGTTAGGCGACTGTGTCAATCATAAAAATAATGTCGCATCAATTTCTTGCTAACATCTTAATCAAATATGACTATAATTTTTTACTAGATGTGTTACTACTAAATAAATAAATAAATAAATAAATAAATTAGTATTATGAGCCGTCAAAGTTTAATACCAAGTTTCCGTCGCTAACTCTCAAAAGTTTAGATTTTTCTGTAATATCAGACAAAGCTGAAAGTTATGGTGTGATTTTCTAAGAAGTGTGATGTAGTGGTAAAGTTATTATGGAAGAATTTCATATAAATAAAAACCCTAAGTAGTCACAAATATAAAATAAATTTTTTTTTTTTACGAGAATACATCATTTTGTCGGTTATTATGACTGAATAACTAAAGTAAAACATAATAATAGTTTTGGTAAAACATTTAATAAAGAACATACCCGTATTTACAATTTCTGCATATAGTTCCGTATTTTGTGATAAAAACATCAACCTGATTGAATAAGCGAGTTTTTTCAGTTTGCCAACTTTCTAATATTTATTCATTATTATCTTAATTGTTTTACGAGATAAGGTTAGAATGTTTTATATTTAAAATTTCAATGCGATCATTTCACAGTTCTTCTTTTTATGATCCGTACAGTGGTTTATAACTCATGGTCGTTTTTCTCAAGGCGGTCGATTCAAGCCGATTTCACGCTCGACGGTTTCACGTTCGAAACGGTACGGACGAGATTTTACTTCGCGAGGGGAGGGGTTAACAAACATTGCAAGGTTAATAAAAGCTTTTAATAACAGAGCACTGCTACCCGTTTTGGGCACTCTGTATAAAGATTGTAATGTATACTCACATCCTGATAGCTCATAAGGAGTAGACTGTTACCACGAGGATTCCAGGAGTAGTCTACTCGGTCACCTTGGAAGAAACTTCTCGAACCGAGTGCTGTATCAAACTTGGGGTACTCGTAGACCCGTACAAAGGCCGGTTGTCCACTTGAACCTTAAAAGAAAAATGTGATTTAACCCTTTGCACTCAAGCGGCGCCGCTACGGCGCCCAGAAAGTTTATTGTGTTCACTAGTATTTTCCTAGTATTTAAGTAGTATATTTGTACTTTTTGGTATTATTTTCTGTGGTATAAAAATGGTACTTATCAACATGATGTTTAGAAAAAATCAGTTGGATCATCTCCATTTTAATAGCCGTAACAGATGCTCGGATTTGGTACGGCGGACCGAATTAATTATACGAAACCAATCTCCGACAGGAACCTATTATATTTTTTACTTTTAAAAACAATCAACTAGAGTTGTCGACTACAGCGGGCGAACCCGTCACCTCAAGAAGTTTTAACGATTAGTCGTTCTATCTCCCTGGAGTGAGCGCAGAAGACTTAGGACAAAAACAGTCCACCGTCTAGCTCCGCCACAAACCCGTAAGAGGCCAACGCCTTAACCGCGAGATAGCCAGGAGTGTTACCCAGCGGGCTTACACTCACGCCCTTACTTCCAATTATGACCAGATTACTCCAGTCTCTCGATTGGTTACGAGGTCGAGGTCGCTTTCGCAGGTTCTCCCTTACGAAGCGGTGAAACGGTGTATACCGAATCTATCGCGGACCACGGCATCCTTTGCCCGGTTGTTCACCCAGGATTGGGTAGCCGATGGTTTCAAGAGCAGTCGCCGTAAGGTCCTCAACCACCCCCGCTCTATAGGAAACAGTACTGCTTCCAGACTCCCTCGACTGTTAGTCAGAGTGCGCAATCGATTGGCTTATGCCGCACGGTGCGCAGACCGTCCAGGAGCGCCAAAAGGTTGATTCCCAGAGGAAACTAACCATAAGGCCAGAGTCCTACCCAGGGTCGCACTTCATGCGTGGAGGCCGTCGGATAGGTGTTGACCCGTGAGTGTGACCAACCCTGAACAGAATGGGTCTTTGTGGCCAACTCAGCAAGGGCCCATTAACTTCCCCAGGGGGGCCATTAAAAACAATCAGAACACTGCGTTACGCGCACGAAATTATTAAGTGACGCGCACGAAACCCATTGCAAATTGGCAAATAAAATATGCCGCACTGCCTGCGCTTATTTTCTTATATACTCTACTATACTCTACTATATTTCTACTATACTAACGTCGTTCCGTTATATGATCCCCTAAAATATCATTGCCTTACTAAGTATTCTCAAAACGACTTAGGAAGACATGAAGAAATACCTAGATGACAAATCGGCAGGTAACTCATATGCGATGAGGAGGGTGATAAACTCAAATAGGAATTATGAATGTTTTATAATCATATATTAAAAATCGACTTCGAAAGACACCATCAATGTGGCCAGAATACTGATATTTCGAGTGGTTATTTTGTAGCCTTACAAGCCAATCTAACTAATTGGATATGTTTATAATAAAGTATAGAATCATAATTTACAATTCAGAATTATTTGTAATGTTAATTATATGCTGGTAAATAAATCAATATAAATAAAACTTAAATGCTGTTCATTGGTAATGGCATATTAGGTTGAACGGCTGAATCAAATCGGCTATTGTTTTCATTAAAATGTTCCCCATAGTTCAAATAAGGTCCGAACGGAAAGGATAAATAAAAAAAAGTTGCCTGGAAAATTGGAAAATTTGGGAAAAACTGAAAGTGCTTTTTTTCTACAAACAATTCGAACGATGGATATCCGTAGTCCTTTTTTTTGAATAGGAACAACATATTAGGTTGATATAATTTAGTTTTGATCGGGATGGAACTATTTCAATCAAACATATTTAATTTTAAAAAAATCTGGAAGATCTTGAGAAAAATCGGGAAAAACACATTCTAGCCAAAATTAAAATAAAATTACATTTTTCTACTTTTATGTTGTTTTGCGATATGTCCAACAAATGTAGTTATTTTATTTATATTCCAATTTATTTATTTCGGTATTGATCTGTATTTTGAAATGTGCCAGAATAATGACTTTGTCCAGATGCTGCTATACTTCAAAATGCCAAGATATCTTACTTGGAATTCACTGTAAAAAAATCAGTTTATTACGGAAACAACGAAACCCAACTTCACATTACCCACATGTAATTTCCACCGATATATTATGTCATTCTTTTTTTCAGTCCAACCATGCAACCACAAGTTTGGGGGGAGGGATTGGGGGGGCGTGGAATTTGTGTTATGGGATTATCGGGGGTTGGGTGAGGGAGTTGGGGGTTGGAGATGGGGAGAGGGGTTGGGGGAATTAGGGGGTGGAGTTTTGAAAGGGGGTTGGTGGGGTTAGGGGGTGGTGGAGTTTAAGGAGGGGGGGGATTGTATGATTGCCGGGAAAGTCTTGGGGTGATGCAACTGATATTTTCCTTTGTTTACATATTTCAATAGCTTTTCACAAATTCACAAAACGATCACAAACAAATTTATTGAAATTTGGACAGGACAACGTTTATCGGGTCAGCTAGTAAATAAATAAATAAATAAATACCTGCGGAGAATGTGGCAACATGAAATGGAGTTGTAGTGTTGCCAGAGAGACTGAATGAGGCGACTTTCGCCCCGGATATCTTGTTGACGTGCCGTTCAAAATTTCCACTCTCATAGAACTCTACATCGGTTCCGTTCATTCGACCAAAGATCTTTTCATCTCCAGTCCATTGAGGCTCCCTGAAATTATTGTAAATAATAAAATAAAAAGCCACAGAATGAGCAGGATAAACATTATCTTCAATCAAATACAAGTATTTAATAGCGACTCACCATCCAATCTGTTTCTTCGATACAAATGATCGAACCAATGAACCATCGGCAGTGCTATAGATATGTAAATTCGGTGAACCCTGTTGAAAATAACATTCAATTATATTGCTTGCTCGAAGACAGGGTGAAGATGTTCTTACTACCAGATATACAAGTATGAAACAAATAGTGCAACATCAGTTTTTGCTATAAAGATTTGACACTGAGCCATTTTGTCAAGTCATCATCATCAAGCATCAGACGTGATTAATTGGAAAAATGTATGCATATTGTTGTTGTTTTCATTTGAAGAAAACTGCTGCTGAATCATACCGATTACTTCGAAAAGCTTATGGTGAACATGCTTCATGAACGATGATTTCGGTGTTTCAAAAGTGGTGACTTCGATGTTGCCGACAAGTAATACGGAAAACCGCCAAAAAAATATGAAGATGTGGAATTACAAGCATTGCTAAACGAAGATGATTCGCAATCACAAAAACAACTCGCCGAGCAATTGGGTTTCCAACAAGCTTGTTGAAAATAGCTTGTTGGATTTCCAACAAGCTTGTTGAAAACAGCTTGTTGGATTTCTAACAAGCTTGTTGAAAACAGCTTGTTGGGTTTACAACAAGCTGTTTCAAATCGGCTACGAGAGATGGGGAAGAATCAGAAGACCGGTAGATGGGTACCACATGAGTTGAACGACAGGCAGACATGTGACATTTTGCTTGATCCTAAGTGCAAATCATCCTGGGTAGACCCGGACCCACCATCCACATCAACAGTAAGACCAAATAGCTTTGGCAGATAAACAATGCTCTGTGTTTGGTAGCCCCAGAGGGGCGTGGTCTATTATAATCGGGATACGATCAAATGGAGTTAACCCCTCGCGTACCAGACGGCCCGAAACGTCCAGAATTGATATTTACCGTCGAACCCCAGACGGCCCGAAATGGCCAGGCGAGGCCGACCGCTAATTATGGATTATTTAATCTTACTGTCTCGCACCAACCACTTAGCCAGTAGTATGTGCGAGGAGCGGAGAAAATTCTCTACCGTTTGGTAGCCAGATAAGTATTTTTCGTCACGTTGACTAGCCACTACAAATTTTTGAAGATCCATAGTGCCGCGATCGCTCGGCCGGTAAACAAGACGTTCGAGACGTAAAGAGAAAAAACGTTCGTTTGTGTGATTATATCGTCATAATCGTAAGTTCTTTATATATTATAATGATGCTATTATTTATTCGAGTAGAAATTTCATACCGAGGGCTTACCGAAATGAGTATTTTGAACAAAAATATTTCTTTTATCGCCAGTGGCTAATTTTTATCGTTAGTACAACTTTGACTAATAATTATGAATAATCTTTATTGCTTTACATAACGACGTTACAAATATCTAATAGCAAATTTCAATAGGAACATAAAACAGGTCTTTTTTAGACGATCGGTGTGACAGTTTCGGAGTAATCGTTTTTTTTCTGAAACGCTATCTTTTTTTTGAGACTCGCGAATTTCTTATGGGCCGTAAGGCACACATTAAAATTCAAACCGCGGGCCGCGAGGGGTTAATGGTTAATTCCTGGTGTCTTGCCGATGTACTTCATCGAGGGATATTGCCGAGCTCTTATTGCAATAGAATTCGCAAGCTTCTTGAGCAAAAATCGCATATACTAGGGGATACCCAAAAGAAACGGGATTTTAGTTTACTACAAATTTTATTAACATAATAATAAAAACCAAATTAGTTTCCTTCAAAGTACTCTCCATTTGCATCAACACACTTATCCAATCTGTGTTGCCATTTGTCAAAACATTCCTGGAACTTCTCGATCGAGAGCTCCTTTAGTACCGCCTGCGAAGTTGCTTTCACCTCCTCCATCTTCGTCAAATCATAAATCTCTTCCCTTCATCATCTTCAAAACTCTTTCCTTTGAAATCTGTTTTTATTCTCGAGAACAAAAAGAAGTCAGAAGGAGCCAGGTTAGGTGAGTAGGATGCGTGGGGAACAACAGTCCATCTTTGAGAAGCCAAATATTGACGAACACTCAAAGCTGTATGGGGCACTCTAGGAACAAAATTTGCTGCATTGTGTCTCGTCCCCAAATCGTCACTCAAAATCTGTTGACAGGCACACTAAGAGACTCCTGTGACTGTGAAAGTTCCGCAATAGTGATTATGCGGTCTTCATTCATTGTTTCCCTGATTTTTTCAACCTTTTCCGGGATGTGGCTCGTTGAAGGGCGACCAGGTTCGAGGTTCGTCTTTCACACCCATTTGACCCCTTTGAAGCGACTATACCACTCATAAGCCCGTGTGCGGCTCATTGCATCAATAAGCATTTCATAAGCCTAAACTGCAGTTTTCTTTAACAGGAAGCAAAACCTCAAACACGCTTGTCCTTTTCGCACGATTTAGCAGAGGTTTAAAAAACAAGGCTTGTCACTACATCAAACACACTGGAAAGAGATAGACACCTGCAGACAAACCAAAGAAATAGTAGTGGAATACAACCACAAACTTACCAAAACACTTCTAAGGACAAAAAGGCCCCAAATACGCAAACTAGTGGGACTGATAACAGGACACAACACACTAAACAAACACCTCTTCAACATGGGCGGAACGAATAGCCCTATGTGCAGAGCATGCATGGAGGCGGAAGAAACCACAAAACACATTCTGCTAGATTGTAAACAGGTAGAAGTATACAGGACAAAACACCTTGGGACTCCAGGCACCCTGCGCGAGGCAGCAGGAAACCTGAAAGCCCTGCTGGCTTTTGTCGAGGAGCTGGGGTGGGTGGAATAGCGCTACCCCCGTTACACGCAAAATAGGCACACTGGATGTCGACTTGCGGAGGAACGCCCAGTACAACTAACTAACTAACTAACAAGGCTTGTCAAAAAAATACTGAACCACTTTCAGCACGTCTTTTTATTTTTATTTTTTACACACAAGGCATATGCCTTTTCGTAGAACCCGCCTTGTTGCCTATTGCCACCATCTTCTAGGTGGGCATTTGTAGCATCACACAGTCAAACACTCAGGCGGTCACCCATCCCAGTATTGACCGCTCCCGCCGCTGCTTAACTTCAGTAACGAGGAGAACCGGTTACAACGGGGCTACGGACGCTACTACGCTTACAACAATGGGGCTGGACGTACTGACTCGCAGAGACCTATAGTAAGTAAGAATTGCCGTGAGTTCCCCAATCAATATCCCTAGTTTTTATAAGTGTTCATGGCAAGACTTCCGTGGACCAATTCCATTATTGATCGTATGGCTCTTTTCTGGATAGTGAATACACTGTCAATGCGTGCTGCAGTACCCCATAGAAGTACCATAGCGCATTTGTGATTCAATTAATGCGTAACAGGCTGATATCACCTCAGTTATCTCTGTACAAATCCATACAACTAGTAAGAAAAAGGTATCTATCTTACCTTAGGATTGGCATCACTGACGGAAAACGGCTCCCAAGTGAGGAAGTAAGAATCCAACGGTGAAAATGAAACTTCTAAGACTCTCGATGTATTAATTAAGGAAACAGTCGACCAGTCGGAACATTTCAGAAGGTGGATTCTAAAATTAAAAACAATTTATTCAACAAAATAAACATCAGTCAGTACTGTGACTTAGATATTCCAAATGCGGATTCGTCACATATAGGCGATTTCTACCAGTCAATCAGACACTCAGAAATATCAATTCAATTCATTATTTGGAAATCACATAGTATTAATTACACAGTAAATTACATTATAAAACTTTAGATTAATTAAAAATATAACAGATTACGGATTTCAATAAAATTACAGAAATTATGTTGAACTGCATGATAAAAACTAAAATACCTAAAATGTTTTACTATTTAAGAGGCTTGTGTTTAGGATGTGTGCGTGTGTGTGTAATATAATATGTGCATGTGTGTGTGTGTTGAGTATGTAATAATGTAAATAAAAATAAAATACAAATGGAGCTGCCATGGAATTCACCGACAGAGTCAGGCCTATCATAATATTATTTTTACACTTCTGGGGGGTTAGCAGTGGATTACGGACTAAAGACTAAAGACCGGCTGTGGTAGGTTTAGGACAGCTGTCTTGCCACATGTGAGCGTTCACCTTACCACCCATTCACTCCCCCCTTCGAAGCCATAATAATAGCGTAATAATAATAATAGTAACAATAGCGTATATAAAGTATAATAATAGTAATAATCATGAGTAAAATAGCTATAAATAGTCAGTTTTAGTATTGACCAGGGTTTCATTTACAGAGTATTTGTAAATGGTTATGGAATTATTAAAAATATTAATACTATTTAAGCGGGTGTTGTAAAGCTCACAGCAGCGTGTGAGTACTCCATTATTGGATGAATTAGTTTTAAACCGCGACAATCAAAAAAGGTGAAATTGGCGCATGGTTCTCATCGTTAATACTGATCTCGCCCACTAACTCAGTACAGTCAATTATGCCATTCATTATTTTAACATTTGTCATTTGACATTTTTTGGTTGGTGGGGATGACTCCCTGCCGCGTGGACTTGGACGATGAGTTCTCCCGGCAAAGTTACATTTTCGGCAAAGTTACGTTGGCCATCTACAAATGCATCGGGAGCACTGTCGTTTATTTCCGTGCGATATAGATCCGTTTTCTCTCAACTAATAAATATTTACGGATGTATTGTATTTTTTGTTTCATAATTTAGTTTGTAAAATATTTTTCAAATAATTTCGAACGGCGTAAGTCATCATCGGCATAAGAACATGTTTTTTTTTAAGAATTATGTATCTAATTATAAGTTCATGCTGTTACTTACCTAAATAAATAAAATTAAAAAATAAACAAACATAAAAAATCAGGCAACCTAAGTTAGGTCCGCTAGGTCACCTAACCACTATGCCACAAGCAGTCATTAACAAAAGCTCTACATTCTGGGAAAAGTGCGATAGCCAGACCACCGCTAACCAACCCCAAACTCAGTCGTCATCATAATATATATTATACTAACTCAGGAGCGCAAATGTAAGCGAAATATTTTCCCTTAGGGCTAAATTTCATCAACCGACAAGATTTTCCTTCCGATTTAGGGAAGCTGCGCTCCTTAAACGACTCCGGGCCATCAACGAAGCTAACCCCAGTACCGGACCTCACTGAAATCACGAAAAAAAACAAAACATAACCTCAACGAAGCTCCGATAAACAAAAAAAACGTAGTTTTAATATTAAATACCGGCAATTGCGGGAATTTGTTGCGACATTTTGTTTAATAACACTTGGAGATATGATTAAAAACGTTATCAACAATGTATTTTCACTGAAAAATCGGCGAATTTAACATTTTACTTTAAATTTATAGTGAAGCATGGGAATTTCGAAAATTCGAAAGCCGCAAACGTCACGAATGACAGCTCTGACGGATGTAGAAACTAGTATTTATGGTATTTATAAAACCCAGCTCACACAGGCAACTTGCAGTCTCCGAAAATGTAATAGGGATCGAGCTATAAAATTGGCACATATAATTATAATAATAGTTTGGACAGTGAAAGGTCATCGTATTGTGTTGTAAGCAGAGTCTATAAAAGTATTGTGTTTGAGATGTACTGTTATAATTGAGGCTCCTAATATAAAAGTGGTAATAGTTTGGAAAGTGAAACATGATTGTTTTGTGTTTTTGTGTCACAATCCTAATGTTATTTTCCACATAATTATATATCACACCGTATTATAAACCAAACTAATTATCGATATTACATCATGGACGGTTATGCATGTAATGCATGTGTTAATCGCTAATGAACATTTAAATTATAGTACAGTCATTCTCTAAAACAATACTGTTAGGATGGCTAGTCGATTTTGTACGTCGAAATTAAGTTTTTTTTTATTTTGTATTCATCACTTCAATATTTATTATTTTTTTTATTTTATTTGATTAAAAAAATTACACCGTTTGTAGTAACAAATGCTTGCGTCGCTCCTAACTAGGCATAGCCGATCTATTTTGAATATTTATATTTTATTGTGAAATTACTTGTTTTCTGCCTGCCTTTTTTCTTTCTGTTTCATGTCTTCAATTCACGGGGACATCGTAAAGTAAATACATGGACCGGGGACATGAAATATTTTTGAATTATTGATTATATATAAATTATGGACAATAATAGTACCAAAAAAGTGGTCACTGGTTTTCTTTGGCGGTTCTTTCCAGTGGAATCTTACACCGTTTGTAGTAACAAATGCTTGCGTCGCTCCTAACTAGGCATAGCCGATCTATTTTGAATATTTATATTTTATTGTGAAATTACTTGTTTTCTGCCTGCCTTTTTTCTTTCTGTTTCATGTCTTCAATTCACGGGGACATCGATAAAGTAAATACATGGACCGGGGACATGAAATATTTTTGAATTATTGATTATATATAAATTATGGATAATAATAGTACCAAAAAAGTGGTCACTGGTTTTATTTGGCGGTTCTTTCCAGTGGAATCTTACTTGTAGAACTCGCCGGAAAAAATAGGAAAAAGTACAATTACTGTCTTTTGACGTTCAGTATGTGTATATTATGTATTTACATTGAATAAAAATATTTGAAATTGAATTTGAATTTGTTAATTAGACTATAAAAGCCAATTTTAAATTTTCAATACAACATCACGATATCAAATATTCTGTCGTTGGCTGTACATGCCTTGGTTTTAAGGAAGACGGCGAAGTACGTTACATATAGCGGCTCTAGTCTAGCACGAGGCCATTTGATTTTCTTTCTCATGTGCAGTTTTGACGAGGTTGTGTTTAATCTGTGTAAGCATTTTTGAGACTGTGGTCGAGAGCTCAAAAAGAATGCAGCGGACTATATATAATACTGATACTTGTAATAACACTATTTAAAATAAACAAAACGACAATTTCTTCGCAATCCCAGTAGAACCAAAAAATGCATACATTTCGAAACATGAATTGTCTTCGCTAAACTATTAAAAAGACTCGCCAAGGTATTTAAAAATAATTACTTTAATTTAAAGATCCTAACAAATAATCAATATTTATTAAGTATTTTACAGTAATACAATTTCAATTATACGTTAATATATTAACCCATACAACGTCGCTCAGAGGGGTATTTGACCCAAAACGTAATCAAAAGTCGATTTTGACTAATTAACATTTTTTCGGAAATGCTTCTCTCTAGCATAATACAATAAGTCGGAAACAGAAGGCCGCTATTTAGTTTTTATCAACAGAGCGAGAGCCTTGTTATCAGCCAGTTTTTGTTTTTCCCATTTTTTTAATTAAAAGTTGTTCAGTTGCTCGTACTGATTCACCCCCTTGAAGGATGCCGGTTGATAAAAACTCACCCCGTACATATATTTTATTGCCTATTAAAACTTAAACAACTAAGATGGTGATATTTTTAATGATTATTTTAATTCGTGTAATATTTTCCATTAGCTTGTATCACTTTTTGTGAGTATGGTAGGCCCAAATAAAGGTGGGCGGGGGGGGGGGGGGGGCAAACCAGGTAGCTGCCTCGGTCTTCAATTTAAGGGGGCGTTAATTGATCTGTTTGCAGAAAATCTTGTTTCACTAAAGCGCCTAGCATCCAGGGCGCGTCGTATTATCGATTGTTCATTAGACTTTGGAACGCATCCTAAGTTGATTTTTGGACGCGAGCGCAGTGTGTGATATCCCTGCCAGAGGAATTCCGTCGCACATAGAAAAAACCGCTTCTAGATAGAGTGGGACGGGGCTACATGAGCGGAGCCGAATAAACTCGAACGGCCAGTCGTCAAGCGACGGTCGGTATATATGGCTGATTAGGTGTGCGAGTAATTCGCGTTGGTTTACCTGGTAACAACTACTCTTTTTAACGTGTCGCTATCTTGATTAGTTGATGTTGTAACAATTTCGCGGAAAGAAAAGCTCGACGTGTACACCTGTAGCAATATTAGGTAGTAAAATATGCTGGACCAAAGGATTTAATGTGGGTGTACAGTTTAGCTTGTGCTTTGTCTACACTGGTTGTATGTATTCTATATTAATGTCACACATAAGGAAAATTTATTAGCGAATAGGTAACAAAGAATGTAAATTTATTTAAGGGTTGCTATCACGGCCAGAAAAAAACAGTATATTTGTTTTTTGAGTCATTAAATCATTGTTTTCAAATTCTGGAAGGGAGAGGCGCAAATGTTAAGTTTCTGTTCCGGCTTGAAATAATCGTTGATCCGGGGCTGAGGTATGGGTATGAAATCAATGAGATTTTTCAAGTTTTTTAAAGATTATTTTGGTCCGTTAATCATAGTCGAATTATTGCCTCTGTAATCTTTGTATCTGTATATCGAAATCTAATATAAATAGTCCGAGAAACATCGACAAAAAAGTGCTAGAGTTTTGTAAAAGCTGATACTTTTAGATCAAACAGTATTTTGGCCATATAATGCTGGGGTAGAATCAAGGCCAGACTCCGGGACACCTGGCGCTGTCATACTATGAAAGGTGTAATTTCAATTAGTACCCCAAAGTGTTTTGAAAAAGCTGAAAATTCAGCAGTAGACAGTGGATGCAACAAAGAACTCGAAACAAACGGTCAGACTACTTAGCATACACTGCGTGGCGTCAGCATTACTCCATACATGACACAAAAGTGAAGTCCATTATATTGCGCGGCACATTAGACTGGTGCGTAATGGTTTCCGACAAATATGTACCTGCGTATTTGGAGTGACCATTTTTGTGACACGTATGAAGTAATGCTATGATACAGAGGGTTGTGGTCCTTCCGGATGGATACTGCACCACGGGAATGTGCGTACAACTTTTTGTAGATGGCGCTAGTGCCAATCGGATGGCCAACCAGCCCAAGGAGGTGTGAAGTGAGCAACGCACCGAGATAGCGAATATATGCCAATCGCCTGCGTCGTTCACTTCACGTTTCTTTGGACGATTCGGCCCTGCGCCCTCTAGCCACCTCTAGCTGGAGAAAAAGTGGCGGTAAATATCTGGTAAATAATGAAGTGAGCGTAGGGCTTTTTTTAATTTGAGGCGCTCCATATAATGCCCGGGCCACAGTCACGGGAAATGCCGATATCTATCGCCATAATTTCGGTGTGGCCGCAACAAAAACGCCCATCATCGCCGTTATTACCGGAACTTTCCCGTTAGTGGGCCCGGGCATAACAGAGAAGCTGAGGTGCAAATTTAACAAATTTTCACCAATCAAGGGGCGAACATACTCATTGGCGCGGCCACTTAGCCGCGGCTTACGGACGCGACTTAAAGGTAACCGTTTAACCCTTCAGGCCTCGGCCCCTCAGCCGATTGACAAGTTGATGTCCCAAATAATTTTAGTAAAAATTAGTAAAAAAATTGAATTATGACACTGTCACACCAAAAACATTAATTACTGCCAAACCACTGTACCCATAGTTACAATGAAACATATTAACATAATAAAACATAATAAAATAAAGCAAATTAAATTAAAATAGAATTAAAACGGACTCGTCACGCTGAATCAGTTTGTGGCCGATATCGGCCAATGAAAGTCTATTGAGCCGTGCACATTATCGGACGTCAGTCGCGGACGTGACCTTGAGGCTTTGTACGGCCAAACGCTTGTCTTTGGTTCATCTCATGTCAAAATTTCAAAATCCGAACGGTTAAACAATCTTGAAATTCGATTGAATTCGTGAGGTTTTTGGCGTTTTAATCCATCAAAAATGTGGAAAAGGGATAAAACTGCAAAGGCGAAAGGTAAAACATAACCCATGGTTTTAGCCGAATATTAAATGTTATTATCGAGGAATATTAAAATGTTTAGTGTGTGTTTGTTGTTTTTATGTTTTTAGTGATGGTGGACTTCGAGACGTTGGAGCTGGAAAAAGAAGTCGCCGAATTGAGGAAAGAATTAAAGATTGCCGAAGCTAAATTATTCGAATCGCAGCGGGAGTCTTTGAGAAGACACAGGCGACCTCAAACAATTAAATCACTTGTAGCAGTCGACACCGATCACATTAGCATCAAGGTAATAAGGTTATGATGATGATGATGATGATGCTTGGGCGGGGGGGGGGGGTGGGAATTTATGTAGTAATCGAACCTTTTTCATTTCTATAAATAAAAAATACTACTAGATTTCATCATTTTAATGCTAAAACTGATAAAAAATACGGTCAAAATATTGTCTCGGACGCGCAATATTCTGAGACATAACATTTTCAAATTTATATGATGTGTGTTTTTTTTTGTTTTAGTTTAAGATAGTTTTGTAATAAAAATACTTTAACATACTGCCACATAGGTGTTTATGATTTAAAAAAAAAAACTAACTTACCCTACTGAAATGTAGGTGTTTGACGCTTCTTTAAATTGTCGGACGCCAACAATGCTTATAGGCATTTTGCGTCGTTTGACAGATCCACGCGTAACCGTTTCGTATATATTACATAAATATATTAAATAATTAATTCTGGCATTCCGCCTCCAATGCACTGGAAGGTAATGCTCTATGACTGGACGCCAGAGATGCTGAAATTTTATTTGAATGCCTTTCAGCATACACTTCCAGACCCCAGTAACCTCGCTCGTTGGAGCTTTGCCGAGGATAGTTCTTGTCCCCTCTGTAGCAATACCCCTTGCACAGCTAGACACATTCTAGCTGGCTGCAAGGTGGCCTTAGATCAAGGACGGTACACTTACCGCCATGACAAGGTTCTCGCTGTTATTCGCGAGGTAATTAGTGTCTCAGTGGCTCGTGCCAACAAGGGTTTGACAGTATCCTCCAAACCCCCAATACAGTTTGTGCGGGATGGCTCTAAAGGCAAAAAACATTTAATTACAAAACCTTTCTCAATAATTGAGAAAGCTGCAGATTGGATTCTGGAGGTTGATTCGGTCTCTAAGCAGTATAAATTCCCTGAAAGTCTCGGATGCACAGCCCTCCGTCCAGATATAACTCTTTACTCTCTATCTCGGAAGGTGGCCCTTATTGTAGAATTAACTGTTCCATGGGAATCAAATATCCCAAAAGACCACGAGTACAAATTAAATAAATGCCATGATCTTGCAAATGCTGTAACTCGGAACGGCTTCACTGTTCACCTTCACGCGGTGGAAGTTGGCGCTCGTGGCCTGCCAGCTAAATCTCTATTTCACCTCTTTAAAGATCTTGGCCTTTCCAGAAAAATAATCAACTCTTTCTTAGAAAAATTATCTAAAACTGCGATTTGCGCATCTCAAATTCTATGGCTTCGAAGGGGGAGTGAATGGGTGGTAAGGTGAACGCTCACATGAGGTAAGACAGCTGTCCTAAACCTACCACAGCCGGTTCGTAAGTCCGGAATCCACTGCTCACCCCCCAGAAGTGTAAAAAAAAATAGTATTATGATGGGCCCGACTCCGGTCGGTGAATTCCATGGCAGGTCCGTTTGTATTTATTATATATATACTATTTTTTACCCCCAGAAGTGTAAAAAATAGTATTATGATGGGCCCGACTCCGGTGGTGAATTCCATGGCAGCGCCGTTTGTATTTTATTTATACATAACTAACAAGATTAATTACTAGGTCACAAGAGGGAATTCATGAAAAAACGATATTGTTAGTATTTATTTACAAAATAGAGCAAAAAGTTGCAGCACAGTTTTTGAGCGCGAAGACTGGCTTTCGACCGGTTAAATGCCTTTACGTTGCTTATTTATTGAGTAAATATAGTCAGGTTAAGGCAGTGGCTTAGCGTGCCTTGGTGGGGCCCTGTATAAAAATTTGTTTGGGGGCCTTTAGGAAGGGTAAAGGTTTCTCACAAAAGAAAAAAAATATGTTTGCATAAAATTAAAAGAAATATTTATTCATCATAATTATCTATTTTTTATTTTTTTTATTTGTTGATTGGGCTTTTGTAAGGTCTTTATGAGCCTTGTAACACTGCGACCATTGCTGATCTATTGTGCTCGCCACCTACTATAGTTCTGCGCTAAGCCTCGTGTCATTTAAGAACCGCATAATTATCTATCTGTCACTTTTTCCAAAATTTTTACAAACAAATCAAATTAAATATACACTCTCCTTGCCTTTTTTCGGCAGACTGATTTATTAACCCTTGGAGTAAATGGGTATTTTCATGGATGCATCTGTCTCTTTTGCAGGATTTTCGGCGACATCGACTTAAAGTACTATAACTACGAAACTACTACACCAATCATAAAAAGAACAACTGCACAATGCTTGCATTGAAATTTCGAATATAGAATATTGAAATATCATTTTGTAAAACAATTAGATAATTATGAATAAATATGAGAACGTCAAAGAAGTGAAAAAAACGCGCGACCAGATTTGGTCGACTCGTACTCAACGGATAATTGTTTCGCGACCAGATTTGGTTGACTCATACTCAACGGGTTAAATCATTTATAGCTGATGATGACTTAAGTTTTTCTATAGTTTCTGCCTCTATGGACAATAGTGACAGGTCTGACAGGCGTTCATGTCCCATCGAAGTTCTTAGGTATTTTTTTATCAGTTTTAATTTTGCAAAACTTCTTTCAGCAGTACCAGTTGTAACTGGAAGGGTCAAGAATAAAAAGCATGCTGTTATCACCTCCGGAAAACTGTATGCAAAACTATTGAATTGTATCAGCAATAATTTAATGTGTTCCTTAATAGAATGATTTTTTTTAATTTCAGATTTTTACAGCATGTTTTTACAGCCTCTAATTGGTCATAAAGAATAACTGAGATGTCTTTACTGTATTTAGCCGACAGTTTTCCGGAAGCGTTTAATATCTCTTCGTTTGAAGACAGGAGTTTCTCCGGTTGTAATATTTCGAACATACTACTCAAGTCGCCAGGTCAGGTCAGGTCAGGTTCCCCAACCTGCCCACAAATGGCTACCTGATCCTGAATTCAGAGCCAGGTGAAAGATGCCATTGATCTGCGATAGATTTAAACTGAATTACCGCTGAATATACGGCAGGTAAAGATTGCGCAAGCGACTTCGAACCTGTAACCAGTCAGGAGGAGGGAGGTATCCTGATGGTTAATTCCAGATGAGATTACCTTCCAAAACTTGTAGACAGGGAGCGAGGCTGCCTGCTGGTTACCTTTCCCGGTGCCTCGCCGTAAGGCGTTGGCCTCTGTCGGGCATGTTGACTTCGCTAGAACTTAGATTTATATTGTCTCTAAGTCATCTACACTCACCTCACGGGAGACAGAACAATCATTGTCGTTAAACGGGGTTTGCCCGTTGTAGTTGACACCTCTAAGTGTCGAATGAGACCACTCCCGCTTTGCTAAGACATCTAGAGCCTCATTTTTTTTTTTTAATTTCAAACCAGTTGATAGGAATCCCTACACTTGGCTATGTCAGAAACTAACAAAAATAACAAGTATATTTAAATATATACCTACTAAGGTATAAGGTATGAACGTCGGTATTGCAAGGTATGAACGTTGAACATACAAGCGATCCAGCAGATTTTCTAGGTTATATCGAAGAAACAACATTTTCCAATATTTTCAATCAAAGTTATTACATAATTTTGTACAATTTTCACGTGGACAATAGTACTAAATAATCAAAGAAATATTGGATAATTTCACAAATTATCATACGGCAAGGTATTTTAAAGAAAAAACACAAATAAAAACAAATCAGTAATAATAATAATAGTCAATAGCCAATAGTTAGAAGAATAAAAAACGCAATTGTAAAATAGTCAATAATAGAAAGAATAAGGAATAATAATAGTCAAGTAGGTCAATAGAGCTGCGAAAAATTGATATTGTCGAAATCCTCAATGCTATAAATGGGGTTTTTAGTCAAAATACCCTGTACCTTTTTCTTAAACTGAACCTCCCCAAGGCCCCTGATGTGTAATGGAAGTTTGTTTTAGAATAAGTAAGATTGGCAGAGAGAGCTATTTCGAACCTTACTCAGTCGCACCTTAAAATGACGCAAGTCCTTTTTATTTCGCGTATTATGCGATTGAATATTTGAGTTAGTTGAAGTAGTCTCGATATTTTTTCTCGTATACATGATGTTTTGGTATGTATGAGCTGCGTACAAAGTCATGATACCAGATTCGATGAAGTACTGCTTGCAAGATGTTAGCGAATTTATTGAGAGCAGATTTCTAATCGCTCGTTTTCGTAGGCAAATGATCCTTATAATTATAGCGCCCATTTAAAAAAAGGAAGTTATGTTGCCGCACCCTGCACATAATAAGTATTTGATAAGCCTTACATATGCAATTACAAGTATGTGCCTAAAGAATACATACATCCGCTCTAAGAAACTTCCTGAGTTGACGGGTTCGCCCGTTCTAGTTGACAACCTTAGTTGCTAGCCTGTAAAACTAATAATAATAATAATTTCAAGGCGGCCAGTTAGAAAAAAAGGCATTTATATAAGTAAGGACCTATCAAATTCTCTCTCATTTTACAGAAAACGGTGGAGGAAGCCGACAGGGTAAGGTTGGAGGCCAACTTGAAATTGTACCAGCAGACTAGTGGAATTGTTGTACCCTTCTGTGATGATACACGCTGCTGCGTGACATTTGAGATCTGTTTGGGCAATGAAGTAGTTGGCGAGCATGCGGTTGAAATATTAAAAAATGATGGTGAGTAAACTGTTAAAGTTGTACAACTTTGAATTACAGTTATATTACAACGTTGTAAACAGTTATTAGTAAAAACACATTATTAAAAACATGATTTGATTAAAATGCTCTGTCCCGAGCCAACCCTGGGTATCATAATTGAATGCTATATATAATTTCGTGTTTATGCTGTTGACCGTTGAGGAGTCCCCTCGTTGGAAGCCAACCCTGGGTGCAGCAGCCCTGTCGCGGTGAAACTTAGAACGGGCTATCATAATTGAATGCGTATACAAAATTTCGTTTCTGTGCGGTCGATTGTTGAGGAGTCCCTTCGTCGGGAGCCGACCCTGGGTGCAGCAGCCATGTCATGGTGAAATTTAGAACGGGCTATCATAATTGAATGCGTATACAAACTTGAGTGTCTGTGCTGTTGACCGTGGAGAAGTAGCCTCGTGGGAGCCGATCCTGGGTGTAGAATCAGGTCATGCTCACCATAAAATGTATTGTTATCAGAACTGAACCAACAAGTAAAATTTTTACTTCCCGGGATAAGAGGAAGTGGTTGTAATTCAGCTTGCAAGATTTGACCTACACAAACTAACATATCATACATACTAACAAAAATTGCAAGGTAAATAAAAGCTTGTAAATAAATTAATAGTTTAAAAAAATACACTAAAAAGACGCTTTTATAAATGCACGTAAAAACCTATCTTCCGGCTTCATCATCAGACCTTGAAACCTAATCGTGGTCAAAGTTCATTCCAAGAGTTTTCTAACAAGTCCAAACACAGCTATGATACGATGTTCCATCATGAAGTTCTAGTTCATATCTTCCAACTCCATCATCAGATCAGTTCGACAGTACCATATTATTGTATTGTGATCAGAACTACATACAGCTGCCAATTTTCATGACGCTACGATCCTTGGAAGATGGTTAAATTAGTTACCTTAGATTCCATTACATAGTTACATACAGGTCGACCTAATAAAATCGTATTAAAAACACTCATATTGCTCAACTTCAAGTAGAAAGCTTCACTCATGCATCAAAATACAAGATTACCAGTTTATGTAGGAGGCGTCCCAAAAGTAAGATCTCCATGCTTTAAGCGCCGGAAAGAAATGTATTTTCCCGAAGTCGGTAACACTGTTGTGTATTGTAACTCCTCCCCTTTCCAACGGGAGGTGGCCCGACTCCTTTAAATGTTTAGTTTGCGTCCGACATGCATTTAGGATGGACGCTTCTTCGGAGGACATCCCAATTTGACACATAAAGATTTTGACAGCTGACTGACGTTTCCGGATTTGCCGCTTCCAGTTTTGCTGCATCTTTGTCCACAGCGTCTAGATTCGCCGCATCCCGATTTGCCTTATCTCATTCCACAGCGTTCAGATTTGCTGCATCCCATCTGAATGCTCGTTCACGCTTAGGCGCGGGCGCGGTGGCGGGCTCGAGAGCGGTGGCGGGCGCTATCGAGGTGTCCACAGTGGGTTGCGAGCTATCCCGCGGGTGATCATGTGACGTCATGTTTTCAGTGGCTGTGCACTCAAAATGGAGGATGATATAGATTTAATATTTTTAATGGACGATTTCTTGGTTAGGTATGAATTATACAGGTTGAGTTTTAATTAACCGACGTCCTTCGAGGGGGTGAATCAGTACAAGCAGGTAAGCAAGTTTGACAAAAAAAATGGAAAAAACTTTTTTAAAAAATACTTGACTTAAAAAAATGTGTGTTTTTTTAATTTTTTTTTTATTTCAAACCAGTTGATAGGAATTCCTACACTTGGTTATGTCAAAAACTAACAAAAGTAACAAGTATAATATTTAAATATATACCTATTAAGGTAGGTATAAGGTATGAACGTCGGTATTGCAAAGTATGAACGTTGAACATCCAAGCGCAGATTTTCTAGGTTATATAGAGAAAACAACATTTTCCAATATTTTCAATCAAAATTCTTACATAATTTCGTAGAATTTTCACGTGGACTAAATAATCAAACAAATATTGGATAATTTCACAAATTATCAGACGGGAAGATATTTTAAAGAAAAAACACAAATACAAACAAACAGTAATAATAATAATAGTCAATAACCAATAGTTAGAAGAAAAAGAAAGAAAAAAACGCAATTTTAAAATAGTCAATAATAGAAAGAATAAGGAATAATAATAGTCAAGTAGGTCAATAGAGCTGCGAAAAATTGATATTGTCGAAATCCTCAATGCTATAAATGGGGTTTTTAGTCAAAATACCCTGTACCTTTTTCTTAAACTGAACCTCCGCAAGGCCCCTGATGTGTAATGGAAGTTTGTTTTAGAATAAGTAAGATTGGCAGAGAAAGCTATTTCGAACCTTACTCAGTCGCACCTTAAAAGTTAGGAGAGTTTGAGCGCGCTGCGCCATCTAGCGGTAAGTAAAATATCGCTAATAAACATTATTAGCAATATTTTACCTACCGCTAGATAACGCATCATACTCAGCGCTTTTTATACTATTTTTCGGAAAAATGATAATTTATAAATTTAAAAAAAAAAAAAAACACAATTTTTTATCAAAAGTTGCTTATTAGGCCGTATTGTAACACCCCCTTCAAGGATGCCGGTTAATTAAAACTCATCCTGTATAATGTGAAATCTGGTGTGCACGAACAGGTGTAAACAAAGAGAGAAATAAAAAGTGTGAATTTCACACCTTATATGAAGAACTGAGAATTCACCTACCAAAGTTTTTTGTGTATACTCGAATGTCCTTGGATGCTTTCGACTATATTTTGGATAAAATATTAGGCAGAATAAGTAAATCTGACTAAAACTTCCACAAATATGTCAAACCCGAAGCAAAAACTATTCATAACCTGGTCTATTCATAGTGACTGGTCAGGCTGTATAAAAGTGAAGCCCTCCAAATGTTTTTGCCTTGGACTCGCCCGCATAGACACAAAATTTACGTCCTATGACCCAAAATTGGTCTATAAGGGCTCTATTATCTCCCTTATAGACCCAAATAACCACTTCAAATTTCTTGGCAGAAAAATCACCTGCCAGGGAAAAGACCTCTCTGGCGATCATGTTATAGAACATTTCAGTAGTTGCCTGGAAAAGATAGATGCATTGCTAATTTCTGGCCCTCGTAAGGCTTGGATCTATGACAACTATCTAACTTCACATTTGTCATGGCCCTTTCTTATTTACGATTTCACCAAAACCCAACTGTCTCGTCTGGATGGGAGCTAATGGGCCCTTGCTGAGTTGGCCACGAAGACCCATTCTGTTTCAGGGTCGGTCACACTCACGGGTCAACACCCATCCGATGGCCTCCACGCATGGGGGGCGAGCCTGGGTAGGACACTGGGTCAACCAGTCTCCCCTGGGAACAATCCTCTGGCGCTCCTGGACGGTCTGCGCACCGAGCGGCGCAAGCCAATCGATTGTGCTCTCCGACTAACAATCGGGGGAGTCTGGGAACTGTATTGTTTCCTATAGAGCGGGGGCAGTTGTCTACCTTACGGCGACTGCTCTTGAAATGACCATTGGCCATCCGATCCCGGTTCAGAGTCGGGCAAAGGACGCCTTGGTCCGCGACAGATTCGGTGCACTCCGTTTCACCGCTTCGTAAGGGAGAGGACCGCGCAAGCGACCTCGAACTCGGAACCAATCGAGAGACCGGAGAAATCTGGTCACAATTGGTAGTGAGGGCGCGAGTATCTCGAGCCCGCCGGGTTTATTCCTGGCTCACTCGCGGTAAGGCGTTGGACTCTCACGGGTTGTGGCGTAGCTGGACGTTGGATTTGTTATGTCCCAAGTCTTCTACGCTCACTGCACGGTCGATAGAACGAACAATCGTTAAAACGTCCTGCGGTGACGGGTTCGCCCGTTGTGGTTGACAACTCAATATGTCTCGTCTGGATGCACTGGTGACAGCTAGTCTAAAATCCTGGTTGTCCTTAGCCAAACCAGCTGACCCCTCGACTCTCTTCAGGTCCAAACACAATTTTGGGCTAGCTCTAAAACTGCCCTCTCTGCTCTACGCCAACTCCAGAATAACCAAAAATTCGATTCTAAGTAATTCCAAGGACCCGGCAATATCAAAGCACGTAGTAAGTGGCCGTAGTGAGTCAAATGATCTACAAGCCCGCGTTGACTTCCAAAAAAAGCTCCTTACTGGAATCAGCCAGAATGGCACTGGTCTGGGGTATGGCAGTACAACCATGAGTGATGTGGACTTGAAGAAGTCTCTCTTGCGGGGAGATTACGACAGCAAAAGTATGGCTCATGCTATTGGCCTTCAATGCCAGAATGATTGGACAACAATTGGAGACTTTTGCATTCCTCCTCCAATGCACTGGAAAGTAATGTTGTATGACTGGACGCCAGAGATGCTGAAATGTTATTTTAATGCCTTTCAGCATACACTTCCAGACCCCAGTAACCTCGCTCGTTGGAGCTATGCCGAGGATAGTTCATGTCCCCTTTGTAGCAACACCCCTTGCACATCTAGACATATTCTAGCTGGGTGCAAAGTGGCCTTGGATCAAGGACGGTACACTTACCGCCACGACAAAGTACTTGCTGTTATTCGCGAGGTACTTAGCCTCTCAGTGGCTCGTGCCAACAAGGGTTCCACAGTATCCTCCAAACCCCCAATACAGTTTGTGCGGGTTGGCTCTAAAGGCAAAAAACATCTCACTGCAAAACCCTTCTCAATATTCGAGAAAGCTTCAGATTGGATTATGGAGGTCGATTCAGTCTCTAAGCAGTATAAATTCCCTGAAAGTTTGTTTGAAAAGCTTTATTGCACACACAAAAGAATACAATGTGGTGGGCCTATTGCCAAGTGGCAATATCTACCGACCATACCGCCAGGGTTATTGTGACTGAAGGTTTATGTGGGCAAATTAATTTACAAGTAATAAATGAATACACTTACAAAAAAAGTCATCATAGTATAAAATATAATTCAGTGATTAGTAACGTATGCCAACTCGATATTGAAGGTAGGAGTGAAATATAAGGACAAGCAAAGGAGACGGGAGGGGAGGGGGGAATTCATAAGTTGAGTAAATGTCTCTTTAAAGAATTTTTAAACCCGCTCAGGTTTTCAAGTTGTCTTATCAGTAAAGGCACGGAATTCCAGAGACGGGCCGCTTGCACTGCGAAAGACCTAGACATAAAAGTTGATGAATGCTGAGGTATAGCCAGTAATAGATTTTCCTGAGAGCGCAATGGAAGACCATGGGATGATAGCGGAGAGAAGAGATTATACAAATAGGTAGGACAGTTTGATGGAGTACGCGGAAGAGTAGGGTGAGTATGTGAAATTCCCGACATCGTCTAATGGGTAGCCACTCTATTTGCCTGCGAAAGTTTGATATGTGATCAAACTTCTTCAGGGAATAAACAAAGCGAATACACGCGTCTCGGATGCACAGCCCTGCGTCCAGATATAACTCTTTACTCTCTATCTCGGAAGATGGTCCTTATCGCAGAATTAACTGTTCCATGGGAATCAAATATCCCAAAAGACCACGAGTACAAATAAAATAAATACCATGACCTCGCAAATGCCGTCACCCGGAACGGCTTCACTGTTCACCTTCACGCGGTGGAAGTAGGCGCTCGTGGCCTGCCAGCTAAATCTTTGTTTCACCTTTTTAAAGATCTTGGTCTCTCCAGGAAAATAATCAACTCCTTTCTAGAAAAATTATCTAAAACCGCGATTTCTGCATCTCAAATTCTATGGCTTCGAAGGGGGAGTGAATGGGTGGTAAGGTGAACGCTCACATGTGACAAGACAGCTGTCCTAAACCTACCGGTCGTTAGTCCGGAATCCACTGCTCACCCCCCAGAAGTGTAAAAAAAATTGTATTATGATGGGCCCGACTCCGGTCGGTGAATTCCATGGCAGCTCCGTTTGTATTTAATTTTTTTTTTTTATTTACTAACCTGCGCTACCAATATTCTACAATTTACATTGTATCTTTTTTTCAGAATCCAGTAGCTTAGGCAAGCGCTCAATGCCCCTCGGCTTCCAGTATAAAGCGATAGCTAAGAAATATGGAAATATATGTGTGGAAGGGTTTGTTCTGGAAATGCATCAAGCGCTGGGAGCCTACTATAGCCGTCTCGATCAAATTAACAAATTAAAGGTAATTTAAGTAGCAATCAATTGAATTTCTGGACTTTCGGCAACTCCTCACTGCATTTAGCTCCACTGAGCACTGTTCTATAGGTCGACCAAGCCAGCTAGACCATGTCAAAGAAAGAAATTTATCACTTCGCTCCTTGCATTAGTGCTGCGTCATTCCGGGTGCATCCAGGCTCTAAATCCTACTCCTCTACCCGGAAGAAATCCACTTCCTGCTGCAAAATGATACTGACCACTCCGAGTTCTTTTCTATTAAAATGTATGCATCCATCATCTGCGAAAAAAATGCACATTCACAATACTTTACCTCCTCGTCGGTTGGTGGTCCTGTAAAAGTGAAATGAAATAAAAATTTGCTGTTGCATATTTTTTCTGATTATTCTATAAGGTACTCTTGTTGACCCTAACTAAAAATCGCCCCCGAAAAACCAGTACAGTACAACACCTGTTAACCTTCAAGCGAGCGCATGGTCATTTGTAACGGCAGCGGTATCACGTAACCTAAAAGACCTATGGGATATTTCAAGGATTAAAAACACTCATTAATTAATAATTATTATATTTTTTATATATAGATATATTATCATTCTGCTACTATACAATTTTTGGAAAAAAAGAAACACACTCAAGAAAACAAAATTATAAATTCAAATAACATAAATCAAAATCCCAAATTTCTACAGCATCAATCGGTTTGCAGTAATGGGATCTTTTATATGATGGCACCCATTTTGTATTGTATGCAACGACGGAAACTGCGAAAAGGAGGTCTCACGCAGAAGCCAGATGGCAAGATCGGCCATGAGCAAGCTAGAAAGGCTGTGGAAGAATCGGGGCATAAGTGACTAAGGTCAGGCTGGTTCGAGCTCTGGTTTTCTCGATTTTTCTCTATGCATCAGAGACATGGACCCTGAAGGCTCTGATACGCACCAAAATCGATGCACTGGAGATGTGGTGTTGGTGTAAAATACTAGGAATCCCATGGACAGCACGCCGCACCAACAAATCTGTCCTGGAAGAACTCGGCATCCAAGTGAGACTCTCCACCGTATGCATGAGAAGGGTCCTGCAGTTCTTCGGTCATGTTGCCAGGAGAAACCCAGAAAATCTGGAGAAAATGCTTTCCGGGGATCAAGTGGAGGGAAGAAGAAGCAGAGCCAGATGGAACGACCTCATCAAAGAAGTTACAAAAGGGTCAATACAATCTGCGACCCGCCATGCAGAAGACAGGTCGAAGTGGAGGAGCCTCGTAGGCAAACTGTTGTCTAGTGGCCACAATCCTCAGTAATGAGGGAGCGACGGAGAAGAAAATTTTGTATAAATTCATTGGTATTAATGTTTTTTTTTTCTCAATAATATCCTCAGTAATCAATAAATATCAGGCTTGCATAAACTTTGTCACCCCCACCCCGTTTCTACGAGTACTCGCATCTTCCGTGAGAATATTTTGATAATGCTGTCTCACTCTGTTATTGTTAGATTCTTGCCACTTTGTTATCACGCCCCATAAAATATGTACTTATACAGGCAAGAGGAAAATCCTCCTCCGCTTGATTCTTCAGCTGATTGAGTTTCCTCTGGAACTGGAAGGTCATCGAAATCTATCTTTTTATCTACGATTTTTTTTGAATAATCCGTTTTTTTGCTTTATCGAATAAAAAAGTCATGCGCGGCGATCTATCGGAAGACGTTTAAATTATTCCGAAGTCGCAGATAATTCGGAATAATTTCAACGTTTTCCGATAGAGCGCAGTTATCTGATATCAGAAAAAATAAAAAAAATAAAAAAAATAAATAAATATAATTGCATAAGTTGTTAAAAATGCTATGCAATAGCTTTACCGCGGCAGTCCCCGAGTGCCACACGTATTTTTGAAATTCTTGCAGGACATAATCCCAAGTGATTTCCAAATGTTTCACAATACCGATGGAACCTCGGTGGAACTGTCATTCTTGGTCGGCGACATTGTGAACAACTGGATAATTGGAGTCAGCATCCGGCTCGCTTATGATCTCACCGAAGACAGACCCAGTGGAATAGAGACCTTGGCTGATGGTATGTCTATGATAATAGTCTATGAGAGTCTATGATTATATCGAGGCATAGAAGCTATACGACAGTTAAAAACGACTGCGACGGTAGAAAGTTACAAAAGCACAATTATTTGTTATAATTCGCTACTACTTTTACCATTTTTATCGCTTGGTAGTCAGCTCAAATGTTTTAGAATCAGTGTACCGTATATTTATTGTGTGTACCGTATATATACAATGTACCGTATATTTATTGTGTGTACCGTATATTTATACGGTAAATAAAATAAAATACAAACGGAGCTGCCATGGAATTCACCGACCGAAGTCGGGCCCATCATATAGTGTTATTACACTTCTGGGGGGTGAGCAGTGGATTCCGGACTAACGACCAGCTGTGGTAGGTTTAGGACAGCTGTCTTGCCACATGTGAGCGTTCACCTTACCACCCATTCACTCCATAGAAGCCATAGGATTTGCGCATCGCAAATCGCGGTTTTAGATAATTTTTTTAAGAAGGAGTTGATTATTTTCCTAGAGAGACCAAGACCTTTAAAAAGGTGAAACAGAGATTTGGCTGGCAGGCCACGAGCGCCAACTTCACCGGGTGAAGGTGAACAGTGAACTCGTTCTGGGTGTTGTTCTGGGAGCCCTAATATGAAAATTGGTATATATAGGTATTTGAGGCAGATATTAAACAGGCAACGCCGGATAATACCATTAGTAGCATATATAATCAATAGCATGGTCCATCTCTACCTACCGATGAATTGTACATTGCTATAATCCACTGCTTATTTCAGGTCTGGAACCGCAGTACATCGAACTCCTCGAGGGACATTTGGGGAGTTTCGAGCAGAATCCTGTTGACCAAGCCTTTCTCAAATTCAGTAGCGATTTTAGCGTGCACAATGGGAATTTTGGAATTATGACGAAGAAAAACGTGAAAATAGTTACAAATAAATCACAGGTATGTTGTAGAATCTCTTGGAGGTGTCAACTACAACGGGCGAACCCGTCACCTCAGAAAGTTTTAACGATATTTGATCGTTGTGTTTCTTGTAAGGTGAGAGTAGAAAACTTATAGTCGACTATAGGACGAAACAGTCCACGTAAGAGACTAACGCCAAGAGAGAAGCCGGGTTTGCACCCAGCGGGTCGACACTCGCGCCCTTCCAGTTACAGCTAAATTTCTCCGGCTTCCTGACTGGTTACGGTTTCGAGGTCACTTGTGCGGTCCTCTCCCTTACGTAGCGGTGATACTTCGCCCGGCTGTTCACCCAGTGTCGGGTAGCCAATTGGTCGTTTCAAGAGCAATTGCCGTAAGGTAAACAACCACCCCTGCTCTATATTATAACCAATTATACAATGGCAGGCTTCAAATGACTGCCTTTTACCGCAGTGGAGAAAGAAATAGAGCCTATGATTGCATAATACGAATGATACAAAAAACGCTGATCGGCGGGAGTGGCCACCCAGGGGTTAAACAAGAGAAGGATTTCATTTTAGACTATAATTTATGACTTGATTATTTATCAGACTTGACCTGGATTTTGTATTTTGACATATCTTGAAATTCAATTAATTTCAATATAATAGCCCCCCGATTGGGTAAAATTCCTTTAAAAAATTGTATTTTTTAATAGTACTCGATGGGAGCCACTCACCGTCCTTCAACCCCCCCAACCTAGTTCAGGGTTCCGCCAACCATAAGCGACTTACTAAGGTTCCGTATCTGAAAAAGTTCGGGAATCGCTGATCTAGAGGACAGCAATTAATAATGTTTATTTACATCAAAGTTTTATTTACATCAAAGTTTTATTTACATCAAAATTTTATTTACATCAAAGTTTTTTAATGTAGTCAAAGTTTTACCCTACCCTCCCACCTAATCACCATCATCATCGTCCCTTGTTCATTGGCACTACTATACATATTCCCTGGACATGCAATTTTGTGCACTTTCTGTAATTCAGCTCTAATAGTGTTTCATTTTTATTTTCTAGGCTGCAAAACCAAGAATTCGAAACTCCCGCGAACGCCAGTCAGATGCTGAAATCCAGGAGCACAATCCAAACCGTGTATCGGACGAAAATGCATTGAACAATTCGCTATGGACGCTCATTAACTCGGCGAACCATAGACAGCGCAGCGACATCCAAACGAGAACAAAAACACAAAAACCGCACTCGTCCAGTCGACCAATCGCCGTCGAGTGCAGAACGTCGCTAGAGGTAAAGAAAATTGTTCATCGTCGTTCGTCCAAGGCGAACGCTACTCAGCAGCGCATTTCGCTGAACGCTTCGAAGTACGTCGCGAGCGACAGTGAAGAGGATGCGGTCGAGGAAGAGCCGCCCAGCAAACGGCCCAAGCCATTGAACGCTACACAGATTACTTTTAACTCGTCCAAGTACGTGCCGAGCGAAAGCGAAAGTTCAGAAGAAGAACAGCCAAAGAAGAAGCAGAAGAGGACCGAGAATAAGAGAAAAGTGATTGCGCCTGTCAAGAAGGGCCTGGCAATTATCCAGACGAATGCTAGAATATGGGCTGCAAAGGCAGTGCAAGGTAAATATATTTTTTTCGAGATACAAGTAGTAGTAACCGAAATGGGGGGCTCGTTGCCAGCCCTCGATCTCACCTGGATCTATAAGATCTTTTGTAACTACTTTGCGGTTGGGTCAGTGGTCTGCTAGTAGCCCGGTACTGCTTACCAGTCCATGCAGATCACTGGCCTTCAAGTTGGGCAGATTGTTGGGTTCGAGAAAGGCTCGTCCCAGTAAACTGCGTCTTTTTGCAGCGAGGCCTGGGCAGCGACCAACGATTTGTATGCTGTCTTCAGGTTCTTCGCCACATATCCGGCAGTCCTTGCTCTCGGTCAATAGGTTATATAGGTATTGGGTCAATCCATTTCAAATCACCCAGGCAAAGTTGCTGACATTTTTTATTTCCCTGGATCTTTTGCATGTTACTGTAACCTATAGGTAGACAGTAACAAAACACTCGTTGAAAAAAATGCATGATACTATAATTAAAATCATATATTTCTAAAGTCCATTTCATGCTAAATATAATATAGTTTTTGAATTATTTCGATATCTTTATAAATATTAGGTCTTTGAATTGAAAACTTCGATTTTTTTGTGATAGTGAACATTTATTTCGAAGCAAATTGGTAAGTGCATTTCATTCAATGTATTGTCCATCGCTAGCTATGACGTTCTCCCATCTTTCTGGCAAGAGACAGATTCCCCGGCGGAAGAAGTTTTCGTCCTTCGAGGCTATCCACGAATCCAGGTATTTTTCAATAACCTCGAAAGACTGGAAGCGCTGCTCGGAAAGGCCATGGGCCATTGACCGGAACAAATAGTAGTCGGATGGCGCAATATCTGGGAGTACTGCAGGTTAAGTAGGATGTCCCATGGAAGCCTTTCCAGGAAGTTATTGACCTGCATCGCGACGTGTGCTCGAGCATGGTCATGCTGGAAAATTACCTTGTCGTGCCTTTTAGCGTATTCTGGCCGTTTTATCTTCACAGCATCGCTCAGATTCTTGAGCTGAGCTCGATAGTGATCACCCGTGATGGTTTCAGCAGCTCGTAGTAGATGACACCCTTTTGTTCCCACCAAATGCAAAGCATTACCTTGGATCCGTGGATGTCTCTCTTCGGCGTGGTTGTTGAGGCCGATGGAAGTGATTCACCGGGGTACGAGCTATATTTTTTGCGTTTGGGGTTTTTGTAAAAGATCTTCGTCGCCGGTGATTATTCGGTGGAGAAAACCTTTTATTTTTTGACGGCAAAGGAGCATTTCACAAGTCATGAAACGTATTTCGATGTCTCTTGTCATCAACTCGTGAGGAACCCAATGCCCTTTCTTTTGAATGACTCCCATAAATATTAAACGTCTCGAAACGGTTGAGGGATGAACATTAACCGCTGGAACGCCAATACCACCGATCAGTGGTTTTCTGTTGTGACATTTCGCGGGCGGCCAATCTCTGTATTTATGCCATTATCCCATATCATTGAATAAGCCACCATTATGCATGCACTAACACGCCCTACAAATGAATTCTCGAGGGTTGAAAACATGCCATCAAGAGTTTCATTCCCATGGCTGGCTTTCTAAGGGTTAAGCACTTCACTTATCTTTGCCAGCGTCAGACTCAAATCTTTATGGAGTATGGACTCCAATTCGGCTTCTTCAAATTTTTGCTCCTGGCCTGGGCGCTCTTTGTCTTGCACGTCGAAATCACCACTTTTGAATCGGAGAAACCAAGTCTCAACAGTCTTTTCTGTCGAAGTAAATTCCCTGTAAGCCTCCAGCAGCAATCTATGACATTCTGCGGCAGTTTTCTTAGGGCCGATTTTTCAATCGTCAGATAAACAGTCGGATAGGACTTATTCATTAGATAGTACAAAATTTAATTTTTCAATAGTCAGTTAACAGTTATCAAAGGAATAAAAATACTATTCGCTGAATAAAGTTATCCGCTGCTCCGAGGGTCAGATAACGAGTTATTCGTCCAATAAATTGACCCGTCAAACTGATTTTGACAGTGAGAGGTTAGGTTGTGATAATTTCTGGTGATCTTTTGCGCTGAGATATGGATTTATTCGCTGTGTTAGATGACGTTGCTATTGAAAAAGAAGCAGAAATTATAATTACTTAAATCCGGTTCGGAGAAAACAAAGAGTAGTGAGAAATAGACCGGATAATTTTGTACAATGGGATGATGTGGAATTTAAGCAAAGATTCAGACTACAAAAAGAAACTGTTCAGTATCTGCTGACATTGATTGAAGACCAAATTAAACACAATACGGTTAGTTCATGCTTATGATGATGCATCAAACCATCTATGATGCAATTACTTGTCGTGAAACTAACAGACCTATCTCGTTTTATTATTAAACTTTCCATTTTTAAACGACAAACTCGCAAATTCACGAAAGACGCACACGACAAACAGACAAAGCGCGCAATTCGAGGTTATGTTGAAAGCAAATTTTAATGTCAAATAAATATTTTTAAGAGCTTCTCGCTCTAGCATATAGAGTGGTTCAATCATTCTGTCTCGCTTTCGTTTATTGTCTGAAGTTAGTGCTGCCAACCACTGCGAAAAATCTTCCAATAACTATTTGACAGTTATTTGATGATTGAAAAACTCGCCTATGTAATTCGATGAATAAATCAACAGATAAAATAATTCCTTGGATACTTATTAGACAGTTTATCTGACGATTGAAAAATCGGCCCAGGATGAAAGCAGAAAAGCATTGCTTCCCACAAATGACGTTTTGTCGGCTCAAATTTCGACATCTTCGAAGCTAACAAAATTACCATTGTTGACACTTCAACGAAATGACACAGGCTGATAATTGAAGCCTAATGATGACGCTTTGACATGAAATATTTTGCAATTAGGTAAATGACTAGAAAATATAAGTTACGATATTTCTTAGGAAATCGAAGTTTTCAATGCAAGGTCCTAATAGATTAGCAAATAAACTTTCCGCAAACCAAGTTTGTCATTAAAATTTGCCCAACTGCCATTTTAAAATAGCTGCCAAAAAAAAAAGTGGTTTATAAAGATTTTCGACGAGTGTTTTGTTACTGTCTACCTATTGGGAACACATGCAAAAAATCCACGGAAATAAAAAATGTTGAGCAACAAATTTTATTTATGTTGCGTGATTTGAAATGGTTTGACCATAATATAGTAATTAATATTATATTCTTTATGATTATTATATTATTTATAATTATTACATATTTATTATTAATTATAATTTATATGTAATATAATGGTAATTATAAACTTTTAACCTTTTGGAAGCCAGTCATTCTACGCAAAATTTTCAAAACCCTCAAAAATTTGTTTGTGCAAACATACTAATATATAACGGTAACTTATTTAATGGCAGGCTTAAATGACAGGCTTTTACCGCAGTGGAGGGAGAAATAGAGCCGATAATAGAATAAATACGGATATAATACGGATAATACGAAAAACGCCGATCGGCGTGCGTGGCCACCCATGGGTTAAAAATCACATATAAATTGCTGGTCTCTTTTATAGGAAAACACACGACTGAAAAACCAAAGCGTCGGCTAATGCCTCAGCAGCAACAGGTCGAAGCAGCCGACTCCCTCGAGGAAGAGACGGAAGAAGAGGAGCTGGACATCAGGGAAAAGAACGAGGCCATATCGAAGGTCACAAAATGGCTGAGGAGTACCCCGTTGCCCGAAGAATGCCTAAAGGAATGATATTTTTTTTAGTCTTATTTTCAGTATTATTTGAATTATATTTTTAAAATAATTGCGTTATGTATCATAAAAATAAAACATACAAATAAAAAGCAACTTCCATTCATTATAATGTAATCCCATCAAATTCCAGTGATTATGTCACAAACCCATCAAATTCCAGTGAGTATGCCAGTAGTTAGTCAATCTCGGTTACAGAGTTCACAGCATTTCATGGTTCAGTCAGGGATATCTAATCTTTGATTCTGATCACATCACTGATTGGTATATGTCCTCTTAACCGGTCGGACGCCAACTATAGGCATTTTATGTCGTTTGACAGATCGCGCGTAGCCATTTCAGCCGGCCCCCATATGTATTATATAAATATATAATATACATGACTAACAAGATTAATTACTAGGTAACAAGAGGGAATTCATGAAAAAACAATATTTTTAGTATTTATTTACAAAACCGACCAAAAAGTTGCGGTACAGTTTATTGTGGGCGAAGGCTGGCTTCCGACCAGTTAAGTTGCTACGTTTAATTAAATTATTCGTAACCTAAAGCATTTTCACAATGTCCAGGTTATGCATACATTGGGCTCGATTGCATTCTTTGTGAACTAAAATCGAAAATGAGTTCGCGTGAACGAGACAGGGAAATACGCTAGAGCGGAATGTGAAATGAACGGTTGTCACTTTTTCGCATTAAAACTACCCACCGAAGATAAAGTATCTGAATCTAAGACCGCACGAAATGTGTCCAAATTTATTCAGACGAGTATAAGTTCGACAGGTAGTTTTTATCGACGATTGTTCGTGACATATTCAGCTCTAACGTATTGCTCATCAATTTTAGTTCACAAAGCAAGGCAATCTGGCCCATTGTATAATTCAATTGTGAGAAGTAGATTGGAAATGCATGCAGTTATATGGTATATCCACATGACGATCTATACATATACATATTTTAAGGAATACGAATCCTTACTTATGCTTTGGCTTCGAAGGTGGAGTGAATGGGTGGTAAGGTGAACGCTCACATGTGCCAAGACAACTGTCCTAAACCTATCATAGCTAGTAGTTAGTCCAGAATCCACCGCTCACCCCCCAGAAGTGTAATAATAGTATTATGATGGGCCCGACTCCGGTCGGTGAATTCCATGGCAGCTCCATTTGTATTTTAGGATAGACCTTGTGGGAGCTACCGTATCATATGGTTTGATAAGATGTCAGTATATCGGTCCGAGTTCAAATTCGGACCAATATATTACCATCTTACACATGATCAAAGGCCTTGGTGATTGTGAAGATTTGCAACAGGATTTATTAAGCTTTGAGAACTATTGTAAGGATAATCAACTAATTTTAAATACGGATAAATGCAACGTCATAACATTCACCCGAAATATTATGTATGCATCATCCAATTATTTATGATTACAAAATATCCAGTAATAACTTAACTCGAGTTACCAACATTCGTGATCTAGGCATTACCCTGGATTCCAAACTGCACTTTAACCTTCACATTGATAAGATCGTAGCTAAGGCTTTTAAACAACTCGGACTGATTCTGCGCATAAGTAAACCTTTTACCAGAGGCAACACCATTAAAATACTCTATAATGCATTTGTTCGTAGTGTCCTAGAATTCGGAAGGTGTAGTTTGGAGTCCCCAGTATGCTGTTCACGTAGATAGGATTGAGAGGGTACAAAAGAAATGTTTAAAATCAGACTTTCGGACAGGTAGCCTCTGCACCGACTACGCAGAGAGAGTAACAACACACAAAATGCATTTTCTGTATTCAAGACGAAAATTCTTAGACAGCGTTTTCTTATATAAAATTATTCATAACCGCATCAACTCTGCACCCCTTTTGGAAAAAAATCTTTTTAAAATCCCGCGGTCTTCCTCCTCACGTTCAAAAGATACTTTCTATATTCCCTCTTTTCATTCAAACTACGCAAAAAATACCTTCTTCAGACGCTCTTGCATGTGTTATAATGAAGTTTTGAACGACGTAGATATATTCTCTTTTAGGAAACAATTGAGTGATTTGCTGTTGCATTAGTTTTAGTTTACAGCTAATAATTTAGGTACTCATACTAAATGAAAATAGTTCAATCCGACTAGAAATTTACATTGTTGTGGCTACATTTACAAGTTTTGTTAAAATTAATGGTACCTAATGTAGGTCTATTTGTTTAAGTGTATTTGTTAAATCAATTGTTTATGACTGTTTTTTACCTAAATAAAAAAAACAATTAAAAAATTATGCACAACGAAATTCAAGATGATCAGTGCAGTAATTCAAGTCTGGTTTCACGATGTTGGACTGAAAGGAAGCTGTCAATACCTGGTAAATTCTGTGCCTACAAGAGTGAAAGGTGTTATCAACGCAAAAAGAGGATGCCTGCGCAAGATTTTGCTTTAGGATTCCTTCACGTCATCATGTGTCACCATTCCTTGCGAAAGCTTCCATGTTGAATGAGTAAAAGAAGGCAGCTCCATCTTGCGACCCTTGTACTCAAGGTAGTACGCAATAAACAGCCGCGATATCTTTACTCGATTATGACGTGGTCCCGTAACCGGCATGTCCATTCAACACGGGTTTGTGAACAACTTGCTATAATACCCAAGCACAAAACTACACATTTCCAGTGCAGCTTTTCGTATTATTCTGCGGTTGTATGGAATCGGCTGGGAATGGCTTTGCGATCGAAATCAATTGCAGTATTTAAGGACCACTTTAAAAGTTTATTATTAAAGGAAGATATTTAGATGTCATAATTTGATTTTATTTTAAAATAACTATTGCTAATTGGGTTATTACTATTGTCTTCGTTTATTTATTAATTTGTAACGTGATTATTTGATGTTAAATATTTTGGTTTTGATTATTTTTTATTTATTATATGTAGATTATTAAATTTATGTAATTATGTTATTTTCTTTTAATATCATTTGATGTTAAATCTTGATTTTGATTATTTCGATTTGTGTATTTATTTATGATTATTTGGATTTTTTATTTTAAGATTTATTTGATTTGGTTATTTTATTTTAAAATCATATACAGTAGAGCGTCGATTATCCGAACTAATTGGGGGACAAGGGTGTTCGGAAAACCGATTTATTTGGATAATCGAACTGTATAAAAAACTGTATTAATAAAACCATATATGGACATAATAATATGTATTATCTATGTAATCTGTTTTAACTTTTTTTATTTATTACAATACTGAGTAGTAATCCTGTGAACAAAATAAATATGTGTGTATCTTATACATACGTACATGAAGAGGAACGAATTAACGCTTAAAAAAGTCCTTAATTTTGGTCTGTCGAAGCAAGCCTACCCGCTTATGAGCAGCTAATTCCTGCACTTTTTTTAGTACAGATATCTGATACTAGTCGCTTTCATTTTGAGCTTCAAACCATCGCAAGAAAGTATCCTAGACATGTAAATGCTTCAGAAGGTGTGGTTATTTTTTCATCTTCATTTTCTGATTCACTAGTCGATGAGGTGCTGGCGGCGTCAGCATTATCAGTCACGAGGTCTACAATATCGCTGTCCTGCATGATTTGGTACCCTGGAACTGCATCATCAACCCTCATCCATTCTTGAACGTCTTCTTCATCACATTCATGGCAATCGAGTTCTGTTTTTGACCGAGAGTCTGCGGCCCCAGCAGTTCGGTTAAGTGGTCGTTCGGTTGACCGACGTTCGGATAATTGACGCTCTACTGTATGTACCAATAATTAATAGGTGTGTCCTGAAAACCAGGATAAGAGATATCCTGAGGATACCCCTAATTTGCAGCGTTTGTAGCTTTATTTCATAGTCTTTGTCTATTTACAGTTTTAATTTTTAATCTGTATGTTCTTGTTTTTTTGTATATGTTTTTTAAAACAACAGCTGCAAATAAATAAATAAATATATAAATAAATAAACATATTTTATCAGTACTGTTTTTGTATGTTTATGCCCAGTAAAGAAAGCACTTTTCGAAGAAAAATACTTTTGTTGCAATTAATTTGTATGGTACTGTAGCTGGCCCTTTTCACGATCTGTGTAATAAGTTCACACCACTTCAGATCCCTCACTACCCTTCTTTTGGGCTTTGATAGCACTTCAGTGGATAATTAGAAAAGGAAGAGCGAAAACCGAATGTATCCTCATGACATTTAAAAAATAACTCATAATAGAAAATAACATACAGAAGAGTGATAAATAAAATACGAACGGAGCTGCCATGGAATTCACCGACCGGAGTCGGGCCCATCATAATACTATTATTGAAATTCTGGGGGGTAAGCGGTGGACTCCGGACTAACGACTAGCTATGATAGGTTTAGGACAGCTGTCTTGCCACATGTGAGCGTTCACCTTACCACCCATTTACTCCCCTTTGAAGCCATAGAATTTGAGATGCGGAAATCACTGCTTTAGATATTTTTTCTAGGAAGGAGTTATTTATTTACCAGGGGGTGATTCTTGAAAAATTTAGCATGCCTGTGGAAGGTCGGGCCGCTGCGCGAGGTATGAACTACACGGAGTGCACTGTAAGAGGGAAGCCCTCCGGTTGGAGCTCCGAGTCTGTTGCGTAACGTCGCCATAGCCGCCTACTAACACTGGGATAGACGGGTAAGATTGCTCTGGAAAAAACACTTATCGAATCTGCCGCAGGGGGGGTCGCGTTTTGGGGGACTAGGCGCCCCCCCAAAGCCCCCGCCCAGCGGAAGTAACTATGGCTCTATCAAGCACATCGCACCAAGGGGTATCTTCGGCGCGGCATTGCACTATTTCCGTGCAGGTTTACCCCAAAAAAATTGCCATACGGTGACCAAAGTTAATTACGTAATCAGGATGGACACCCCCCCCCCCACGTAATCAAGCGTAAGCCTCAGCTCCAACTCCTCGGTGATTACGTAATACGTGGACGATCCCTTAAGAGGAATTACTGCGAATTACTCATTATGAGAGGTTCCACTGCACATATTTCAAGATATTTTGGTGTGTGATATCAAGAACAGATTTTTAAATTATGCCCGACGTCATCGGCGGCAATATCAGCAATATACAATCTGGAAGACTACTCACCTGTAACGACAAATACCAGGGTTTTTAGAAATAAAAAAAACGCCATATCAATGTGGACTTTTTAATACTTTTTTTATAATACATAATAATTATAATTATTTAATAATGAAAACCATACACAGATAATACGTACAAACTCTCTAAGTACACAAACAGTTACTGTTTACAATCATTAAATATCTGTTACTTTCGTTTCGTTTTGGGTAATACAAAAAATGTGATATCAAACGCAACGCAACAACTTAAAATTGTACAACTTACATCTACGTAGTAATATTTTTTGTTTTATATATACATGCGAATGAAAATACAATAAGAACTCTAGCGAATTAAAAAATAATACATACGATAATAAATTAAAGTGCAATACGGCTAAAATTACAATTATTTGTTTATTTGTAAAAATTTGTTTTTTTATTAAGGCAACATCTTCGGAAAACCTTGCTACTGCACAAATGCGATAATGAAATTCCTAATAATGTCAATATTGTAGAAATTTGGGATTAGGAATAATAATTCTGGAAACGATTAAGGGGCCGATTGCCCAGACATTTTTAACAGAATCCGGGGAATCGTCCCCTTAAGCAAATACAAGAGTGTTTCATAAATAGATACACGTTGACTAGAACATGCCCTTTTTCGTTAATGTTAAAACAGGAAATCGAAACACCCTCACATTGCTCTTCTATGATAATATAGTATTATAATAACGTTAGTATACTCGCTTAATTCTAAGTAATAGAGATACAATTGTAAGGCCCGGTCCGCAATAGCATCGGGCTAGTGCGTACGAGGCCTAAAGCCGCATGCCAGATGTTCACAACACAATTTGCACGCACTATGTGGACGTCATCTGTGTGCGAGCTCTCACTAATAAGCTTTCTCTAAATACAATTATGTTGAAGATCCCATAGTCAATATTGGCTTTAATCAATATATTTTTGGGATTCTGTATCTATATTCACCGACCTCGAGGTTAAACGGCTTAACCGATTGACTTGAAATTTGAAACATAGACTCCTGAGCCCTCTTGTCCACACACGTTTTGCCGAACAACCGTCCGGACTCGACGCTCCACACACTTCACGTTCATCCACAAAACTGACAATTCACAGTAGTGAGCGTGTGGAAACGTACAGACTATGGATATTTATTTCATGTTGTGTTGTGAATATCTGTGCGCGGCATAATGGTTCCGTTAGGCGCGACAAATCCGAATGAAGCTAACTACTTAAAACAAATATTTTAACATCACTAGCCAAATAGGCAAGGGTATAGAATCGTTGAAAGCTTATTTAGTAGTTAATAGTGGGGATAGGGACGTGAAAAGTGGGAAAAGAAATGTTTTTTGTTCCGGGAAGACGCATTGCGGAAGTCAGAAATTGTATTAGGTGCCTTTGAATCAGAGGTGTCTCCCAGTCTAAACGCCAGTTGTTTCGATCGACGGTAACGGTAAAAATTAACGATAGTTTTGCTTGAACAACTGGCTCTGAAATTAGTTGTGTTCGGTCATGCATTACTAAATTCATACGTGAATCACTGCTGATAAAGTGTCATATAAAATGTGTTAGTGTTATCAGTAATCAGCTGGTTTACTAATGAGACTTGAATATTTTGACAATGATATCTTTTGTTGTAATTTCAAAGATTGTCGTTGAGGATTAAGCAACATCTCTTAAAAGTGGGTTGAAATATAAGGTAGAATTTCCAAGGATAAATTGCGGAAAATGATAGTTATGGCTGATGCGAGGAGCTTCAGACTATCAAAAATTCCACATTGAGGGATGAGTTACACTGGTCCTTAACAAAGGACAATGTGCAGTGGACTATCTACTCATGTATCATCAATTTTCAGACTGGAGATACTTCTTTTTTAAAACCTCAGTTGCTTGTACAAATTTAAATTTTTCTGAAATTACTCGATATCTTCTCGTCACAAATACCGCAGAGCCTCAAGTAGAAATTCTATTGTAGATCATTTACACTCTCGCGCGAGACAAGAGTGTGAATGGGCACCCACGTCTCGGCTCGCGTCTCGTCTCGCCGTTCGCGGCGCTCGCGTCGGGAGCGGTTTTTTGAGCACGAGTCAAAGGACCTCGCGACGAATAGTTGCGGAGCCAGCGACAAAACGCGCAAGACTTTTGGAAAACTGATACTTTCAGATCAGACAGTATTTTAGCCGTAGAATGCTGGGTTACAGTCAACAGGCCAGATTTCGGGACACCTGGTGCTGGCGTTTAGGAAAGATGTCATTTTAATTAGTACCCCTAAAGTTTTTTGGAAAAGCTGAAAATTAATCAGTAGACAGTAGATGCAATAAAGTCGCATGGCGTCAGCATGTCCGTACCATTATATTGCATGACACAGTAGACCGATACGTCATAGACCGATGCGTTACATGTATGGAGATGCTGACGCCACGCGTTCGATTATGAAGCAATCTGACCGTATGTTTCGAGTTCTTTATTGCATCTACTGCCTACTGATGAATTTTCAGCTTTTCCAAAACACTTTGGGATATTACTTAAAATTACACCTTTCCTAGTACGCCAGCGCCAGGTGTCCTAAAACCTAGCCTGCTGACTGTACCCCGGCATTCTATTGCCAAAATATTGTCTGATCTGAAAGTATCAGCTTTTCCAAAACTGTTACACTTTTTTTGTCGCTGGCTCTTAGACTAATAGGTGCTAGCTCGCACGCACCACGAGTGTGTAAACAGAAACTCATTTTCCTTCGATCACGCGAGGCACGAGGCGAGACACGGACACGAGCCGCGAGGCAAATGTAAATCAGCTATTATAATCAGTGCATATTGCCAGTGATGACATACTGCACTGAGACAAGGTCGCTAACTGTTTGCCTCATACACAAGCTCAGAGTCGCGCAACGAGCTATGGAGAGAGCTATGCTTGGAGTTTCAATGCGTGATAGGATCCGAAACAAGGAAATCCGCAGAAGAACCAAGGTCACTGACATAGCCCGTAAAACTAGCAACTTGAAAGGCAATGGGAAGGCCATACAGCCCGCAGAACCGACAACCATTGGGAAAAAAAGGTTCTCGAATAGCGACCACAAAACAGTCGAAGCAGTGTCGGAGTGCCCAACAAGATGGACCGATGACATTGCCGCGGTCGTAAGAAGTAAGTGGAGGGAGGCGGCTCAAGACCGTTTGTCATGGCATTCTATGGAGGAGGCCTACATCCAACAGTGGACATCCACCGGAAGATGATGATGATATGATCGACTTATTTATGCTTGATACAACATAACGCCACTCCTTTTCAATAATCTGCTAGGAGTGATGGTATAAAGCCTGAGGAACGTTAAAATTATTTCAATGATATAAAAAATACAGTTCGCTAAACCGTAAAAAAAGAATACCCGCATCGGCCGTGCATTTTCGAATACAAAACAAGACAAAGTGCGATAGAAATTAAAAATTATTGTCAAATGGGTTCTCAGTGCATAAAATTGATAAGAAAAAATGTCGAAATAAATAACTATTATTAAAATATTATTATTATTATTAGTAAATGATGGCTGAAATACCTCTCTCTTATCTATATATGGATAGAATGTGTTGTTACTACATTGTAGTCCTTACTGCTTCGGGGCGGGCTGGTCTGAAACCAATGACAAAAGGGAGCCAATTAATTGGTGATGCTTGCCAGAAAAAAAATGTGCAAGTGTTAAATATTTATTATACGATTCGCTGAGTTTTACTTTTAGGTTTAGTTGCACCCTTAACAACTATGCGATATCGTTGGTATACACCACATATGTGAGAAGCATCCTGGAATACTGCTCGACAGTCTGGAGCTTACACAAAGCCATACAATTTCCTTATCAATGGAGGTGATACAGAGGAGGTTCCTGAAGTATGGATACTTTCCTCGGTTGTAGCTGAACACATATCCATCTCTTATTTGATAGGAATGCTAGTCTTGTCTACATTATGAGATGTCGACTACATCGGGCGAATCCGTCACCCCAGGAAGTGTTAACGTGGGGTGAGCGTAGAAGACTTTGGGACGATACAAATCCACCGTTCAGCAAAGCCAGTCCAACGCCTTACGGCGAGGCACTATGAAGGTAACCCAGTGGGCCACCTCGCCCCCTGGCTACCACTTTTGACAGGATATCTCCGTCTGGAATTTACCTCCAAGATACCTCCGTCCTCCCGTTTACGAGACCGAAGTCGCTTGCGCGGCCTCTACCTGTTGTATTACAGCGGTAATTCATTAGGAATTTATCGCGGACCTGGGCGTCCTATGCCCATAATGCCAATCTGGATTCGGTGGCCGATAGTTCGTTTCAAGAGTAGCATGACAACAGGTCAACATCTACCCCTGCTGGTTAGGAGACAGTATATTTCCATAGTCTCCGAACTCCTTCAGTAATTATTCAGAGTGCACAACCGATTGGCTGACGCCGTACGGTGCGCAAACCGTGCAGCAGCGTCGGAGGGCAATCCCCCAGGGGAAACCGATCCACCAGCCGTGAGGCCTGAGACGCGAGAGTCCTTCCCGGGGTAGTCCGTCACACGAGGAGGCTACTAAATAAGGAGGTGAATCGTGAGTTGGGCCGACCCAAGAACACATTGGATCATATGGCCCAGGCTGCATGAAACCATTCACTACCCTTCTCTACACTCGAGCAGATGAGAAGAAACCACATGATTCTCCAAGTGCATGGTCTGTGCAACGGGAAAGTGGATATTATTTAGTTTGCCAGTGGGCGTGACAAAATTCACAATTTTTAAACAGGGACAATGCGTCTTCTTGTGTTTATAATGAGAAGTGGAAAAGTGATTCAAGAGCTTTGGTGTTTTACAAGAGTTAACGAGGACAAATCGAAATACCCTATACAAAAATATTCTCTAACAACGAGCAACGTCCATAAATAATAGCGCTTGTTCAACATTATTTAAAAAATAAGAATTACAATAGGAAACGGAACTAGGAGATACAAAGCGACGCACGCGGATAAAATTCATTTTCTTTGTCACAAAATGTAGTAACATCGATAAAATATTACAAAAAATGTTACAAAACAAACCTTAACAACTAATTTTACAAAAATAAAACAAATTAGAGCCGTTGCTTTATTACTTAAACAGGAGTTTAAAACAGTTTGAAGAGCAGAAGAACATTTAATATTAAAACTTTTTATACTGTATGAAATGTTATGTGGCATATAAGCATCGATTAATAATATAATTGCATAAAGTTGCAGAGGTTTAAACTACAAATTAACCGCATTATTCTGTACGATATTTTATTCCCTTACTGAAGTATTTTATTCCCTCACTAGAAACATTTCTCATTCAGTTACATGGATTCTAATCCTGCCCCTTAACCCCTTGAGTATGATACGACCAAATCTGGTTCTGAAACAATTATCCGTTGAGTATGATACGACCAGATCTGGTTCCGCGTTTTTTTCACTTCTTTGACGTTCTCATATTTATTCATAATTATCTAATTGTTTTACAAAATGATATTTCAATATTCTATATTCGAAATTTCAATGCAATCATTGTGCAGTTGTTCTTTTTATGATTGGTGTAGTAGTTTCGTAGTTATAGTACTTTAAGGTCGATGTCGCCGAAAATCCTGCAAAAGAGACAGATGCATCCATGAAAATACCCATTTACTCCAAGGGTTAAGAGCCTTATTACAAAATAGCGTAGGTATTCTTTTAAAATGAGTTGAAAAATTGAACGCATTTTTTTTTGGATGTAACTATAAAAGATAGGATAAATAAATAAATAAATAAATAAATAACTATTCAACCCTGGGAGAAAACCGCGGCACTGAGCGCTCTTCTCTTGCGCAAGCAAATATATACACAATTTCTAATTGTTTTTTGCAGTGTTTTCTCCTTTCTAATGACAATAATTTATATTATGTCGTATTGCTAAAAGAGTGAACTTTAATATAGTATAAGTATTATATAAGAATCTTATTTTATTTCTGAGAAAATTAGAATGATACAGGAAGATTTTTTTTTAATTTTGTGTAATTGTAAGTAATGTATACCTTGGATATGTGGTCAAAAAACGAAAAAATAAGGCCGCTATGGTCAACAAGAATACATGACGGACATAAAAAAAAATAGTATACGGTTTTCGTTGTAGTGATATTACTGTATTAAGGAGCTCAAAGTTTGCCTTCCGAGCGTTTTACGAATAACGACTTTCGGAAAATGGGCTGAATAAGTAAATAATATTCGTTATATCTAAAATTAAAGGCCGCTATGGTCAACATCAAGAAATGGTCCAGGTAATTCAGTAATTAAAGTTTGTAGAAATCTCTTCATTTCTTGGAATTAGAACGCCAAAAATCCACTTTTCTTGCCTTTCTGGAAAAAATATGTGATAGGGCTCTTAAGGTGATTGTATTTCTAAACACTGTCTTAATTTTTAGCGGTGATATTACGGTTCTTGCTAATTCTAATTAGGTCATAATTTCATATTCTTTTTACTTTCCTGACGACCTATCGGAAAGGAAAGTATTGTGATCGCGCTAAAAAAAAATTTTGAGATGAAGATGGGAATATATATTTTGAGACTCCCTGAGACGATTGAGACTATTTCCAGACCGATCTCTGTCTGTATGTATGTCTGTATGTCTGTATGTATGTATTCTTCCACGATAGCGCCCAGACGCTTAATCGGATTGAGCTGAAATTTGGTATATAAGCTTCTGTTAACCGTCGGAGGAACCCATTAGTTTTTGGAGTCCCTACGCCCTACGGTTGTTGTACCTCCCATACAAATTTGGGGTTCCCGGCGAAAAAATTGTTTCCGCGATAGCGCCCAGACGCTTAATCTGTCTAAGTTAAAATTTGGCATAGAAGCTTCTGTTAACCATCGGAAGAACCTATTAGTTTTTGGGGTACTTACGACCAACGTTTGGGGTACCTGCCATACAAATTTGGGGAACCTTGATTACATATTGTCCCCGCTTTCAAAATTTCTTTCTCCAATCGATAGGTATGGTCAGTGTGAATAGTCCAGTTGATTTTGGGGTCTGTACGATCTACGGTTGGGGTACCTGCCATACATATTTGTAAACTACTTTTTCAACAGCAAAGCAAACTTATTTTCTAATAATAAATCTGTAATAGGTGCCTAAGTAAATAATAATTATAATTCGCGGCGTGGCTTGATCGGTAGTCACCCAAAGACTTTACTGACTAGAATCTTGGGTCTCTACGACCTACGGTTGGGGAAAATTAGGGGTACTAGAGTAAAAAATGTCGCTGTTTTTTCGCACCTCCCCGGATACTAGTCAGGAAAGTCTTGGGGTGACACAACAGATTTTTTTTAATGTTTAGGCCGTATTTGCTGCTGACTTGGTATTAGAGGCCTCCCCCCCCCCCTGCAAACCGGGCCACCGGTGGTGGCTTTCACGTGTTTTTCATACATTTTGTATAACATCGGTGCAAACCGAGCGTTCCAGTGGTCGCATTCGAGCCACAAGCTGTGGGAGCCGCCCGCGCTCGCTACTAGTGACCACGCTTTGTCGCTCGCCTCACGCGCACACTCGGCCACACTTTTCGGCTTCTCCCCGCCCCCCCGCATCCTACAATCTTGCTGCAAGCACTGCATCGAACACTCCATTAACGAATGAAGGACAAGATGCGACTGAGAGAAAAAGGGCAAAAAAGAACAACACACACAATGAAGAAAGTCAGGCAGAAACTGATATACTTTATAGTATTTCAGAACAATTACATTCTCGCAATACTAAAAAGCAGGAAGAAGATTTCGATCGTAACTTTGCCTTGTCTTTAGTGCCGCACTTTAAACAAATACTCAATGAATTCATATTGAATGCTCAAGCGAATGTACTGATGGTACTAAAAAAATATACACATTCAATTACAAACACGTTCCACCCCTGCGAATATACTAACGAAATGAACGGAAGCTAGCTAAAAGTGTTGGCCGAGCGCGGCGACGGGTGGCTGCCAGTCAGCCACTAGTGGCTGCGATTGGTAGCGATGTCTAGTGGCTCGACTGAGCCACTAGTGGTCGCGTCTAGTGGCCGCCACCGGTGGCCCGGTGTGCGTTTAGCTTTAGCATTGATTTATATAGGTAAATAGTAGACATTTTGAGTCGACTGAAGCCATAAAAGAAAATTCGCTAAGGAGCTCAAGGCCATAATAATAAACTTTATTTGCACTTAAAAAGTATACAAAAAAGGCGAGCTTATTGCCACATGGCAATGTCTTACAGCTAACCTAAACATAGTGGTACATGCGCGCATTGTGAAAATAAAGATTATTACATAACATACAGACAAGTGGAAGAATTTAAGACTAATAGTGCCCGAGGAGAGGAAATTGGGGGAGGAACAGGAGAGAAAGGGAAGAACTGGTTACTTCTTAGAAAGGTAGTAATCCTTAAGGTGAGTCTTAAACGATGGTAAAGAAGGCGAGTTTCGTATATTTGCTGGGAGATCGTTCCAGAGTCTTGCACCATGGACACAGAAAGAATAGGAATAGAAATCCTATTATGACTCGGAATTTTTAATAAACTGTCAGAGGCTGACCGAAGTACGAGACCGTGGGAACTTAGTGGTTCAAAAGGCCATACCTCTCTATCAACCTATAAAAAATGTATGTAGGACTCGATCAAGCGCTGGCGTAGTTGTGTTGGAAGCAATGGGGCCTACTTTGAAAGCAACATAAATTTTGATGAATACATTTTTGTTTCATTCAAAATTTCGGATACTTGTTACACTGAATGTTTACAAGGTATAATTTTAGCAATTCTCATTCGAAAAAAAAAGTAACCATTCACTGTTAGTTATTTGGCATTTCAAAATCTGCTTTCTTGGACAATTTTGGCTTGATGATTATTTAATGAACACTCTATCCCAGTGATTCCCAAAGTCGTCTATATTAACCCCCAGGGATCGATTTCGAATTGGAGGGGGTCCATGTCAGCAAAAAAAAAATCGAGGTGCACGAGATGTAAATGGGGGTCCATGTTAGCGTACCTCATCTAGGCAGGTTCGTAATGACAGGCGATCAGGCATCTAGGCAGGCGATCCGTAAATGTCTTATCACTTCTAAAACAGATTGTATGTACTTACAATAATACCCATAAACAAACGCGCATCACAAGTATCATAGAAGGAAATCAACACTCAACTCAAATTGCATCACTAGTCGATTGAGTAGGCCAGCGCACATAACGAAGGAAGGTGCGAGTGGGATATGTCAAAAAATTGCTTTAATAGGTAACCATGCGAGCGAGTAGGATTGACGCGCCACATGAATGAGCAAGCGAGATAGTTCTAGTTGAGTGCGGCCTTCTTATATGATTTGTACTTCAAGGTCGTGGACGCTTAGAAATGAACAACTAAAAATTGTACGTGTTTCATTTTTTACAACTATCCACTTCATCAAAAATTCTATGTATGTAAGTGATCAGTACTGAGTCAGCTGTCAAAAACACATTTAAAGCACAGTATACCAACCAGTAGTTTTACTCTCGAACTACAGGGCAGTGCGGGAAGAGGGTGCAAGGAATGTGGGCAGAGGGGTACGTCCCGACGAACGCGAACGGTTAGCATTACGCGCAAGTAAAGGCTGGCAACATTTTCGAGCGTTCGAATATCTGTGTAGGCCGATTGGCGGGATATCTGGCGACCATATCCGAGCCCTTATGACCCCTTGACGTATTCGCTTTGATTTCAATATTGTTTTAAGAGAAGCTACTGTCTGGTGTACTATGTTTAAAGTAAGTTAGTTTAGGTAAATTCAATATTATGTAGGCAGGGGGTCAACGGGACGAAAAAGTTTGGGTACCTCTGGTCTATTCAATACTCTGAACATTTCACGATGGCCAGGTTTATTACCTTAAGACAATTTCTTATAACTAAACTTACTATGAAATGTGTGTATATACGTGTGTGAGGGTGTGTGTGTAAGTGTATGCCTTGTTATTGCATTCAATTGACAGAATTTGAATAATCACTATATGCTATCACTTAATTTGAATAGTCACTAGTTTTATAAACATGTTGTTATGCATTAGAAGTATATTTCATGGAGCTTATGAAAAACTATATGTTGCTAAAAGTCCACTTGATTTTACACGTAATAGAAAACAAAATATCTAAATAAAACAATGATCCAAATCAAAGGAAAGAGAAAGGAATGGTTTTATTCATTCATTTGATACCAGAAACAATACAAACTCGCCTTATCTTATCTTACATTGTAAGGTTCCGGGTTTGATTTCCGGCTGGGTCTGAATTTTCCGTTGGGATATTAACGGAATTGCATTTAAATTCTGTAGATCAAATGCAATAACAAGTCACACACACGTTACACGCATACATACATATAAACACTTCATAGTAGGGTTGGTTGTAAGAGATTGTCGTATGATAATAAATTAGCCCATTGTGAAATTTCACAATAAAGAGTAGAAACAAACAAACAAACTCAACTTTGCTGTATATTTCAATCGTATGAGACAAGAAAAAATGTTTCCAACCACCTTAGAGCGTCAAACATGAACACTCATCAACCAATAAGTTGAGGGCAGTGCATAATTTTAATTCGTTATACGGTTAATTTGTATTTAAACCTCTCAAAATTATGAATTTAATCCCATACACACAAAGTCCGAAGAACCGATTTACTGCTTGTGAATGTTATATCTATAGATAGAACTGAAATAAAACATTAAGAGATCATGTTGCGAGAGGAGGTTACCATTAATTAGCAAGAGAGCGATCATCAATTGCATGGGTAAGACAAAGTAATGTTCCAAATTTGAAAATGCTTACGAAGGAATACAGAATATCGGAATGGTACCTCCTGGTGTGACACCATCTCCTGATACTCCGAACCGGGTTTGAAGTAGATTTGGGCTGATTTCGAAGAAATGTATTTAATTGTGGAATAAAATCATTAGGAGTTCATATTGCGAGAGGTCACCGCGGGAGAGAAACGACATTTGAAGCAAACGAGAGATGAAGTTATGCAGCGTGAAAGGCACGCTGCTGCAAAATATCGGAATAGTACCTCCTTATGTAATTTGATCTCCTGATACTACCAACCGGGTTTAAAGTAAATTTGGACAGAAATCACAGAAAAATGGAATGAAATTGAGGAGTTCATATTGCGAGAGGTCACCACGGGCAAAAGTAATCATTTGAAATGAGTGAGACGAAGTTATGCATCGTGAAAGAGGTGGCGATGTTCCAATTTGAAAATGCAATAAATAAGATATCTCCGCATGATCTCCTGATACTTCGAATCAGGTTTAAAGTAGGAACAGATTTTAAGGGAGATTTCACGATCCGTATTTGGATTTTGATCCAAATTGGATCCGTATTTGGATCCAAATTATAAGCAATATACACAGAAAATGTATATTTAAAAAAAACTATGTATCCTCGAGCCTTGGAGGAATTTAAAAATTGGAGCATATTTCCTCTTCTTCTTTTACTAGCTTCACGGTTTGCGTAAATTGAACGGTTAATTTATGTTTAAACCTCCTATAGATTTCAATTTAATTGGCATTCATTCGTAGGTTTTACTGGGAAATACCGTAGTTGACCCCACCTGTGTTGAGGACGCTGCTCTCGGTCGGTTGCGGGGCAGAAGCTGCAGGCGCGGAAGCGGCAGCCGACGTCGGCGGCGGCATCGCGATCGCAATCGACGAGGAGTTCTCCCCGCCCGGTTTTTGTTCTCCCGGCATCGGCTGCGACGTCACGGGCGGCGCCAGCCCGTCGGAATCGTCCCGCTCGAGCGTGTGATAATCTCCGGACTCTTCCGGCGCGCGAGGCTTACACTTGCCGCAACAGCAGTTGCAGCAGCAGCACAGGCAGCAGCAGAAGTAGCACCCGGTCAGTATGCCGCAGCATATGAACAGCGCCTTGCACCACGTCGAAGTCACCACGAAGTACGCGTTCACGTTCTCCTCGCCGAACTGCTCGGCGATGTACAGCCCGAGCGATCCGTAATTATCGTAAATATTACGCTTCGTATCATCGCTCAGGATCGTATGCGCGCGATTCACCTCCTTAAACTTCTCAGCCGCCTCGGGATTATTCGGGTTCTTGTCCGGATGGTACTTCAGGGCTAGCTTTCGATAGGTCTTCTTCACGTCGTCCTTATTTGCGGTCTTCGGCAGCTGCAATATTTGATACAGGCTGTCGCCCGCTGTCGACAGCTTCCTTTTATCCATTTTAATTGATGTTTACACGTATATTTTCACTGGGGTGTGCTAGTTTACCACAAAATTGGTACGTCGGTATCCTTTGAATCAGACCGACAAACGTCAAATTCCCACCAAATTCCAGAAACCACAAACGAATAAAGAAGCAAGGTGATAATAGCAATGTAGCAAATATTGGTACGATACTTCACAAACTATCGCATGCATCCATCGAGTTTCAATCTTCTGTCGCTCGATCGAAAAACACAATGACATGCTGAGTGAAGTGATTAAAATTTTAAGTATTGCTAAAAAGGAATCGTACATTTTAACTGTAAATTTAGCTTTTTTAATCCATATTACATATGGCGCTAGTTACAATATTAAGTAGGTATAGCCTTGCAGGATGCAGCGGAACACCTTGGGTTCCTTATGGTCAGTGCAGCCTGGGTGGTGTTTGCCAAACCCTATGTCATCTGGCCTGCCTAACTCAAGGTTCAACCCTATCTGGTAGCCTCCTTGTAGAGGGAATCAACATGCCAGGGCCGCTGCGAGTTCTGTCCGGGGCTGTTACCTGCATTCGGAGGTGGTTTGGATCAAACGTGCGGATTCGGGGGAACATCTTGGCCGGAACTGGACGGTTTGCGTACTAGGCTGTTTTAGCCACGCTTATGCAATCCGGCTAAATAACCAGAAGGGTCTGGAGATGTTTGTTTCCTAAGACAGCGGGCGTAGTTAATGACCTGGATATCCTTAGAAACGATGCGTTGGCCACCCGATATCGTGTGAAAGAAGGGCAAAGGGCGCCGCCATCCGCAATCAATTTGAACTCGAATTACCGCTAATATCAGATAGAGTCGTCGCAAGCGAACTCGAATCTGTGACCAGACTGGAGGCTGGAGAAATATGTAAAAATCTAGAGAATGAGCGTAAGGATTGCCTGCTGGGTTGCACTTCCCAGTCCCTCGCGGTAAGGCGTTGGACCGTTACCAGTTATTGGCGTAGTTTAACTGTGGATTTTGTTTTCCATCAAGTATTTACGTTCACCCCATGAGAGACAAAATGGCACGATGTCGTTATAACTCCCTGGTGTGGCTGGTTCGTCCGTAGTAATTGACACCCCTTAATGGATTTTTTTATTCTTTATTACATATGGTGCTACTTACAATAGTAATTATAGCCTTGCGGCAGTGTATTCTGCGTCTGTAGTCTAACGCATTTTACTCTAAAGTTTCCTAAAAATTTTCCCTGATTGCACATCAAGGCCACAACAACCTGCCCCGAGTTCACGTGTTCTCAGAAAGCGAAATATCGAAATATCGACGTTCTACCGATAACAAAAAGCCTGATCTTTCCCAACACCATCAAACTATGCCAAAATCCATCGACAAAAGACTTACAACCTTTAGGTCGATTTTCTTCGGTTTCAGATTTATAAGGGTTTGAAATAAAATATGTTTTGTAAGTACTGACAAGTTATTTTTCAGCGAATAATTGCCAAAATACTATGAATGTAGATATGGAAGTCTGATTTATTGTGTCGACATTTTAATCAGTCGATTAAGTTGTGGCTATAAATAGATATAAAAGTGAAAAACTAAAAAGGATTTTATTTAATTATTTTTGCTCTAACTTCTAAAGTAGGATGACAATAGTATTTCTTAAATACTTCATTGCTTTGTACGACAGTTGCCCTACAACTAGTTAGAAGATGAAAAAACCTCCAACTCTTTAGATTTACTCTATTCGTTTACTGAACATAGCAATTTCATATTAGCGAATATGAATTCAGCGCATGGCTCAATCCCAGTGATTCAAAACCCGTTCATATATGATCCAGGTCGAAGTAAATTGCTGTAATGCTGTAATACCGATAAAATATTTTTTTACAATACTTTTTTTTATATTCTGGAAAAAAAACTGTCTTGATAAAATTTATTTACCTTTTCTTGATTTATTTATTTTATTCAAAAAAAAATCTGATAAGAATGATTTAAACACAATGATTTTGCGTCACTCCTAACTAGGCACCGCCTGTTCCAAGGAAAACACCAATTTCATATGATAGCAATATTAACTACAATTTTATGAAAAAGTTGTATTCAAATCTATTGTTCTAAGGAGAACACCAATACAAATGATTATAAACTACATAACTTCCAAAATAAATTAAAAAATTTGAATCAAATCAAGTTAAAATGAAATTCTCACTACACCAAAATAATATTAGAACTTAAACAAGTAATACTAAATAATAATGTATAATAATAATAGTAATATACAACAGTAATAATAAATAATCATTTATAATAATAACTAATAATATATGACAATTTGTACAAATACGTATATGAAATATATAGAAAATAAATACATATATTTATTTATTTTAAAACTGTCAGGGCCATGTATTCACCCAAAAACTGAATTTATTGAGATTCTCATTTTATTGAGACTTCGGAGTCTTAATATTTTGTTTAAATGTCGCAAATGACCAACGAAGTCTGCTGGTTTTAATTAAATAAACGACTAAATATTGCGACTTCTTTAATTTCTTTTCTTTTCTTCTAGTACGTGTTTTAATATGTGTGATTTCTAAGTTAAGTAATAAAATAATGAAATTTTGTAAAAAGCTATAACTTTGCATCTTTATGGACCACAGGGACACTTATATCCCATCAAATTATATAAAATGATATGCGTGTTATTTACATGGGCCTTTAACAGCTTTATGTGTCAAAAAATTCTATACTCTACTACAAAGCTTATGGTCTTCAAAGAGCTAATAGATATTCTACTACACGATCACTTATACAATTTTAGCTGCTTGTCCGCGTTGTGCCAATATTCACATATTCACGGCATCGCAGGAGAAGAAAATATACACACCTAAAAGAAGAAAATACGTACGATAAAAGTTGTCCCTACTACACAATGCCATGCGATTTGTCTTCTTGTTTATGGATAACGGTAAATATTAAAAATAAAATATAATAAATTCCAAAATAATTCCGGCCAATATTCATTTTCTAATGATAATTTCAAACAGCCATACCGAAAAGAGATAAAAATCAATTTTATATTGATTTTCTTTTGGTTGTGTATGTGTCTATGAGTTGCACGCATCGATAATGAAATTTTCTGGAGCTTTTTTCAGCGCCATCTATTGAACCGCTGTCAGTTAAAGACGCCGAACTGTCAGTTTCGCATCTCTTGTTGTATTTTGTTTGGATTATTATTATCTGCCGAGATGGTTTCTTGTTCGTTTCGTTCTTGTAAAAACAACAGTAATCAAAAAAATAAACTCAAAGAACATCATGTATCGTTTCACAGGTTAGTTAGTCTTTGTATTTATTAGGTACCTATTACTACCGGCTCTACATTTTATTTTTTAACATCTCCCGACTAAATTGGTCTTGCCGGGCGGTGTTATTATTGTTTTGTACTTTTCTTGACGAACAAAAAATATGTATTTTGGTTACATACATTCTGCACTACACATACGAATGATTTAGTTCTCAAGGGTTGATTTTGAAAAAACTGTGTATGTCATTATTATTCATTTGTAATGAGTAGCATAATTAGAATTTTGATGTAAGTAACTTCAGCGGTTCCGATTTTCCATTCTACAGAATTTCACCTCTTTCTTTCATCCCGTGGGGGTGAAATTTTTAGAAACCCTTTTTTTTTTGCCTCCGTGCACTATCAAATAAAGCTCTGTGCAAAATTTCGAGTTTCAAGATCTATCAGTTTGGTTTTTATAAATTCTCATGGAATTCACTAAAAAAATATGTATTTTCATACAAATGTTTATTTCGATTATTATAGAATTATATTTTTCCACCTTTGAATGTGAGGAGAAATAAAAAAAGTAATATCAGTTTTATTACTTTTTTACTTAATCCTTAGAAAGCTAGCCATGGGAATAAAACTCACGATGGCATGATTTCAACCCTCGAAAATTTCTTTGTAGGGGGTGTTAGTGCAGGCATACTAATAATAAATAATAATAATAATAATAAACTATTTATTTGCATTTAATTATTATACAAAAAGGCAAGCTTATTGCCACATGGCAATGTCTTACAACTAACCTAAACACAATGGTACATGCGCGCACTGTGAAAATAAAGATTATTACATAACATACAGACCGTCCGCATAACATACAGACAAGCGGAAGAATTTTAAACTAATTATGCCCGAGGAGAGGAAATTTGGAGAGGAAGAGGAGAGAAAGGAAGAACTGGTTACTTCTTAGAAAGTTAGTAATCCTTAGGTGAGTCTTAAACGATAGTAAAGAAGGCGAGTTTCGTATATTTGCTGGGAGATTGTTCCAGAGTCTTTTTTAGAGATTATCAGTGGTCGAGCAAAAAGAAACAATGAAACGTTGTTTATCACACAACACCTTTAATTGCAGCAGAAAAGAAACACACTCTCTTACACAAAGGCTGTTTGACTGATCTTATTTTTATTCGGATTTAGAACAAAAAAAACAACATGAAAAACGAAAAACTAATTCAAATCCAACCACTAATTATTTGAAGTCTTTCATTCCCAACAGCACGATGTTCATTTTGAATTTTTGAATTGGCAATGGCTTGGTGAATATATCTGCCAGTTGCTCTTCACTACACACGTAGTCGATCAGAATCGCTTTTGATTCATACAGTTCCCAGATGAAAAATAGGCGGACATCGATGTGTTTGGTTCGCTGATGCAACTCAGAATTCTTGATAAGCCGAATTGCGCTTTGGTTGTCGATGTAGAGTGTCGGTGGATTCTTTTGAATGCAACCCACATCACACAGCAGCTGTTGCAGCCACACTGCTTCCTTTGCGCCTTCGCACGCTGCCATGAATTCAGCTTCAGTAGTGGAAAGGGCCACTGTCTTCTGTCGATGACTTTTCCATGTGATGATGCCCTCGCCTACAACAAATGCATAGCCGGTGGTTGACTTTCGCGTATCAACATCGCGTGCAAAATCAGCGACACATGAAGTAGTGTTTTTTTTTTTACACAAGCAAAATGGATTTGATGGACGATAAATCGAGCTGTGGCTCTGTCATCCATCACAGATTGAACAGCACAAACTACAAATTGTGGAAATTCCAAATTAATGCTGTGATGAAGTCGCGAGCTCTGACGGACGTCATGGAAGGAAAAGTTCCTGATGCAAATGAGGCCATGACAGTGAAAGAGCAATACGAGCGAAACGATGGCAAAGCAATGGCCATCCTGATTTCATCAGTGGATTCCGAGCAGGCAAATCACATTCTGATGTGCAAAACAGTAAAAGAAATTGCAGATAAATTGGCCAGTTTGTACGAAAAACGGAGCGAAGTGCGCATCATGTGCCTCTATGAGGAGTATTTTTCATTAAAAATGGTTGAGGATGAACCGGTCGCTGCATATGTATCAAGAGTGAACAGAATGGCACATGAAATTGAAGACCAAGGCGAAAAATTGTCCGATAACATCAAAATGGTGCGCATCATCAGTGGCTTGACGCCCAAGTTTCGTAATTTCAAGACCGTTTGGTACAATATCAAAGAGGGCCGAACCCTGGAGAGTTTGCACAGTCGCTTGCAGCTGGAAGAAGACCAAATAAGCAAAACCGATGATGTGCAATTGGATGCTGCATTCAGTGCGAAGTTCAAGTCGAAGAAACAGCAAGCCAGCAAGAAGACGCCATCGTCAATCGAGGAGTTAAAAAAAAAAACGAAGTGCAACAAATGTCATGAATTCGGGCATTGGAAGAAAGAATGTCCGAAGCGTGCTGAAAAATCGTCCGATGGCAAGAAGGATGGCAGCGATGTTGCATTTTGTGCGAAACTCAACGGCGGAACAGCGATAGATTACAGCGATATTTGGATTGTAGATTCAGGTGCCACTGAACATATGTCTTCACGCATCGAGTGGTTTGTCAATTATAGAAAGTGCGACGCAGAGCGTTTTGTGAAAATCGCAAACAACAATCGTATACCGATTCGTGGCACGGGCACAATTTTAATCGAAGCCAAGGTCAACGGTGTGTGGCTGCAACGACATTTGAACAATGTGCAGTACGTTCCTGAGCTGAAGCAAAATTTATTTTCAACTGCATCCGCTACATCGAAGGGTTTCCAAATGGTCATCACCCGCGATAACTGCAAATTGATGGATGCTGATGGTGTTGTGTATGCTGTTGGTGTAAAAGATGACAGCAAATAATTGAGAATGATATTTCGGCAGCGACTGAATGAGCATGCGAATTCTGCAACCGTCACGCTTGAGCAACTGCATCATCGATTTGGGCACCTGAACGTGGAAGCAATTAAACGCATGTGCAAGAAAAATTTGCATGATGGAATCAAATTGGCGAGTGAAGCAATTAACAAAAAACAACATATATTAGTTCTTCTAAAAAGTAAAAACACAGCAGCATATTTATTAGCCATTTATTTAACAAAAACTATTGTAAAATGTTTTTGACTGACAATCATTTTTTTAAAAACAGAAATACCGTAGCGTTTTTGTCATATTTATCAAGAAGTGAACAAGGATAAAAGGTATTTAAATTAATAAATTAACATAAATTAAACCATATGGGTTTTTCCGCAGTCGCAGTCACTTATATTTACATTATTATATTAGTAACAGTAAATTAGATGTTATTGGTTTTGTAATTTGTTCGAATTTAGTTTTTTCAAAAGGAAGACTAATTTAGCCGCCTCCTCGTTGCCTAATCTATTTCTTATTTTGCTGTGCACCTAATTGAATGCCGAAAATATTCTTTCGACCCCAGTGGATGAAGCAACTGTACTTATTACTTCTTCGGTTATACATTTTTTCATATTATGTATTGCTATCCACCAATCAGTAGGGGTGGTTTTCTCTATGACTTGTTTATAAACTGATGTTGCGGGAAGTCCCTTGACAGTTTTTGGCTGAGGTTGTCATGTTTTGGTTGCAGTAAAAAAATACTGATTTAAATCATTGTTTTTTTTTAAAAATCACTTGATTTAAATCGCGATTTAAATCACCTATTTAAATCATCGCAACCCTGCCGTAATGCTAAGCGTTCGGTTTCGTCGGGACGTACCCCTCTGCCCACATTCCTCGCACCCTCTTTCCGCTTTGCCCTGTAGCTCGAGAGTAAAGCTACTGGTTGGTATACTGTAACACTGGCTTAGTTGCGCCACTGCTTCGACACAATAATCTCTCTGATTTGTTTTTCAAATCAAGCATTTTATTATTGTTATTGTTATTTTGTTTTTTTACATTTTTAGATTTCCAAAGAAGGAAGAGCAACGTTCACAGTGGATACGGGCAGTGAATCGGGCCAACTGGGAGCCAAACGCCACCAGCGTCGTCTGCTCGGCCCACTTTAAAGCCGAGGATTTTACAACTGGGGAGAAAGGACTGAAATTGCTCCGTCCACTAGTTATTCCACGTAGAATAGACTCCGATGTGGATATGGATGAAGATCTTATATTGGATGATGTTCCTATGCCTGTGGAGATTCCAATTTCGGTATGTTGCCAGCATTGGATAGTTCATGTCGCTTTTGTAGCAACTTTCCTTGCGCAGCTAGACATATTCTAGCTGGCTGCAAGGTGGCCTTGGATCAAGGACGGTACACTTACCGCCACAACAAAGTCCTTGCTGTTATTCTCGAGGTAATTAGCCTCTCAGTGGCTCGTGCCAACAAGGCTCTGACAGTACCCTCCAAACCCCCAATACAGTTTGTACAGGTGGCTCTAAATGCAAAAATATTCCACTACAAAACCTTTCTCACTAATCAAGAAGGCTTCAGATTGTATTCTGGAGGTTGATCCGCTATCTAAGCAGTATAAATTCCTTGAAAGTCTCGGATGCACAACCATCTGTCCAGATATCACTCTTTACTCCCTATCTCGGAAGATAGCTCTTATTGTAGAATTAACTGTTCCATGGGAATCAAATATCCCAAAAGAACACAAATACAAATTAAATAAATACCATGAACTCGCAAATACCCGGAATGATTTCACTGTTCACCTTCAGGCGGTGGAAGTTGGCGCTCCAGGCTCCTGTAACAGGGATTTGCCTGCCAGGCAAATCTCTGTTACATCTCTTCAAAGATCTTGTTCTCTCCAGGAAAATAATCAACTCCTTCCTAGGAAAAAATATCTAAAACTTCAATTTCCGCATGTTATTCTGAGTGTCATTGGGTACCTTTATTGTCCAAATATCAAATAAGTAGTTTCCTAAATGTCTAAATGTCGATAAATTAAGGCCAGCCGAAATGGCTACGGCCAGATCTTTCAACCACCGCAAAAGGCCGATCAGCATTTTAGGCACCCCAGCAGTTAATAAATTTATTTTGTGACAACAATGATCCAATCCTTGTCTTTATCTTTACCCCTCATAAAAATCAATTTAACCCCTTGGGGGGGGGGGGGGATTGAAGGGAAGGGTAAATTCCTGTTTTGAATTGCTGATGTATTGCGATAAATTTCTATTCATTTATTCATTTTTAGATAAAGAAGGACGATCCTGCGGAATCGGACGATGAGACGTTGGCTCAGGCAGCGGCTCGACCATCTAAGATTGAACCTATTGACGACAGCGACACAGATGTTACAGATCCACTAGAATTAGCACCCAAAAAGAAACAACATTGGAGGGTATATTATTTCATATTTTTTAACTAGAATATAGGCCTGTTCATTAACAATAATCACAATTTTAATTAATTTCTGAAATATTTGTTTAAATTTACCCTTTGCAAAGTTCCTAATAGTGAATGCAATCTTGCAGCAGCATTTTCAATCTTGGTACAAGGATGAATCAAATATAAACGGTATTTTTTTTTGACATTTATTGATTAACCGCTCGAGCCTCAGAGGGACCGATCGGACTCAAACGTAAAAGCACAGTTGCGCCTCTTTGGGACCGATCGGCCTCTAAAGTTAGTATTCTAAAGTTCTAATATGCAACAATTCTCTAAAGTGGGAGAAATTAGAATGGTTTGGGAGAAATTAACATTTTGGTCGGCCGCCATAATAAATCTAAAATTTCCATAATTATACATAGTCTTTCAAAGATATGCGCTTGCGAAATCTTGCGGCTCTCGCGGCTCGAGGGGTTAACCCCTCGAGCGCTGACGTTTGAATTGTAGTTTCTTTTAGAGAACGCAAAGAAGAAGATTACATCACAACAAAAATATAGCGTTTCAGGAAAACGACGATTACTCCGAAACTACTATACGGATCGTATAAAGAAGACCGGTTCTATGTTCCTGTTGAAATTTGCTATTAGATAAGTGTAACGTCGTTTTGTAAAGCAATAAGCATTATTCAGAATTATCTGTCAAAGTTGTGGTACAGAAAAAAAACTGCCTTGTCCAACATTTCTATGTTTTTTCTGGAAATAAATCACCCTATGCAAGAAATTGTGAATACTTTTATAATAACTATAATATGCTTCATTCAACCTATGACTTCGTTTTACTTATACCCATACAAAAATAAAATAATAATCGGTGTTGAAAATCAACATGAATATTGAAGTTTTTGGTTGGGTTTGGTTCAATCATAGACTAAAAAATGGCGACTGTATGAAAAATAATGAACCAACGAGTTAACGACAGAGAATCTTCTCCTCTTTTCGCACATACCACAGGCCGTATGATTTATGTGAGGTATCAAGAGTAAATAATTGGAAAACATCGGCGCCGATATCGGCTGGGACAGATGTCCCCTTTGCCGCTCTACGGTAATTTCAATTGTGGGACAATTGTCCCGTTTGCCGCTCAAGGGGTTAATAATGTACACAAGTAAAAAATTTAGTTCTTGTCTACATATCCTGCAAGCTCCACACACTTTTGCCAACGATTTGTAAGCTGCAATATTCCTATTTCGTAAATAGATTGAGGTTGAGTTGTGAGCCAGTTACGCACGTGTTCCTCGACTTCTTCATTGGTTGCGAATCGTTTTCCTCCCAAGTGATTCCTTCAAGGGTGCAAACAAAAAATAATCACAGAGACAAGTCTGGACTGTGAGGAGGGTGTTCGATGGTTTCCCACGTGATTTCCGGTCAACAATTTCGAATTCCTTTATGATTTCCGGTCAACAACCTCGGAACCCATCGGGCACTAATTTTTCTGAAGCCAAGACAATCAGCGATAACGGATTAAACACTCCCATAACAGATACCCACTTATGATGATATTCCTTCAACAGTTAACCGACGATCTCGTTCAATAAGCTCTTTAACGGCACGGATGTTGTCATCTGTAAGGTTTCTCCCTTGGGCGTAGATCATGACCTTCGTTTTCGACATGTTCTCACCCACCCTTAAATTCGCTATCCCACATATACACATGATTCCGAGAGAGTGTCAGTACACTCTAAGTCAGGGGTTCTTAACCTTTTGGTGGCCACGGACCCTTAGGATAACTTCAAAACTCTGATGGACCCATTCCAAAGAATGCGATGAGGGAAAGAAAACAAGTAATTTTTTATAAAGAACTTCTAATGAAAAATGAAAAAAATCGAGAAAAAAATCATTGTAATGTTTTAGTGAGACGGTTGTTGCTGTTTTTCTTCTATAAGTTTTTTGAAGTCAGGAACTGTCTTGGACAGTGCAAGGCGCATGTCATCCTTAACATCTAGTCGGCTACGGTTTTTTGTTTTAATAGATACTAGCGCAGAAAATCCAGACTCACAAAGGTACGTAGTGGCAAATGGTAACAACACGGACATTGCTCGTTCAACAAGGAGAGGGTATGCTTGTCCTATACCACACCAAAACTCGCTGACATCTTTTTTAGTAAATTCAGCTCGCAAGACCTGTTTAGTTCTTAGGTCAATCAAATCATCTTTGATAAGATCTCCGTCACTGATTTCGTTCAAATCGAACATAAAAGGACTTCGAACCCAGGTCTCCTGATTAAGGGATTCCGCACAAAAGTAACCTTCGAAAGATATCTGCAGAGTTTCGAGGTGTAATGAAATTTCTTCTTTTACTTGTTTCGACAATTGTCTTGTATTTTTGTCTTTGTTGTTTGACAATATATCTTCCAGCGTTGGAAAATTTGCAGTACACTCTGCATCCACTCTCCTCTTCCAAAGTGGTAGTTTCCCTAAAAATCCTTTGAGACGCTCAGATGCATCTACGATGGTGACTGCAGGACCTTGAAGAGACTGATTTATGTCGTTTAAATGACCAAAAATATCAGCTAAATAAGCCAGTCCTTGCAAAAAGTTTTCATTTTCCAAAAATGTGTACAAAGCGTTTTCTTTCTCTTTAAGAAAAATCAATGCTTCCAAACGTAGCTCAAATAAACGCTTCAATACTTGTCCTCTTGAAAGCCAGCGAACTTCTGTATAGTAGAGTAGAATGTCATGTTCAGCTCCCATTTCTTGACAGAGAATTTTAAATAGACGGTGGTTCAAGGCTCTGGATCTTATAAAGTTTATTATTTTGATACAGGTAGACATGACATCTTTCAGGAAACCAGGCAATGTTCGTGAAGCCAAAGCATGACGGTGTAAAAAACAATGAGTTACCATTACATTAGGAATCTCTTTCTTGACCAAAGTTGCAAAACCAGACGTGTTTCCGAGCATTGCTGGTGCTCCATCTGTGCATAAACTGCCTAGCTTGGTCTTCCAGTCAACATGGTGATTCTCAAAAAAAATTTTTATCACATTGAAAACATCTGCCGCTTTTGTTGTTTCGAGAAGTGAGTGACAAAAGAGAAATTCTTCTTTAAAACAGTTTGTTTCATTGTGTACGTAACGTACAAACACCAAGAGCTGGCTGCATTGTGACACATCTGTACTCTCATCGAGTTGCATGCTGAATGGAAATGCCGAGGAATTCAGCTCTTCAATGATTTGTTTCAAGATGTTAGCAGACATATCTGAAATTCGAGAACGAATGACATCATTTGACAAAGGAACCGCTTCAACTTTCTTTCTTTGATCTGCGCCGCACACAAGCTCAACAATATCTAGTGTACAAGGCTTCACAAGAGATTCCGCGATGGTATGTGGTTTTTTCTGCCGTGCAATGCGATATGCAACTTTGTACGATGCTTCTAAACAAGGTTTTTGTGTTGGCGTGAAACCTAGTTTAGGTAATGTACCAGCTTTCTCAAAGCGCGCTTTTTTAGCACGAAATATATCCAAGGTGTCCGATGTGTTTCCTGGGTGGACAGACGTAAGGTGTTCGGACAATTTGGCTGGCTTCATGCTGCCATTTGCAAGCACTTTGCCACATAAAAAACACTGTGGCTTCTGTGTTCCATCGCGTTCAGTTACAAATGTGAAACCGTAGGAAACGTACGAATCGTTATATTTTCTTTTCTTCGACATGGCAAACTGAAACAAACAAGTAAAAAACAATACTATTATAAACTTGCTAGCGCTTCATTTTAACTTGTGAATCTTAGAAATTAGTATTGATGTTTTAACTTACGTTTATAAGTCGAGCAATCACAGTTTTCACAGCCGCGATAAAAATAATAATATTTATTTAGGTACGTAAACTAATTACACTCCAAAAAAGACAACAGACAGAATAGAACAGCCAAGCCGCCGCGCCGCGTGTGCTCAGTCAGTGATGTGGTATTTGACTGTTGTGTGTGTGTCGGTCGGCGGGGGCTCGGCGGAAGCGAACGAGACGTGAATGCTGCCCACCCACACACACCACGCGCGCGCTTCCCGCACATGTATGTTTCTCTTTCGTGCGTGTGAGACAGACGCTAGCTGTAGAGCAGCTATAGCTACGCGGTATAATATAGCGCGCGCAAACCGTTCCAGCTTCGATTGGTTTGCACTTATTTTTTTATAAGCTGGACAGCCATTATTTTCTTATCTACCAACGCTATATTTATTGACTGATATCTGACACGGTCAACGGACCACCAGGAATCATGCTACGGACCCCTTGGGGGTCCATGGACCACAGGTTAAGAACCCCCGCTCTAAGTTAACTTTCTCTGCAGGTAATATGTAATTAAACCGTGGTCTCCCATGTCTTGCGAGATCGCACGTGATTTTGATTGCAACATTAAACTTGCAAAATCAGCGCGAGATCTTGGTATTTTGAGATCTGGTGAGATTTTTTTTAAATATTTTTTTTCTCTTTATTTGAAAAAACAACAGATTTACATCAGTCTTACGTACTAGAGGAGATCTGGTTAGAACAAGTGAGTTTTAATTAACTGTCATCCTTGAAGTGGGTGGATCAGTACAAGCAAATAAGCAACTTTTGATAGACAATTGTAAAAGAGAGTATATATATATTTTTAATTTGTTTTAAAAATATATGTACAGTAGAGCGTCGATTATCCGAACTAATTGGGGGACAAGGGTGTTCGGAAAACCGATTTATTCGGATAATCGAACTGTATAAAAAACTGTATTAATAAAACCATATATGGACATAATAATAAAAAATTATCTATGTAATCTGTTTTAACTTTTATTATTTATTACAATAGTGAGTAGTAATCCAGTGAACAAAATAGATATGTGTGTATGTAATACATGTACATGAAGAGGAACGAATTAACGCTTTAAAAAGTCCTTAATTTTGGTCTGTCGAAGCAAGCCTACCAGCTTATGAGCAGCTAATTCCCGCACTTTTTTCAGTATAGATATCTGATACTGGTCGCTTTCATTTTGAGCTTCAACCATCGCAAGATAGTATCTAGACATGTAAATGCTTCAGAAGGTGTAGGTATTTTTTCATCTTTATTTTCTGATTCACTAGTCGATGAGATGCTGGCGGCGTCAGCATTATCATTAACGAGGTCTACAATATCGCTGTCCTGCATGATTTGGTACACTGGATCTGCATCATCAACCCTCATCCATTCTTGAACGTCTTCTTCATCACATTCATGGCAATCGAGTTCTGTTTTTAATCGAGAATCTGCGGCCGCAGCAGTTCGGTTAAGCGGTCGTTCGGTTGACCGACGTTCGGATAATCGACGCTCTACTGTATATATATTAAATGCTCTGGGTGCGCTGCACCATCTAGCGGTAGGTAAAATATTGTGAATATTGTTTAACCCTTTGACGACCAATGGGACACCGGTGACCCTTTTACCTTCGATTTTTTCCTGGAAAAACTATGAAATCGATTTTCCTCAGCTAGGTATCATTCAATAGGGTATGAATGTGTCCTTCAGAAAGTACTTCGTTTTCAAGGGTAGATTCATCCCTTTGCCTCCCACACCACCTCGAAGTCGAAAAATTTGGAATTTTTCTCCCCCTTTTTCTTGCTACAATATTTTGGGGGTGGGTGGACTTATAGGTCCAGAAATTGAGGAGAAGTTGCGGGCAGCCTTCCTCTTCATAACAAAAACATAAAAGAAAAGATAGTCCACTTCGACCACCCACACGACCACCCAATCTGACGGGACCTATATGTCCCAATGGTCGTCAAAGGTAAAAGTCAATGACATTTGTAATTTTCTTTATTAGAATATTTATTTGGAAAAAAAAACAAACTTGTTTACATTTTTGATCGTTACATTAAATTTTCATTTCTTGTGATAAATTTCGAAGCAATTTCGATCATTGGTGAAGCAAAATGGTTTTTTGCAAAAGGCACACATAGCATTTGTTCGGCGGTCTTTGCCTTGTTTGGAGCAGACAACACATTTCTTACGTCCCGTTTCACTTTTGCGGAGATAATGACCAGAGAGAGTAACGGTCTCCGCAACTTTGAATCTCTTAGGTCCCTCTCTTACAGCTTCTAATGATAGTCTCTTGCGGTTGGTGAACGAATCGATCAATTGAGTAGCCAGCTGCGTGCGGAATTCCAATGCAGATATAGAAAATGGATCATTATTCGAAGTAGAAATTTTGTTGTAAACAATGTAAGCATTATGCACACTCAAATCAAAGAGATCATAGAAAAGGCGCAGGTAGAATTTAGTCTTTGATTTCCGATCGTGTTCGTAGTAAGACTGAAAAAAAAGTAGGTAACGAAATCAAAAACAATTTCATTTTCGGGGAAGAATTACCATTGACCAACATTTTTCTGATCCATGAGATCCACTCCTCCCATTCCTTTGTTGTAGTGTTTGATCGCACCTGGACATTTGACATCGATTTTTGCGGCAGAGCCAGCTTGGCGTCGTTTTACGTTGACCGATTCAAGTGGAGGTAGAAAGTTAGACCCCAAAAATACAGCACGATTATCCATCCACTTCATCACAGCCACACCATTAGCCACCAGGCAGTGGAAGTCGCCACGTTTGAATTTCTTGTCCGCATCAAATTTAGGCATTTGTTTACGGTTGGAGCGAAGAGTGCCACAGGCTCTTATGTCTTTCTCTTTTAGCTTGTACAGCAATGTTGGATTGTTGAAAAAATTATCAAAATACAATTCGATACCCATGCCATCGAGACCTTCCGCCATATATAGAACAATCGATTCGCCAATGCCGATTTCCTTCTGCTCTTTCTTACCTGTGTAAATGTCAAATTTGTGTAGGTAACCAGTCTGCGAGTCGCATCGGCACCACAATTTGAAACCCCATGAAATCGGTTTATCCTTCATATACTGCTTCATGATGTTATGCCCTTTGAATTTGACCATATGGTCATCGATGGCCTGGCACTTGCTCTCGCTCAACGCATCCGCGAATGCTTTGTTCATATGTATGATTATTGGCCGAATTTTAAATGCTCGATCGTAAGATGGATCATCTCGGGATGGCTGTTCAATATTGTTGGCAAAATGTAAACAAGATCGGATTTCTTCGAATCTTTTTCGGCTCATTACATTCGAAATGATTGGCACCGGGTAAATGGGCAACGTTGACCAGTAAAGTCTAGTGTCTGGCAGACGGTGAATTGTCATGCACAAAATAATGCCGAAATACGCCCTCAATTCTGCCAATGAAATCGAGAAAACAATGCCTTTTTGCTCAGCGTATATTTGCGACTGTTGCTTGACCAATTTGAGCATCGTATCAAAGTTGGAAACTGCACTGAACACTTGGTAAATACTCGGCACATCGCTGTCGGGTGTCGTAACTGGCAATAAAACTTTCCCGTAATCAAAAACTGGATCGGTGAACGTTGGTAGAGTGTAATCGTCTTTAGGCTTTTTCCACTTGAAAGTTACTAGCTCAGGTGTTGGTGGCTGATCGCATGGAACTTGCGCTGGTGTTGGCGGCTTTACGCAAACACCAGCACTAGTCGACGGTTTTTCAAGCTCAGCAATTACATCCTCGATTTCGATTTCGGTTCTGGGCTCTAAGACGGCAGCGTCCTCCTCGAGAAATAGAATATCTTCGTTGTCCAATTCGAGTGCACGTTCATCATCATCGCTATCCTCGGCATTCATCAATTGAATGATTTCTTCCTTTGTGAGGTAGAAACGGCGCGATCTCTGCATTGTGCGCCTTCAAAAGTGAAACGTTCACAATATTACGAAAACACGACAAAATAAGGTAATAAACTCACGAAACTTCGAAAACAATCCAAATAATAATACTTTCCACTTCCTTCGATATGCTCGCGTGTCAACCACTGTTTTTTTCCACCAAAAGTGACATTCTGTCACATCGTAAGGGGAATTCCTAATTACTCCAAGCGCCCTCCATCGTTCAGGAGGATGCACTGCGTGGTTTCCTTATTGGCGGAACGGTTTGCGTCTTCGCTACGAGTGGCGCGGATGATGAATAATGCGAATGAATGATAATGATATCATCATAGAGAGATTGCAGCATATTTCGAAGTGTCTTTGTATCGATTAAGTGAATTAAAACCATCTTTATACGGATTTAGTTGTTTTGGCGCGAATAAATACCCTAAAAATAATGAGTAATGGAATGCGTTCGCGTACTGCCAAAGTTAGAAAAGTCGCATACATTTTTACCGTTGACGACCATTGGGACATATAGGTCCCGCGATTTTTCACACCCTTGCAGGTGAAAAACATTTTTTTTCGCGGCACTTTTGTTTAGTAATTTGGGGTCGCTGAACATAAATCCGGTCTTGGATTCGCGAATTTCCCAGCGGTTCAGGAGCGGTCGTCAAAGGGTTAACAATATTTTCAGATAGGATTCTGTAGGTTGTTTAATATGCTATTCTCAATTCTTTGGCTTTGAAGGGGGAATGAATGGGCGGCAAGGGGAATGCTCACATGTCGCAAGACAGCTGTCTTACACCTACCAAAGCCTGTCGTTTGTACGGAGTCCAGAAAAATAATAATACTGTTATGATAGGTCCGACTCCGTCTGGTGAATTCCATGGCAGCTCCAATTGTATTTTATTTTACTTTCTTGACCCACCAACCGACGAGGAGAGAAAGCATTTTGAACACACTAAAAATTTTATTTCGAGATGAAGACGGAAATATTTATTTCGAGCCACCCTGAGACGATTAAGACCATTTCCAGATTAAAGTATTTTTGTGTGTTTGCCTGTGTGTCTGTGTGTATGTATTCCTCCACGATAACGCACAATATACAGATAAAATGAGTCCTTGTCTACTTGCCGAGAAAATCTTGGGGTGACACAACCTATTTTACTTTCCTAGCAAGGAAAGTATTGTGAACGCACATCTGTTTGTCTGTGTATACCTCTACGATAGCACCTAAACGCTTCATCCGATTAAGATTTGTATTTTATTTATAACAAAAAAATTATGTTAATTTATATATCGTATTTTTTATTGTTTTTAGAAAACGGAAACTAAATCCAGTAGCAAGGTAGTCAACGCTTACAAGCGAAAAATAAAGGCAATGCGGCAGCAAGTTCGCAGAGATACCGAAAAACGTGAAGCCATGAAGGAGCGGCTGGCGGCCCTGAAAAAAGAAAACCAGGCGCTGAAAGACGACAAAAATTATCAAATTGTACAAGTCATTAAAATATCACGAATTGAATTATAAATACAATAAAAATAGCACTTATCAAAACAACATTTTATTTCTTTTATTTATTATTACAGTTTTTCTCCCTTCGGCTACGTAACGACCAAATTTGGTTGCACATCAGAACACCGTTGACTGCGTAACGACCAATATTAGCGGCTTGCTCCCGGAGCGCATGAGAGGATGCCCACAAGGAGGTGTACTCTCGCCACTTCTATGGAACCTGGTAGTAAACGACCTGATAACAAAACTAAACAACAATCATTTCCTAACAATAGGATATGCAGATGACTAGTAATAATGATCAACGGACTAGTAACAAGCACATTGTGCGACCTTACACAAACAGCTTTGAAAATAGTAGAGAAATGGTGCAAGGAGAATGACCTATCGGTAAATCCAAAAAAGACCGACACCATTCTCTTCACACATAAACGGAAATTGGGTACATACAAAATGCCAACCTTGTTTGGATCCAGACTAACGCTCTCTAAAGAAGTAAAGTACCTAGGAATAACTTTGGACGAAAAACTAAACTGGAATAAACACCTAGAAAACAAACTAAACAAAGCAACAGTCGCCTTCTGGCAATGCCGAAGAATGGTGGGCAAGAAATGGGGACTAGCCCCACACATTATACTGTGGCTGTACAAAATGATAATAATACCAATGATAAGCTACGGAGCTGTAGTATGGTGGCCCCGCACCCAACTTACTACTGCAATCAACAAATTACAGAAAGTGCAAAGGCTAGCATGTATAGCAGCGACCGGCTGCATGAGAACAACTCCGACAGCGGCGCTGGAAATCATGCTAGGACTTCTACCACTACACTTACATATACAAAAAGAAGCAGCCGCAACGGCTACTCGTCTAAAGAATCTAAACTTATGGACCAAATATAAAACACCGCACACGAATATATATGATAATATACTGTCAAGCTTTCCAATGCTGGATGCGGCAATCGACAGAATACCCAAAACTATGATCTTCTGGAAAGAATATGCCATATCATTAACAGAAGACTCAAAAGAAGCACTGAATCAAACGGACCTAAGAATCTACACAGATGGATCAAAAACCAACAAAGGTACAGGATGTGGTGTCTTCTCGGAAGACCTAAATATAGACATCTCCAAACCACTCGGAGCACACAACACAGTATTCCAAGCAGAATGTATGGGAATAATAGAAGCTTACAACGCAGTGAAACAGCGGCAGCTAAAACACGAAAACATATGTATTCTATCGGACAGCAGGTCAGTGCTACAGGCACTGGGAAGCGATAGATTTACATCTGGGCTCATATACGAATGCCACCAAAGCCTCCTCGAGGTATGCGGAAAAGGCAATAAGGTGACACTGAAATGGATCAAGGGACACAGTAACTCAAGAGGAAACGATGCTGCGGATGAACTAGCCCGTAAGGGCTCAGACACACCGGCATACGGACCCGAACCTATCGTGCCCCTACCCTACTCGCACATAAACAACCAACTTGACAACCACTACAAACAACTACATCAAACACACTGGAAAGAGATAGACACCTGCAGACAAACCAAAGAAATAGTAGTGAAATACAACCACAAACTTACCAAAACACTTCTAAGGACAAAAAGGCCCCAACTACGCAAACTAGTGGGACTGATAACAGGACACAACACACTAAACAAACACCTCTTCAACATGGGTGGAACGAATAGCCCTATGTGCAGAGCATGCATGGAGGCGGAAGAAACCACAAAACACATTCTGCTAGATTGTAAACAGGTAGAAGTATACAGGACAAAACACCTTGGGACTCCAGGCACCCTGCGCGAGGCAGCAGGAAACCTGAAAGCCCTGCTGGCTTTCGTAGAGGAACTGGGGTGGGTGGAATAGAGCTACCCCCGTTACACGCAAAATAGGCACACTGGATGTCGACTTGCGGAGGAACGCCCAGTATAACTAACTAACTAACTAATAAGAAATCGATCTTGCCACGTAAAATAGGTATTGAAATTGTGACCATATCTTTGAAATATTTTTTTTGTTATCACGAAGAGAATGATCACAGTTAGATCCTTTTCTCAATTACAATATCAATGAACTACGGTAGATTGGAAATATTTATTTCTTTTAACCTTTAATTTCAGCATTTTTCTGCAAATATTTTTCTCGTTATTAAATATCTTTAGAAATATTCAGCGGAACATACTTTTTTAAAAAAAATGTGGATTATTTTATCGAAAACAAAATTATTTGGAAAGAAAAGAAAATATATTTTTGAATACAGGATGAGTTTTTAATTAGTGACATTCTTCAAACCAGGATAGTTTTTAATTAAAATCATTAAAAACAAAAATAAAATATATATTTTTTTTGTTTTAAATTTGAAAATGTAATGTTTTGAAAACTAGTATAAAAAGTTAAACGCGTTTCACCATCTACATGGCGCAGCGCGCTCAACGCCTGTCATTTTTTTTATTATCAGCCAAATTTTTCAAATTTACCAAAAAATTACTAAAATCAATTAAAAAGTTAATAATAAAAAATGTAAGTATCTATAGAATATTTCTGAAAAGATTCAGAATGCGTTTTTTTGTACAAAAAAAAATGGGGCATATAAAGCCAAATTAGTGACTATTTACATAGACTGGGCCCGATTGCGTTTCTTCGTGAACTAAAATAGGAACTTAGTTCAACCGAACACGACAGAACAAAACGTTAGAACGAAATATGAAATGAACTATTGTCGGTTTTCCTGCACCTAAACTACCTGTCGAACTTGTAGACGAGATTTAGCTGCTTTATCTTCGTAAGGAAAAGTGACAACCGTTTATTTCACATTTCGCTTTAACGTACCTACCACTGATCATTGTACCTACTGCTCTGCCTCGTTCACATGAACTAATTTCCGATTTTAGTTCAGGAGAAACGCAATCAAGCCCTAAGAAACGGATCTTACTGCAATCATTCTTTCCGTGACGACAACAAATGTAATTTCCAAGAAAAAATGAGAATATCACTATTTTACGCAGTTAGTTCCATTTCTAATGATTATGATGGCTAGAATGATTAATAAATAGGGGAGTGTTTTGAAATGTGCAACTCATGTAGCATTAATTAATTGGCATGTGGCCTTCACTGATCATATTTGTGTAGTAGACGACATCTGTTGGAAGATGTTAGAATCGCGCGGCGGAGGGGTTTGCGTCTTTGCTTAAGGTCCCGTGGCGTAGCAGTGCAGCCGCGGCGCGATAGATGACGCCGTCCCAAAACAAAAATCGTAACGTCTAGTCTGTTTCCTGCAGTTATTTACAGACATTTTGTAGGCATTTGACGCGACGAAAAGCATTACCCCGCTCCAGCAAACTGCTCACTTCCTAATTAAAGTCAATTGAGATGGAGATCTCGGCTTTATGACGTCATTTCTCTCCGCATGGGCTTGGCGAAAATGACGGAGATAGCCGACAAGTCAAAACTGAATATAATTTATAAATCATGTAGCGGGAAATATAATGTTTCTGTTAGATAGATACTACCACATTTTTTGTCTGTAGTTAAGACTGAGACTATGGAAATATACTCTCCTCTCCTAAGCAGCGGGGTTGGATGTTGACCTGTTGTCATGCCGCTCTTGATCCCGAGTGGTGTGACGCGCAAAGGACGCCCAGGTTCGCGATAAATTCATTTTGATTACCGCTGTTTCAGGTAGATTCCGCGCAATCGACTTCGTTCCCGTAACCGGTCGGAAGAACAGAGGTATCCATAAATGTTAATTCCAGACGGAGATCTCCTGCCAAAACTGGTAGCCATGGGGCGAGGTGGCCCGCTTGGTTACCTTCCTAGTGCCTCACCGTGGGGTGTTGGCCTCTGGCGGGTCCGTGGCTTTGCTGGACGGTAGATTTGTATTGTCCCAAAGTCTTCTACGCTTACCCCACGGGAGACAGAACGATCATTATCGTAAAAACTTCCTGGGGTGACGGGTTCGCCCGTTGTAGTCGATATCTCCAAATGTACAAAATTGCGCTGAAGAAATACAGCACATCAGCGGGATAGAACAACACGAAACAGGCTGGCGTAAGGCAGACAAAGTAGACACATACATCGCGCACAGCGGTCACTGACCCAGCGACAATCAGCTAAAACAGCGACAAGCAGTCACATCAACAAGCTTTCACGCTCGAAATTACCGAACGTAAACTTCGGCTTACTGCAGGGCCGGAGAACTGAAGTTCTGGATTACAGAGGGAGTACTGTACTCAGTTAAACGCGACCAAATTGTTTTTATATATACTTTTCTACATAAAGCTTAGTCCATCTACGCTGCAAAGCAGTTATATAACATCCATAAAATGACTTCCCTCAAGTCTTGCAAAATACTCATCTACAGCAACTTACAGTCTTAAATATGTCCCCCTAAATAATTTTTGAGCTTGGGAAACAGGTGGCGTGCTAGGTCAGGCGAATATGGTGGACAGGCCAACAAATCGTATTGAAATTCGTCAATTTTCGCCTCAGACTTAAGCTCAGAACTAGACTTACTAGAATAGACCACGCGACCAGCCGGAGAAATCGATAAAGCTGCATATGGCCCCCCGCTATAGCCTTATTTAGTCGCGCATGCGCGGGAGACACGTAAATATATAATGAGTGCAACGCTCCGACGCCATAATATGACTGCTATGTGAGTTTGATTAGCTGTGTTTCAATTTTAAAAAATATTTAAATTAATTCGGCATTAAAGAATTCCGAATAATAATACCTACTCAATTAACGAATGATAAACGCGCATGCGCGACTAATCAAGGATAGAGGGGAGCATATGCAGCTATCTCTTTCTTTTTCGCTATCGCATTCACTCAGCTTTCTAGTCCACACACATTTTTTGCCGTGAAAATCCACGGCTAATTCGTATTGCCGTCAGTACCTAAGCATGTATCACTATGGGCTTATAGTCCAGCTTCGTACTCCCGCGGTCTATTCTAGTATAGTTGTGATATGAATGAACCCTTGCCTTATTTTCAAGCCAAACCTGGTCTTTTTGCTAAATATATTCCTGTAGCTTGTGTAACAGATTAGTATAGTATTCGCCAATAAATGTTTGGCCTTTAATCTATCATTATCAAAATTATCTTTATCAAAATTATTATTGGTGAATATAAAGCCCCGTATTCGCGGTAAACTTTTGTTTATCAACAAAGTTGAATCAACATGTTGCTGAGTTGCTGAGACATATTTTTCGCAACATGGAGTTTACCACTGCGTGTTGAAAAGTTACCGCTCTTCGGGCGACAACATCAGTTTCGCAACAAATGTTGCTGTGTGTAGACGTGGTGTAGACGCGTTTGCAACAAGTTATTAACGCCATGGCAGTAGTGTGGAGCAATGACAAAATAATGCATTTAATTGAACTATTTCAATCAAAAGCAATATTATGGGGAAAATAGTTTGATTAGGTACATACATATTGTTTTTTGACTTACTTTGACAGTCTACTAATGAGTTAATTAGTTCTTGACATACGTGCGGTATGATTTGACAAATCAATTGTTTTGATACTCTGAACGCGTATGAAAGAGAACTGTATGAATCTCCAGTTGCCGGATACCGTAACGAAGTACCTATTTGAGGTGAAACTGGCTGACGAATATTTGTTACGATTTTGGCTATTGACGGATCAATCATTTCCAGATATTCTTGTAAAGTTACTAAATGACCCATCTGTCGTAAGAAGGACACTTATCAAATTTTCTCTTTGCAACAAATAATTTCACCACCTTTTCTCCTTTTTTATAGAAAGTCTATACGTTAGATACAAAGAACACAACATCACTAATTCCTCCGGCAACATTTTGACGCAGACTGGCGTGTGGACAGGACATATTGATATAAACATTGTTTCCAGCAACTTTGCCTTTGCTCATCAACAATGTTGATCAACTGTTGCTCAACAAAAGTTTACCATGAATACTTTATATATGTTTAATAAGTTTACCATGGGCTACTTTGCCTTTGCTCATCAACAATGTTGATCAACTGTTGCTCAACAAAAGTTTACCATGAATACGGGGCTACTTTGCCTTTGCTCATCAACAATGTTGATCAACTGTTGCTCAACAAAAGTTTACCGTGAATACGGGGCTACTTTGCCTTTGCGCATCAACGATGTTGATCAACTGTTGCTCAACAAAAGTTTACCGTGAATACGGGGCTACTTTGCCTTTGCGCATCAACGATATTGATCAACTGTTGCTCAACAAAAGTTGACCATGAATACGGGGCTTTATCAAAATAAAAATTCCCTTTTCATCCTATAGAATACGGATGCCACTACTTCTTAGCATTAGCTTTCATTGGAGCCAAAAACGCAGATTCTCATAAAAAGGTTTAAAAACGAATTTACCGCTTGAATTTTGAAGCATCCGACGTTTCGGCTATGTTGCAACCGCCGTTGTACAGGGTAGACTGAAGCGCCGTCAATCGTTGTTCCTTTAGTAGGCGGCAAACCGCTGCCACTGCGCAATTATAATGGTGGTGGTGGTGCGACTTACAATCACAATTTAACGAATGGCACTTGAAAGAAGATGAGTCTATGTATGAAATAAGCATAAATATAATACAATAAGGTTAGGTATATCTTCATGCTCACCTGGACGCTGGCAATCGGCAGTTTATTATAAAGCGCGGAGCGAAAAACAGACTGTCGTCCCTCGTGACTCAACGCACTAACGACTCGTGCACATCAGGTGAATTTTCTCGATGGTTGACGGAAACGGCGAGTGCTTAAGGTCACCCGAATGTGCATAGGTTCCTTCCAATCGCCATCGCTCCCATTACCCGCCCGCTCTCATTACCCCGCGCTCCCCTACCCGTTGGTGGTGAACGGTTTCGTGCAGCTCGGGCCACAAGATCCATTTTGTTATCGGATCGGCTCAACTCACGATTCAGCTCCTATTCAGAAGCCTCCTCGATTGGAAGGCTACCCCGGGTAAGACTCACGTCTCTCAGGCCTCAGAGCTGGTGGACCGGTTTCTCGCGGCGGGATTGCGTCCCGGCGCCACTGGACGGCGGTCGGCGAAGCCAATCGGTTGTACATTCTAATTGCTGAAGGGGTTTGGAGACTATGGAAATAAACTGTTTCCTAAGCAGCGAGGGTGGATGTTTCATCTTTTGTCATGCCACTCTTGAAATGAGCTTGGGCCACTCGATCCTGTGTGGTACTACGGGCAAAGAACGCCCAGGTCCGCGATAAATTCAAACTGAATTACCGCTGTAATACAACAGGTAGAGGTTGCGTAAGCGACCTCGGACCCGTGACCAGTCGGGAGGACGGAGGTATCCTGAAGGTTAATTCCAGACGGAGATATCCTGCCAAAACTGGCAGTTAGGGGGTGAGGCTGCCCGCTTTTTACCTTTCCCGGTGCCTCGCCGTAAGGCGTCGGTCTCTAACGGGTTGCTGGTGAACTAGACAGTAGATTGTCTTGTCCCCAAGTCTTCTACGCTCATCCCACGGCTGAAAGAACGATCTATATCGTTATACCAGCCTGGGGTGACGGGTTCGCCCGTTGTTGTCGACACCGCCATCCATCCCCTACCCGTTATGTAGAGCTGCATACACTCTCAGCTATATCAGATGATTTTAAACCATATATCTGCCAAGACATTTCGTGAATTTTGGAGATTATCGGGAAGCAACAAGACATTTTTGCTAATAATGAAATCTCATTCCTAAAAGCCATTACTCATTTATTACGAGTAGTACTACGGCGTCCAATAAAAAGTGATAATGAGTATGATAACCTAAACTTTTACTAAATGTCCTTTCGTTTTTCGACATAGTAGCCATTTCGGTTTTCCGCGAAGAATAAATATATTTTCCAAAACATTAAACGGACGGACATTAAACACATAACAGGACACGGACACACCCGAATATCTCAGTTAATTATAAACAACAATGGAAAATCCCCTCAGAGAAAAACATCAGGCAGCAAAGAATCGAACCGCATGCAAAACAACTTCGCCGAAAATCATGCCGCATAGCTTCCTACTTAATCGGTAGATTATAATTAAGAACTTAAACCTCGTTTATTAGACTATCTTTTCATCACAGTTTTACTGAACTACAGCCATGTATTAAGGTTCAATAAATATTTTACAAAAAAAGTCAATCGCTCTGTATTTCAATTAACAGATGGCGCTACTTAATTTTATCAAACAGACAGCATTTTTACTAAGATAACGTTACATTTTTTACTAAAGATAATCTTCCAACATGTCTATGCCAGTTCTGTTGACTCTTGCCGGGAAGGCCTTGGGGTGACAACCGATTTTAAAACAAAATATAAAATACCCTTCCTAAGAAACTCATCATCCTGATCACATAGAAATCTCTGGCTCTATTCTGCGGCTTGTCAAAGGCGTCGAACACAATATTCTATTTAAAAATCTAGTTTTATGGGCCACTACCGCGTCATAATTTTCAAATTTTTGACCGCTCAGATGAGTCTTTAATAAGGGAAATAGATAGAAATTACTTGTCCGGTGAGTATAGAGGGTGATTCAGTGCTTAGGCCAGCTTCTTCAATGGCATGGAATTCACCGACCGGAGTAATAATAATACTATTTTTACACTTCTGGGGGGTGAGCAGTGGATTCCAGACTAATGACAGGCTGTGGTAGGTTTAGGACAGCTGTCTTGCCACATGTGAGAGTTCACCTTAGCACCCATTCACTCCCTCTTTCAAAATGTACGTATATTTTGTGAAAATATACGTAAATTTGAATTATAAATAGCATCTGGATTGTGCATATTTCGCCCTTTTTTAGTGCATATTTGCATGCATATTCGATAGTGCATATAATCTGATGACTAGTGATGACGTATGGCACTGGGACGTGATCGCTAACTATTGGCCTCATACACAAGCTGAAAGTCACGCAACGAGCCATGGAAAGAGCAATGATTAGAGTTTCACTGCGTGATAGGATCCGAAATGAGGAAATCTGCAGAAGAACCAAGGTCACGGATATAGCTCGTAAAATTACCAACTTGACATGAAAATGGGCAGGCCATATAGCTCGCAGAACCGCGAGGGGAAAAGGTTCTCGAATGGCGACCACGAACCGGCAGACGCGGTGTGGGGTGGCCCCACACAAGATGGACCGATGACATGGCCAAGGTCGCAGGAAGTAGGTGGATGGGGCGGCTCCAGACCGCTCGTCGTGGCATTCTATGGGGGAGGCCGATGTCCAACAGTGGACGTGTACCGGCTGATGATGACGATGACTATGATGATGATGTTCATGGACTCTTGCAAGTTGTTCAGGATCTTAATGACGAATCCATGTATAGTCCAAAGTTATGAAACGAGCCGAAATTCGTTCAGGATCCCGTTCTAATAAATGCAAATGGCAATAAACGTCGTTGTAATAAATGACGAGCGTAAAATTCTGACATATCTTCTTTTTCGTCCTCTTCAAATTTACGCGGTAGATTCCGTAACAGCGGGTAGATTCATTAGAAGCAATTGCGTCCAATTGAGACCAATCAACGCGAACGTCGCGGCTAGCGGCTCTACGGGCGTCCAAGCAGCGGCAGACAATACGATTTTTATAGCTTTCCGCAAGTTACAACTGTCATAAACTCTTAAAAGATATATGTAATGATCTAGCGAGATGAATGCAGGCAGAATTCCCAGTGTACTATATCTCTTGTCAGCCTATTTTTTGATTTAATTACATAACAAAACAGTGGGGCGGGGTCGACTACATCGGGCGAACACGTCACCCTAGGCTGATATAACAACTAGAGTTGTCAACTACAACGGTCGAGCCCGTCACCTCAGGAAGTTTTAACGAATAGTCGTTCTATCTCCCTGGGGTGAGCGCAGAAGACTTGGACAAAACAGTCCACCGTCAAGCTCCGCCACAAACCCGTAAGAGGCCAACGCCATAACCGCGAGATAACCAGGAGTGTTACCCAGCGGGCTTACACTCACGCCCTTACTTCCAATTGTGCACAGATTACTCCAGTCTCTCGGTTGGTTACGAGTTCGAGGTCGCTTGCGCGGTCTTCTCCCTTACGAAGCGGTGAAACCGTGTATACCGAATCTATCGCGGACCACGGCATCCTTTGCCCGGCTGTTCACCCAGGATCGGGTAGCGGATGGTCGTTTTAAGAGCAGTCGCCGTAAGGCCCGCAACCACCCCCGCTCTATAGGAAACAGTACCTACTGCTTCCAGACTCCCCCGACTGTTAGTCAGAGTGCGCAATCGATTGGTATGCCGCACGGAGCGCAGACCGTACAGGAGCGCCAGAAGGTTGATTCCTAGGGGAAACTAACCATAAGGCCGATATAACAGGCTGATATAACAATATGAGATTGTTCTTTCAGCCGTGGGATGTGCGTGAAGACTTAGACGCAATACAAACCTACTGTCTAGCTAGGCCAACATTCCCGTCAGAGACCATGGCCTCATGGTGAGGCACCTGGAAGGGTAAACATTATGGCATATAGGAAGTAATCTATGTATACCTAGCTACATTACATATTTGTATTGCAGCATAAATCGGCGTATCCATTGGGGGTATTGCCTCGAACATGTTGCGGAACCGAAAACAAACGTTCAACTATTAACACGCGACAGAAATAGTTAGAAATAATATTAGTAACGAATAATCTTCTTTTTATACATAAAAATGAATCGCCGTGCGTTAGTCTCGCAAGATCTCGAAAATGACTCGACCGATTTGAATTATTATTGTTTTGTTCTGTTTGCCTTGATTCAGGGGTGGTTTACAAAAAAAAAATATTTAGGAAAAATTAAAAGAAACAACTGAAAATCGAAAAAATCGAAATTGGTCATTTTAGGAAATGGGCCACTTTCAATAGATGGCATTCGCGGCGATCCTATTGTTTGACAGCTGCGCCATCTATAACTGTTATTCATTCCGTGCGATTGTGTAAAATTTCAAAAAGTCGAAAAAGTCAAAAGAGTCGAAAAAGTCAAAGAAGTCTAAAAAGTCGAAAAAGTCGGAAAAGTCGAAAAGGAAATTCATCTTTTTGACATATCGGTTTACCACCTCACTAGGTATGAACCTGTGTTGAGGTGGTACTAACATCGGTATATTATTTTGAGACGAGAGGGCAAGTCTTATCTAATACGTGAATACAATTTAAAAATTAAAGTTAATATTAAAAACATCAATAAAATTATACAAACTAAATTAAAATTTATGACAATCTACTAAGTTATATAAAATAATAATTATTTATTATATATTATATATAAATATATTATTGTATAACATTAATATTATATATAAATTCATACATATAATATGATAGTATATAAAATAGAGCTATAATATATATAACATGATCACACTCGAAACCTCAATAATTCTTCACAGTCTTCCCTAGATTTATTTAAAAGCCAAGTTGCCACTCTTCTAAACGTAGCGTAAGGTACGTCGGTCGTTTGTACGTCTATTGTCAGTTTATTGTAAAGCTTCGGAGCTAGAAATCTATAATGTCTTTGTCCGTACGTCGTGTTTATTTTTAACTCCGGTTGTCTGTATCGATTTCTAGTATCATGTCCGTAGTCCCGAAGTTTAATAGACGCAGTCCTATCATTCCTTTGGAAGTACATCAAGACCGCTCTTATGTATAACTGTCGAATGTCCATTACGTTAAAGTCTATGAATAATTAGTCGGATGGGAAACGGAGCGGTCTTCTATTAATAACCCTAATGAGGGCTTTCTGGGCCTTTATTGCCGGGTCAAGGATTGATTTAGCCGCTCCGCCCCATCCTATCTGTCCGTATGTAATGATTTTTTGCGCTAGTGCATAGTAATCAGCTCAAACAATAGCTAAAATTCTCGAATGGCTTCGAATTGCTATCGCATCCTTAATATTCACCTGAGTTGGCCAATAGGTCTTTTATCATATTCCGTATCTAAAGAAATAATTGAATCGGTAATTACAAAAACGCCATAAATTCACATTTTGCACATCATTTCTTTTCTTTGGATTTGGGTATTAAAAACCATCCCGCATATCGAACCTCTGATCAAATAGAGTAATAACTTAAAAAATCCAGTTATGGTGTTTCTTTATAAATAAATTATTAGTTTAAAAAAAAAAACACTAAAACACGCTTTTATAAATGCACGTAAAAACCAAAAAAATGCCTATCTTCCGGCTTCATCATCACACCTTGAAACCTAATCGTGGTCAAAGTTCATTCCAAGACTTTTCTAACAAGTCCAAACACAGCTATGATACGATGTTCCATCATGAAGTTCCAGTTCATATCTTCCGACTCCATCATCAGATCAGTTCGACAGTACCATATTATTGTATTGTCATCAGAACTACATACAGCTGCCAATTTTCATGACGCTACGATCCTTGGAAGATGGTTAAATTAGTTACCTTAGATTCCATTACATAGTTACATACAGGTCGACCTAATAAAAGCGTGTTAAGATTATCGCCATTTCTCATTTTACACTACCAAAAAGAGTTAAAATTGTTAGTTCACTAATTCGTCAATACAAATTGCGACTCTTTTTGGGAGAGTAAAAGGAGAAATGGCGATAATTTTTATACAGGATTGAAATTTTTGAAGATATAACTGTATTTGATCGGAGGTGCGATATGTTTACATCGATAACAGTATAAAAGTCGGGTCATTGATGATACAAATGCCACTTTAATTTCTGAGTCATCTCGATAACACCACAACTCCTATTGAATATGAGTTTTGAAATGTAGTTTCAATTATTTTTTTTCTCAAAAAGTAACCTAACCCTACATCAAAATAAAAGAAATGCTTCATAGGAATATGTGAATTTATGATGGTAGGTTGTATGAATTTATTTCGGAAACCACATAAAAAAAGGACCTGGTTAGAAACTTTTTTAAAAACGACATAAACGACATTTTCTTTTTTTATTTTATTAAAAAAACTATATTTTCGACTGTTTTCATGGCGCAATATTTTATTATAAGAATGTATTCAACTTTAAAAAATAATAAAACAATAAGTTGTAGTATTTAAAAAAAACAGTTTTTGATCTCTACAGTAAAATTCACTTTTTGGTACTTATGTTGTTTTTAAAACGACCGATTCAGTTGTGAGGAGAAAGATGTTTAATAAATGATAAGGTGAAATCTGACGTCGACAACTAACTATTTTGAAGGCCTGGATGAAACATTTTTTAAAAGTGTTGAAGTCAAAATATTTAATATATCACTTAGTGCTGGAAATACCGAATAAAGTTTAGACACGTAATATAATATAATTTTATTAAAAGATTTAAAACGGCAGATTGAATTATTTAATTGACGCAAAGAAAACTTTTCTTAATGGCATGGCATTTAACACCTATATGGAAACATGATTTTTATAACATTTTATAACCAACCGTAAAATGACAAATGCGCCGGATCACATAGGATGCGCCGTGCAGAACTAATCGATATTGAGCGTTATGGAGTAGTTGTGAGGAGGGAGGATGGTATTGAGCGAGACAAGTGGTTTAGCTAACATAGGTATAAATGCAAAAAATCAAGTCGGTTCAATTGACCGATGTTTCCATATAAGTGTTTGGTTAATTTCGACATCAAATGGAAAATTCCGCAGCTATTTAGTGCTCCATGTTGCAGAGATTGCTGCTTTAGCGTCAAAACTAAGGACAATATACAACTTTGAATATAACTGAAGATTTTGTGCAATTAAGCACAATAGAAATACTTAACATATAAAAAAAGTGTATTTTTTTATTACTATTTTCATGTTCCCATGGCAAATTTAATAATAATAAGGGCAGTGTAACGGACCTTAAGTCCACTACATACGATCTACAAATGCATCGATTTCCAGTAAAATCCACTGACACAATTCAGCTATTATTTTGACTCGTGCAGCTATGAATCAGCACGATGAAACAATACTTTTACTCAGAATATTTCAAATTGCATCATTGCACGGCCTATATAAACCGGCCAAAAAGCAACCAAATTATCAGTCCCCGATTGATCACCTTCCCCCAAGGTTGCGACGGCATATCCGGTACCCCTCTACGAGGTCGCTCCACGGATCCGGCTCCTTGGTTTCCTTTCCTCATTCTCCCTGAGTCTCGAAGCATCAGTCTGTAATCCCACAGACTCGAGCCGTGCCCAGTACAAGATACTAGGAGCACACATACAATCCTCATCCACTCTCCTACATACCGCCGTCGCGCATCCCTCGCATTTCGATAAAAGTAATCCGGGCACTCGTTAATTCGGCAAGCGTTATAACTGGCAATATTCAATCGATTCAATCAATAAATATCTTCTGCTTCATCAAAACCGCCTTTAAATACGGAGATAACTCGTAAGTTGACACCGCCACCTCACATCGAATAATTTGGAGTCTTGTGAGGGGTGGTCCCTCACAGTAGTAAGTCCAGCGGCGGATACATATAAGGGGAGCGGGGGGCGCTTCCCCCGCAGTGCAGTTGGGCCCAGGATACATATAATGGGCCCAATGCAGTTAGACTATTATGACCCATGTGTTAGGCGGCCCAACTCACATATCAGCACTCGTCCGGTAGCATCCACGTAGAAGGGCGATCCCGGGCAGGACGTTCCCAGGGTAACTGGCCTGCGGGCCAGTTCACCTGGGATTCGCTCTTCGGCCGCTAATGTTAACAATTATAAATTAAACATTTTTATACCATGTATTAAACTAAACACAGCAAGGCAAGACACAAAATACTCCGGGCCATATTACTTTAACAGGCTACCGGAAAGTTTAAAAACTATTCAAGTGGAAAGCTTATTCAAAAAGTTACTTAAAGAATTCTTATTAGACAAAGCTTTTTACTCGATCGATGAGTTTGTTAATTTTAAATAATTTTTCAAATTTTTTGGCCATTTTTTTGACAATTTTAAGTAGCATTTTTTAATTATTCTGACTTTCTGATTGATTATTTTTTTTCTTGATTATTTTTATCGATTATTTTAATTTGTGGTTTTAGTAAATAAATCTTAAAAATGATTTTGATGCCCTAAAAGCAATAATGAAGTAACTGTATGTACGTGGTGATAAATTTAAATATTGTAAAAACGAACTAATAGACTGTAATTTAAATGTACCTAAATATTAAGTTTCTACAATCTGTTAAGATTTTTTTTGGAAATAAATTGAAATTGAAAAAAAAAATTGAAATTAATGGACGGTTTGCGCACCGTGCTGGATCAGCCGATTGACTATGCATTCCGACTGATAACCGGGGGCGTCTAAAATGGCTTTGTGTCCTATAGAGCGGGGGTGGTAGGGTGGATCGTTTTTTTCCATCAGAATTTCTAAACCTCCCTATTCGGATAAGATGTTTTATGGTATAAAGTTCAAGAGAAAAATAAAATACAAGAAATATTTTTTGGTTAAGAAGGTACCTACTGCCGCAAGGGGGATGCACTTTAGGTTTTGTTACAAGGTATTTAGTACTTTATACTATTTATATGAGAGGACTCATACTTGTAACCATTTGGTTACAATAAAAAACTTCAAATACGGTTACCAGCTTCTTATAGAATTAAATCAAGAAAACCCAAAAAACCGACGAAATTGCAGTGGACGGTAATCACGTTTGGTGTTGAAAACTGGCATGAGGATGGCGTGAAACTGGCGTGATTCCAGGCTACATCTTATAAACCTATCTCCATATGGTCCGCAGACATCACTAGATGTTTCCCTGTCTATTTTGAGCATTCGTTCTGTAGTTTAGTGTGGCAAGGAAACCCCTTGTTAGTAGGTAATATTATTATATTCATATTCATATTCATATTCATTTTATTAGTATACTAGTATACAAGTCAGATACAGATTAGCAAACATTCATACATATTAGCAAACAATAATTTTTTTTATCGTAAAGGAAAGATAAAAAAAAACAAAACAAAACGAAGAAAAAAAAACACAAGAATAATGTAAAAAGAAAAAAATGCAAGACAAAATGCTAAGAGATCATTAAATACTTTAGCCATTTAAGCATTTTAGACTTCACTCGAGTAATATTCCTCCAGTGAGTAAAACGCCTTATCTGTAAGGTATCTCTTAAGGCTTCTCTTAAACACGTCAAGTGATTGCGCCTGCCTGATCGGGATAAGAGATTACCGCCGGGTGATCGGGTTTTTCTACGTGGACGGGTCGTGTCACGTGGGGAATACTTCAAAAGTACCGTTTCCGTCTTTTGAAGGGTGGCAGGATAAAATGGGATACGAAAAAACTGGAATTGCCTCTTTATCTGTACGTAGTTGTGATACCGTTCTATAGGATTAGCGGACTGATTCGTCAAGGCGTATTAAAATGTACATGTGTACAAACTTGTGGCAGTATTAAATTTTGAAATCGTTTTTTTTTTTATTTGTTTCTCGTTATTGCCGCGTCTTATGCATGCATACAATGTACCTAGGCTTTAAAAATATTGACATATTTAACCACCAAAATAGTCAATCCTTTGTTAAGGAGGTACGCGAAAAGCTGATTATCAGATCGGATTGAATTAGCATGCACATACAAGCACTGACAAGCACATTCGCACTACAGATACACACACCCACACACACATACATACACGCACACACACACCCTAACACACACATACACATACACGCTCTCCATCACACAAACACACACCAACACCCATACACTCGCACATAGCGATTTTAACTGTTAGTTTTTAATTCTTTTTGGTTTTCTTTGTATTGTATTGTTTAGCATATTTTGTAATCCTTATAGCAAATAATTTAAAACATCATTGGCTTTACTACTGTTATATATTATGCTTATATGTTATGTTTTATGCTGTATGTTTTTAACAAAAATAAAATAAAAAAATAAAAATTACCTCCATACCATAGATCATCTTCTTCGCATAGGGCGGTTTCGATATAGGTATAACTATATTTTTTTCTCCATACAAGAGCGGTTCACCCTAGGAGGTGGTTGTTAACCTTGCGGCAACCGCTCTTGAAACGATCGATTCGGCCACCCTATCACGAGTGGTAGGCAGGCAATGGACGCCGTGGTCCGCGATAGATTCAGTAGATACCTACCGGATCACCGTTACGTATGGGAGAGGACCGCGCAAGCAACCTCGAAGCCGTAACCTGTCGGGAGGCCGAAGAAATCTGTCCGAAACTGGCAGTAAGAGCGCGAGGCCGCCCGCTGCGTGCAAACCCTTCTTGTCTACAAAACACATCTCGCTAATACTAATTGAAGGCAAAATTTTCACGTCTTCTTGGACCTCTCCGTTTTGGGAGCTAATGGGTTCTGTTGCAGTTTGTCCACTAAGACCCATGTGTTCAGGGTCGGTAATGCTTACGGGTCCACCCAACCGGCGGCCTCCACGTAGAAGTGCGAAACCAGGGTAGGACTCTGGCCTTCGGGCCAGTTTTCAAATCCTTATATAAGTTTTGTTCAAATCATTATATAAGTTTTATCCAAAATTTCTTTGGAAGAAAAAAATGGATCCAAACAAATTTGAAGCCAGCTGCGTAATAGTCGAAATCGATTTCGTTTGCCATGTGGGAAAATACGTCCACAAAACATAATACCGCCATGAGCATGCTGTTCCGAATATGGCGGGGGGGGGGGGGGGGGGGGGTAGACGTGTCGGTTTACTGCAACAATCTGTGCAGAAAATAACTTTACTCGAAAACTACTAAAGCCGAGGATGTGCCCACCATGTCGGATAAGCGATACGAATCGCCATGTTTTTATGTTTTTTTGTAAAGTTTCGATTACGTCTCGACTTGAAGATTGTCTAGACTCAAGGCAGAATCAGCTTAAATTGTTAAAATATTACATAAAATTGACAATATAAAAAACGGGAAGACTTAGTTGGGACTTCTCATTTTATGAAATAACGAAAAATAAACAAATCAATAAAATAAATAAAATAAACAAATAAAAAATGGAAATAACTTTTATTACATCTCGGTCTTAAAACAACCCCTATTTTTTAATATACATACTTATATAAAAACTTCAAAATCAATTTTGGTACAAATTTAGCATGCTAAAATTTTCTAAGAATATAGGCCCCCAGGGGGGAAGATTTCTGAAAAATTAACATGCCAAATGTGTCTATGGTCCATTTGATTCACATGGGCCATAAACAAAATTAGCATGCTAAAAGAGAATGGGCATTTTGGGCCCACTTTTTCAATAGCTGTAAATCATATAGCATTGGAAAGAACTCTTTATGTAGAATATTCATTACTGTTTCGACTGATCTCAATTACGAGCCGTTTCTGAGTTATATCCTATTAAATATGTCCTATATCCCCTAGGGGATCTAACACATTAAGGCATTGTATTTTTAATAACTAATTAAACGAAAACCATTGCAGAATACCCGAAACAATAAACTACATACGATGTGTGAGTACAAACATATATTCCATAACACTGACAAACAAGCTCGAGTTTGTCAGCGTTATGGAGAGGAAAAATTAGAGTATAACACGAATACAATAATAAGAGTTATGGAGGGGAAATACTGGAATTATCTTTGCTTGAACTCTGTATTGTGATGTGTAATGTGAATTAATAGAATATGTAATGTGATCTGTAATGTGTAATGTGAACTCTTATGATTTCACTCCCGCTCTGCTTCTTGACGTATGTAATGTGCTAAGGTCGGCTGTTCAACATGGTGTACACAGTGACAGTAGGTACATCATAATATACTATCTTTTATGCTTATATCTTTCATCCCATCTATTCGAAAAGGACGACTTGGTTCGCCTTTAAGTGCGCCCAAAAGTGGTGTTTTCTATAAGAAACTTTATAAGTGCGCCGCAATTATATTTGCGGCTCACTTTTTGAATAAGTGCGCCGCAACTTATCTTTGCGGCGCACTTTTTAAATTTGGAACATCTTAGTCTTCAACGCCGAAGAAATCGAACGCAAATATTGTTTGAATGAAGACTGGCTGGCACGACGGCCCCTAGTCGCGCCGCCGCGCCGGCTAAATAAAAAAAAAACAAATTAAATTAAAAACGCGCGAACGTCAATTGTTTTTGTCGCCCGCGTTTTCGACAATTTTCACGGATTGTAAGAAATTGATCGTTATGTTTTGAAAAATGAGTTCTTCAAGTGACAGTGAAAGTATAGATTTAACTCCTGAAAGCATTAGAACTGAGAATACTCATACTCTATGTTTTATTAAATAATAATATTACAATAAAATATGAGGCGCCTTTTATTTTCTCATAGAGGGTGATAAAAAGTAGAGTGTATCTCGGGCTCAAAATATTTTTGGCTCGGGCGCTTTTTTGAATCCCTCGCTACGTTCAGGATTCTACTAAAGAATCCCTTGCTACACTCGGGATTCTACTCTAGAATCTCTCACTTCGCTCTGGATTCAAAAAAGCGCCCTCGCCGTAAAAATATTATTTTGCTCCCTTGTCTACTAATTTGTAATTTCTATACAATCTACTACTTTTAAATAAATAATTGGCATGGGGGTTTTCGTGTAATTGGCCATGTTAAAGAAGATTCCGAGCTTCAAAACTCCGAAACGGCTCATAATTGAGGTACGTTGTAGTAGTCATACACATTCTAGATAACTAGATCTTTCCAATGGTAAATACGTTACTGTTATTGAAGAGGTGGGGCCCATTTTTGCGCCCATATATTTTTGCCCGTTGCCCTTTTTCAATAATAGCACCTAAGTCTACGCCGGGATTCTGAAGTGGCGATGCGATACGATACGTCAACGCGACATGGCATTGAATTCGATATCGTCCTCGATCCGACGACTTGACTGATGCTGTTTCAGAATCGTCGGCTAATATCGGAACCCGATATTTTCCACGTGATTCCCACGTCGATATCGAGTTCTGATTCGGACCGGGCTCTGAGCGTGCTTAGTGCATTGAGCTAAGGGCAATTCGGAACGCCTCCTTTATTTATTAAATCGAATACTCTTATTTGTCAGCGCTATATTCAAACTTCAATCATCTTGAATAGGAAAAGTCGGTAATGATTGCTGAATGGAAATTTTACTGTCATTTCCGAGCTATCTCCTAGAGCAACGACATGCAGACGACACGTCGTGTGGTGTCGTCTATAGTAACCTCGCTTCTGACGATTGAAGGACTGTCAAACCGCTTCCAGAATCGCTAATATCGTCGAGTGACGACAATCATGAATCGCATCGTCGCTTCAGAATCCGGGGGCTGGTTTTGCTTTATAAATCGTTCCTTTCGGGTCGTACGAAAATCGACGTCGCATTCGCCAAACGGAACACGCCTTTTGCAATATCCTTGACCCAGTCCACCGTTCGGTAAATCCCCGAGTCTGTCGCACCTGCTTCAAATAAAATATTGACAGTGTTGCCATGCCGCGCGCCATTCGCGTCTGCGGCGGCGCGCGCCAGCGTTCGACGCCCGTCCTTACGTTTTATTTATTTAATTCGGTGCAACTATTACCCAATTAAGGTTAATTGACAACGCCCTCCCCATGCACGCCCCCAATATCGGCCCGACAAATACCCACTTGAATGTTTTTATTAATAATTCACTACAATTTAACTCTTAATTATTAATTAAAGCAAGAGCGCATTGGCGATCCGAACGCGGTGCCACGGATCAGTGCGCGACAACGGGCTCCACGGTGCGCCATTGCGGAGCCTTCGCGAAAAAACGTTCAAATTGTCAAAAACGTATGGCCGTTCCCGCGCTTTTGAACTATGACACTTCGCGTACACGAACTAGATAGATACGTGTAGCTGGCCAGTATTACATTAAAAAATCGCTTGAACGGCTGCAAAAAAGTGTCTTTTTTTTTGTAATGAGTTTTTGCAAATTGTCTGTCTATATTATTTTGTATCGCCATTTACTCGAAAACTATAGTGTCAAAAATCTATGGATTTTCCCGCGCTTTTGAACTTTGACGTTTCGCGAATTTTCTTCTTCTCGGCGTGACGGCTAGCGAGACTAGATAATGGTGCCAGTGATCTATTTGAATATTATAATGTTACCAAATCGGAGTTGCGACGAAAAGCAATATTGTTTTGCGATGGATATAACTTAAGCGTTGTATGAGCGGTGAGTTTATTTATTCATTTAATTCATTTCAACGATTGTTTAGATTTTGCAATAAAAAAAACGCTCGCGAAACAACCTTGATATTACTAAAAGTGATGGTTTTCGCGCTTTTGAACTACGTCATTTTGCGTATATGAACTAGAATATATCTGTATTATGAGCTGGTTCAGTTCATAATAATTTCATTTTAACGACTTCAAAAAAGTATCTTTTTTCTGTTCAGTTTTTGCAATTATATCTGTCTATATTATTTTGAATCGGTACTCACTCGAAAACTACGAAGTATAGGAAATCTATGGATTTTCCCGTGCTTTTGGACTATGAAACCGCGTATACAAACTAGAATGCAGAGAGAGCGACAAAACACAAAGTACACTTTTTGTATGCAAGACGTGCCGTGCCTTCCTGGACAATATCTACCTATATAACATTTTAAATAACCATATTAATTCAGCACCCCTTTTGGTCAAAATTCTTTTTAAAATTCCTCGGTCTCCCTCTTCACGTTCAAAAGATACATTTTATATAACCTCTTTTCACACGAACTATGTGAAAAATACCTTTTTCAGACGGTCATGTTTACATTATAATAAAGCTTCGAATGACCTCGACATATTTTCCGACACGTTGGTTAGTTGTAGGAAAAAATAGGCGATTTGTTATTTCATTAGCTTAAAGTTTAATTTGTTTTTAAGTAAAACTTTATGTTTTTTGGTTGTATTAGTTTGGTTTGGTTGCTTGGTTTATTGTTATAAGTTTGTAAGTTATTAGTGTAATTTTGATTGTAATTTTCCCTTTGCTACTATTTATAATGTTTTGAAGTAATTAATGGTAATATAGATCTATTTGTGGTACTTGCCATATTGGAATGCATAAAACTACAAAGTCGACTTGAGGTAAAAAACAGACAAATCCTCATCTGCTCTGACAGCAGAGCAGCAGAGCAGCACTGGACGCTCTGGCTAAAGCCACCACAGAATCTTCTGTGGTCTGGGACTGCATGCAGGAGCTCAACAAATTGGGAAAATCCAACAAAATCACCCTAAGATGGATACCGGGTCACCAAGGCATACCCGGAAACGAAGAGGCCGACAGACTGGCAAAACTGGGCACACTGGAATTCCCAGTGGAGCCAGCTGTAGGGGTACCCTTCGCTACAGGTAAGAAAATCATCAGGGACTGCTTGGAGCAGGAACATCGGGAGTTAGGGATGTCGCCAGGCAAAAGCCATGATGGAGCAACCACTACAGAAGAAAACCAAGGCCCTACTTGACATGAGCAAGAAGAACCTTAGAACCACTATCGGTCTCCTCACCGGACACACGACCCTTAGAGCTCATCTATTCAACCTTGGCTTGACTGAGAGCAAGGATTGCCGAATATGTGGCGAGGAACCTGAAGACAGCATACACATTGTTGGCCGCTGTCCAGGGCTCGCCGCCAAAAGACACAGTTTACTGGGACGAGCCTTTCTCGAACCCAGCGATCTGCCAACTTGAAGGTCAGTGACCTACTTGGACTGGTAAGAAGTACCGGGCTACTAGCTGACCATTGACCTAACCACACAGTGGGTAGTTACAAAAGACCTTACAGATCTAGGTGACATCAAGGGCTGGAAACAAGCCCCCCACTCCATCTACTACTACTACTAGGTCTATTTGTACTATGTAATATTTTCACACAAATGTATATGACTGTTTTTACCTAAATAATAAAAAATAAAAAAAAGAATATATCTAGATAGCTGGCCAGTACCTATTACAAAAAAAAACATTTTACCTAGTTGCAAAGAAGTGGCCTATTTTAGTTTTTGTAATGATCACTATCTATATTATTTTAGATCGCCATATACTTCAAAACTATGATGTGTCAGAAATCTACGGATTTTCCCGCGCTTTTGATATAAGTGACGTTTCGCGATTTTTCTCCTTCTCGATGTGACGGCTAGCGAGACTATACAATGGTGCCAGTGTTCGATTGGATTGTTATAATTTTACTAAATCAGAGTTGCGAAAACCAATATTGTTTTGCGCTGGATGTAACTTGAACATTACTTGTATGAGCGATAAGTTTGCTTATTTATTTCTTTAATTTCAACGACTGTTTAGTTTTTTTTTTTTGGTTTTCCAATTGTTTAATATTTAACCTTTCGAAAGCCAGTCATTCCACACAAAATTTTCGAAGCCCTCGAAAATTTGTTTGCAGAAGGTGTGTGCAAGCATACTTATAAATTATATAACGGTGGCTTATTCAACAATTATATAACAGTTGCTTACTTGCTCGTACTGATTCACCCACTACAAGGATGTCACTAACAAAAAAACTCACGGTGTATACATAAACCACATCTATTTAGTAAAAAAAAAACTTATTATTGCTTGAACACCGAGAGCAACCGATTGCGTGTGGCGGCGCTGCCAGCGCGAGGCTATATAAAGCGTCACGTGTGGCGCGCGATCGTCACGAGATAACTGCCGCAGGGCACGCATCCCTTGCGACCTCAAAGTCAGAAAGCCGGATGAGTGGGCCCGTCTCACTTGAAGCCCTGCTAAAGTGAGACGGCAAATTCTTAAAAAATTCTGAAAGCACTTGTGCTGGAAAATAAATCTGCTGAATCGTACAAGGATAGATTAGCTCTCTACAAACTCGATAGTCTTTAAAATAGGCGTACAACCTACGATATGATGTTTCTCTACAATGTAATAAACAATATTTTTGACAGTGCGTATCTGGTCAAAAAGGTGACTATTCTGGCTCCTCCTCGCATTACTCGGAATCCGCACCTGTTTTATATAAAGAGATATAACTCTAATTATACGAAGCATTCCCTAATAAACAGAGCTATGACAGCGTATAATGAATATTGTTAGTTTTTATACGAGTAGCTTTTTGTAATATTTTAAAAAATATATTTTTGGTACAAAATAATTAATAACGGTTATAATCCTAGAGTAAAATTACATTTTCATTTGTTTCTTGTTTTTTCTCTTCTTCTATCAATAAAGCACTGCTAAAAAAATGTAAGTTTATACTTACCGTACTTACTATGTGTACAGTACATATCTTCGTTATTATACCTTATTTATATAAGGTATAATAACGAAGATATGTACTGTACACATAGTAAGTACGGTAAATAGTGTTAACATATAATTAGTCATAGTTTTATTGTTATATTTTGTATGCGTTATATATAAACGCTGTTTGTTAACCGAATAAAATAAAATAAAATAAAATAAAGGCAAATTTCCCAGATGAAGGCATCACAGACATTGGACAAGGCCGGTTGACTGACTCACAGAACGTGCAGTCGTCTTTAACCCGTCAGGCGCCAACAGTGCCTATAGGCACTTTGCGTCGTTTGACAGGTCCACGCGTATCCGTTTCGGCCGGCCCCCATATATATTATATAAATATAATAATATAAAAAAATAAAAATAAAAAAAAATAAAAAAATCTTTATATACATACATAATATATTTATATACATACATAATATATTTTTATCTATTTTGTCTCTCCCTTTCACCTCACTTCCCATCCTGATTCCCCCCATTCTCAAGCGGAAACAATATAAAATTATATTGCGTTCATTTTGTATAGGGGAGACCGGGGCATAACGGGCACCTTAAGGATTAACATCGATATAATCGATTGTAACGTCAGAATTAAAGTCAATATGTTTTTATTCATAACAGCATTTAATGCTTAAACATCCCAGACAGCAGTAATACTTAAAAAACTTAAGAAACAGAAATAATTTAAACTATTAAAAAAAACTCCTTTTACCCATTCTGCCCCGGGTCTGGGGCAGAATGGGCACGTCCGGGGCAGAATGGGTATGATGCTAAAATCTGGCACAGAAAGAACAGATATGTGAAGATTCCTCGTCGTTATCGTCCTCCCCCGCGCAAGAACAATGTGCCCACTTGCCAAAGGCTCTACATGAAACCCAACCTTCAGTGGATTGGGAATACCAGCGTCCACAATATAGGCATTCCTCGTCCTCACTTCCAGTAGAATCAAAATCATCTGTCGCCACTTCTTTTTTAGACTTTTTGACTTTCTCCGCCTTCTTAACGATTTTTTTAGTTTTCTTTCGATTTTTTGTTTCAACTGATTGACTTTCAAGCTCCCTTTTGTATGGGGAACTTGTTATAATCGCAGTCTTTCCTCGGCGTCTAGAAATCCTTTGTTTAGCGGGTGCTTTAGGGATAGGTAATATTTGGGATGGCGAAAAGTTCTGAAAAGATGTAGATGGAACTGATTGATTTGTCATTGGCAGGGATAGTGGTGACGTTGAATTACTTGGCATTGGCAGTGGTAGAAGTGGTGGTACTGGTGTGGATGGACGCTGCACAGGTGTCGTCGGAAGTAGTAATGGTGTGGATGGATTCATGTCTGGCGTTTTTGGTTGTATTTCCATTGTGGCATTTTGAGTATGATGTGAAGCTTCGGGTGGTTCTTCTTCTGCAGGAATGTCTGTAGTTTCAGCGGCCAAGAAGTCGTGTTCATCAAAGACGTTTGGGTCTACCGGCCATATTCCAGTTTTTCGAAAGCCGTTTATTGCCACCGACATTGTAGCCGCTCGTAAGAAGGCATTGCCGAACAATGATCCAACTTGATATTGAGTAACAGTGCGTCCCGGATGACTTCGAAGCCATTTTTTTACTTCATCCCCATAATACGTACTTAATGGCTTCATAAAAGACACATCTAAAGGCTGCAAGCGATGAGTGCAGTGGGGTGGGAAGCAAAGCAAGACCACTCCTTTTTCTCTTGCTGTATCGATGAGTTCAAGGCTCTTCACGTGACTTGCATGTCCGTCTAAAAGCAACAAAACTGGCTGTTCTTTTGTCGCACGCGACCATTCTACAAATCGGTTGAACCATTTTAGAAATAGTTCCTTAGTTATCCAGCCGTTTTTATTACATTCGGCCCACGAATTGGGCGGTGTTCCATCTAATAGCTCTGCTTTCATTCTTTCTCTTGGAAATATAAACATCGGTGGCATGTATGAGCCATCAGCGGAACAGCAGATTTCAACAGTTAAAAGCTGTCCTCGTTCTGCAGAAGACAGAGAACCTACCTGTTTCCTGCCCTTCGTTGCCAAAATTTTCCCTAGGCTCTTTGCAACGGTAGTGATCCCTGTTTCATCCACATTGAAGATCTTACTAGAAGTGATGTTATACTTATCAACGCATTCCTGTAACAGTTCGTAAAATTTGCTGACAGCCACTTGATTGAACCCCATAGCTCGAGCTGCATATGTTGCTTCCGGCTTTCGCAAAGAAATTATTGGATTCCGCTTCAAAAAGAACCTTGCCCAATCTTCTCCAGCTATCTTTGCCCTAGGGTTAAAATTATGAGTTAAGCCGTTTTTTCCGCCAATTCGAATGCCAATTGTCGAAGTTCTTTCAATGACAGCCCGAACAGGCGGGCTTCCATATTTTTTAAATATTCGCATAGGTCATTTTCCTGTTGCGCTGAAAAAACCGGCTTGAAGTTGCCCACTTTAATAACGTTCACTGGTCGGTTTGGATTTTGGGCAGTTTTTTTTAAGTATCTTTGCAAAGTACTCCGCGGAATGTTAAAGCATTCTGCAGTGGTCTTGCAGCTCATTTTATTCATATTAACTTCTACAACTGCCCGCTGCAAACTTTCGTTGGTCCATTGCTGATGTCCCGTCTTTTTCACGTAATTGCGAACCATCTAAAATAATAGAAAAAAACTATTAACCCCACATTTTGTGATTTGATGTACAAACACACAAACACGCCCTAAACTTTACACAAACAAATATATTTAAAAATACCCCACTGCAGGACAAGGGTCTAAAAACAAATTAAATGGAACATTTCAATACAAACCGGGGCATAATGAGCACATGCCCATTGTGCCCCGACCATTCTGCCCCATAAAGTACTTTTCAATTGATACATCAAAAATTATTTCAAGAACATTGTATTTTAGGATACCATATAATTAGATTAGTTAGACTTAACATACCTTGATTACAAATGAGTGACAAACACTTCCATACAATAGAACTAAAGTAATTCACTTTCCAATAATTATAAATAATACTTCAAATAGTCAAAAACACGGAAATCGCTTTTAATCGGCGCAAACGCACGCTCCCGGTGACACAACCGCTGTCCGCAGATGCTCGCGGGGTACTGGAGGCCGGTGGAGTGCATTCAAACTCCGTCGTCGCACCAAACCGCTAAAATACGTCTAAACGAGTACTGATTACGATTCGAAAAAAATATATGTTAAACAAGAACATTTTCCTAATATTCTTAGCTTTGAATATTTTAGATTTTGTTTATATTACATATTGTAATTAATTTGTGAAATTAGGTCTAACCGAACACAAAAACGACTACTACGCAAATACTATCTGGCGTATTATTATGAAACCTGCACCATTTTAAATATAATTTAATTATCTATCTTTTTATCTACGAATTTTTTCAAATAATTCGGTTTTTTTGCTTTTTTGAATAAAAAATTCGTGCGCGGCGCTCTATCGAAAGACGTTTAAATTATTTCGAATCATTTGCTTCCGCAGCCGCAAATGATTCGGAATAATTTCAACGTTTTCCGATAGAGCGCAGTTATCTGATATCAGAAAAAATAAAATAAAGAAATAATTATAATTGCATAAGTTGTTAAAAATGCTATGCAATAGCTTTACCGTGGCAGTCCCCGAGTGCCACACGTATTTTTGTTTATCTAATTTTTAAATAAGGTATCATAATATTATTCTTCAGCAGCCAGTGTTTTGGTCAGGTTGTCCTTCGACATAGGCCTCCCCCATTTTCTTCCATTCATCTCTGTCCCAAGCCAATCTTCTCCATCCTTTCGGTAAGTCATCTTCCCATCTTTTAATTTGACGTCCTTTTTGTCTTTTCCCATTTCTAGGATACCATTCCATTACGTCCTTCGTCCATTTTTCTTTGTTGGTTCTCATGATGTGACCAGTCCAGTTCCATTTTAGTTTTCTAATTTTGTTTAAAACATCGTTCACCTTTGTTGTTTTCCTTATTTTTGAGGTCGTCCACCTGTCCTGTAGCCTTATGTTTAGCATGCTTCGCTCCATGTTTCGTTGGCATACTATAAGTTTTCGGTTGTTTTTATTCGTGGCAGGCCAAGTTTGACACCCGTAAGTAAGACATGGGAGAATGCATGTATTATAAAGTTTACTTTTTATTGACATTGGTATCGTTTCGTTTTTAACTATCTCGTATAAAAAAAATATCTCAATAAAAAAAAAAGAGAAAAAAAAGAGATAGTTAAAAATGTAATTATATAGTGTTTAGTGTCAAATGTCAAAGGTCTGATAGAGTACATTTCAGAATACATCCATCTATATGGATAAATACATAAACCACAAATATTTCATAAAAAACGTAATAAAAATACAATAGTCGTGTTTTTATTCTTTTTAACAGACTTCAAAAAAAGGAGGAAGTTATCAATTCGGTTGTATATATTTTTTCTTAAATATTTGTTACCTCAAAACTCCGCCATTTATGAACCGATTTGAAGTTTTATTTTTTTATTTGAAAGAATATACTTGAAGATTGGTCCCATTATTATCAAAATCCTATTCTGATGATGAAACCATTAAAAATTGAGGGAACTTCTCAAATATTATCATATGGAGTTGAAAATGTCCAGGAGCTATCCTATCTCCATCCTATCTCCAGGAGCTTTTTGAACCACTAAGTTCCCACGGTCTCGTACTTCGGTCAGCCTCTGACAGTTTATTAAAAATTCCGAGTCATAATAGTGATTTCTATTCCTATTCTTTCTGTGTCCATGGTGCAAGACTCTGGAACGATCTCCCAGCAAATATACGAAACTCGCCTTCTTTACCATCGTTTAAGACTCACCTTAAGGATTACTACCTTTCTAAGAAGTAACCAGTTCTTCCCTTTCTCTCCTGTTCCTCCCCCAATTTCCTCTCCTCGGGCACTATTAGTCTTAAATTCTTCCAATTGTCTGTATGTTATGTAAGAATCTTTATTTTCACAATGCGCGCATGTACCACTATGTTTAGGTTAGCTGTAAGACATTGCCATGTGGCAATAAGCTCGCCTTTTTTGTATACTTTTTAAGTGCAAATAAAGAGTTTATTATTATTATTATTAAAATGTACATGTTGCTTCAATTCCGATGACAATGTATTTTTTTATGGTAAGCATGACCTGATTCTACACCCTGGGTTAGCTCCCAACGAGGGTACTCCTCAACGACAGGAAATTTTCTATACCTGTTCAGTTATGATAGCCCTTTCTAAGTTTCACCATGACATGGCTGCTGCAGCCAGAGTTGGCTCCTGACGAGGGGACTTCTCAACGATCAACAGCCCAGACACGATATTTTGCATATGCATTCATTTACGACAGCCCGTTCTAAGTTTCACCAAGACAGGGCTGTGGCACCCTCCTCAACGGTCAACAGCACAGACACAAAATTGTGTATACGTATTCAATTATGATAGCCCGTTCTAAGTGTCACCATGACATGGCTGTTGCACTTATAAAAAAATGGAGTCGTTTATTTTGGTAAAATGATGTGTATTATAAATTATAGCGCTGTTATTAATATTTTTTAATTTTCTCCTTTACTTTTAATTTCATGTTTTCTAAATAAAATTTTGTTTTTTTTTTGTTTTTTTTTTTAATTTTTTATTAATCAGTGTATCAGCATTGATCATGGTAACAGAAACATATTCAACAAGTGTACCCGGAATTGCGTTTTTCTTGACCCCAAAACAAAATAGAGTTGTGATTCTGACGCTGGAATCTATCGTGTCATATGGCTATATGGCTCGATTGCGTTTCTTCGTGAACTAAAATCGGAAATTAGTTCGCGGGAACGAGACTGGGCAATACCACTGTATACCCCAGACAGTAGCTTCTCTTAGAACAAAATTGAAATCAAAGCGAATACGTCACGAGTCGTAAGAGCTCGGATATGGTCGCCAGATGTTTCGCTATTCGGCCTACGCAACGCAGATATCCGAACGCTCGACAGGTCGCCAGCCTTTACCTGGCCGTAACGCTAAACGTTCGCGTTGGTCAGGACGTACCCCTCTGCCCACATTCCTCGCACCCTCTTCCCGCATTGCCATGTAGCTCGAGAGTAAAGCTACTGGCTGGTATACTGTGGCAATACGCTAGAGCGGAATGTGCCATGAACGGTTGTCACTTTTTCGCATTAAAACTACCCACCAAAGATAACGCATCTGAATCTAAAACCGCACGAAATGTGTTTAAATTTATTCGGACGAATATAAGTTCGACGGGTAGTTTTTATCGAAGATCGTTCGTTTCATATTCCGCTCTATCTCGTTCGCTTGACCTAATTTCAGTTTTAGTTCACAAGAAACGCAATCGGGCCCATAGTCTATGTTAGTCAAAGTAGATTTGTCATTAAAACGAATTGACCCGCAGCTCGTGTGTTTGGAAATAGTCCGTAGCGAATGTTCTCACGCCATCTAGATGACAGCGAAGCACTCTGACTCGGTGGAGACGGCCATTCGTCCGCTGTTTGTTGCCGTGTATGTGGGCGCGGGATTTTTAATTTGTCCAATATTGTACAGGGTGGTTTGTGGGGGTTCCCCTCGGTCGTCCGTCTCCTCGGCGTGACTCGGCCCGCATCGGCTCGTGCCGCGACGAGGGGAGTCGGCACGCGACCGCCACCATATCGGCACCCGGTCCATGGGAAATCCGCGGTTAGCGTATGTCGCCACTCGCTCCTCACCCTTCAATCATCGGCATAACTTATAAAAGTACTTTCAACTGTCTTAGAGTAAGATGATGGCATGTCGGGCAACTCAGCAATAAGAACAACTGAATATATTAAAAGGAATAACAAACACGATGCATTGCATTTCTATACAGAGCGTTTCATATTATAGATATACCTAATACCAACTTTATAAGTGTGGACATATTAGGGTACACTCATCAAAAACCTATTATAAGAACTCAATACGAAAAAAATCTAGAGTGTATCTAGATGATCGCAAAACATTTATACATGTTATATTTCATTTAATTTAGTTCATGGACATAATTTTATCTCAAGTATATTAATTATAATACCTATATATCATACCTAAATTTAAATATAAATATATTTATATACATACATAATATATTTTTATCTATTTTGTCTCTTCCTTTCACCTCACTTCCCATCCTTATTCCTCCCATTCTCAAGCGGAAACAATATAAAATTATATTGCGTTCATTTTGTATACTTTATATTCGGAATCACATTAATGGATTTTTGTCACTTTAAATAGGTTTTTATTGCATTGTAGGTATGTAGTTCTGTTTGGTTCTAGAATGAAATAAAATAAAAATAAAATACGACTGCCGTTACAAAAAGTATATAATTATTTTTTTAAAGTTTTTTTCATGAAATATTTTTGATTTATGTATTTATTTTAATCAGACCATTCATTTAACGCTAAGGCAGCATATATTTTCACTGCAAAAACGGGCCATACGAATTTTAAGTAATCTAGATTATGTAGAATTATGCCGTGGTAATTACAGAAGGCTTAAAATCCTCACCTTTTTATCTCTACACGTGTTAGAAAGCATTAAATTGATTACAAAAAACCTAGCTAAGCTGCCGATATACTCAGATACCCATAAACATTTTACCAGAGGGAGAAATAATCTGATTCTTCCTCTTCCAAAACTAGAACTTTTTAAAGGGGATCCGAAATACTCGGAATTATATGGCACAATAAGGTACCCCCTAGCATAAAAAACATATATGCTGTGAAGGAAAATTGCCCCAATTTAAGAATAAGCTCAAATTATATCTCATTGATAGATAGATTGATAGGTACCTACGACATTAACGATCTCTAAAAACTGTATTTATTTTAAAAAATTTTTTTTTTAGACACAAATCTAGTAGAAAATTAATGTCATATTTGATTAAGATGTTAGCAGGAAATTGATGCGACATTATTTTTAATGATTGACACAGTCGCCTAACTAGGCCTAGGCCTGTTCTAAGGCAGACTTTTAATGACGATATTAAGTGTGCACTGTCAACTTAAACTATAGTTAGTACCTATTTTTAAATCGACAAATATAAAACTACAAATATTTACGCATATACAAATATGGATAGATACTTATATACATCTATAGATAAAATATATATCCATATATACACACATACACGTACATATATTTATACGAAAATAATAATAAAACCAAAATAAATAAAAATAAAAACTAAAATAATATACATATATAAATCAATTACATATTGATATAACGCTCACATACCTACATATAATAGTCATTTAAAATTATCTTGGAAAAACTAAATACTAAGTACTAAATACTATCATTCAAAATACAACAGTCAGCATATTCCCTAAACCGTCCCTACCCACCTCCAACAACCAATCGGTTAGAGATTTTTTAAAAGTGGATGTGTTCTCACTACTTTTAATTGCTTCGGGAAGATTGTTATACATTCTAGGGCCAATGAACGTGAAATGGCGCTGGCCAAATGTTGTGTAAGATCTTAGTATCTTAACTATACATATACATATATATCTCTATAATAGGTAATTAATCATTTTTTTATTTAAATAACATTTATTGACTATTTCTATTATAAGGTTCATATTAATAATATATTGACTATTTTTATTTGCATATATTTAACTAAGACATTTTATTTTACTTTTCGATAATCCTCATTTTTTTGCTATTTTTGCCACAACATTTATATTTTTGCCACAACATTTATTGATTTTATAAAAACAATATATTCTCATTTTTATCGTTATTTTAAAGAATTGATATATGTTAATAATACCTTTCTTATTTTTATTTCATTACATTATTCATTGTATTTAATGTATTAGAATCGCAATTTATTGATATCTACCTACATATCTTACTCTATGTTTGTTATCCGTCTAATCCGTCAAACTCTATGACTCAATTTAATTCTACAATAATACCTTCTTTATTCTTACGCGTAAGCAATCTTCTTTTAATGAAATCACTGCCAATTTGTAAATGTAATACAACCATATCTAAACAGCTATGTATTAGATTTAATTCGATTGGACTAAACACGTTATATGTATGGTAATTTATTGACACTTGTAGACAGGGCCGAGTTTAGGGGAAAGCATCCGGGGCTACAGCCCCGGGGCCTTCACAAAAAAGCCCCCCCCCCCACAATAGAGACTTCGGAAAAAAAATCTTTCAAATTCTGACGAGTAAACCAGTAAACCCTAGTAAACAAATTTTCCTTTGATATTTTTTTTTGACTGTTTGACCTTTACCTACAGTACTTTGTGCAAACATGATATATTGTTCTTAAATATTAAAAAAAACGTTTCATCTATATTTGTTCACTCCAATCAGAAACAATGGAATGTTAAAATTTGCTTCAACCGTTACCTTTTTTCCTCAACAAGGGGGCCTCCACATGGGCACAATACTGTGACTTGGGGCATCAAGGGAGCCTCCACTCCTTTGTTGCCCCAAGGCTTCCAGACGTCGAAATCCGGCCCTGCTTGTAGATTTGGACATCTAGACAATTATTTACTTGATATTTTAACAGTTAAGGTTAGGACCCTTCGACACTTGGGATGACATAACGGTTTTCACAGTACCACATACTTGTATGTGTGTATACAATAATTAATAGGTGTGTCCTGAAAACCAGGATAAGAGATATCCTGAGGATACCCCTAATTTGCAGCGTTTGTAGCTTTATTTCATAGTCTTTGTCTATTTAATTGTTTTTGTTTTTCTTGTATATGTTTTATATAACAACAGCTGCAAATAAATATTTTTCATTTTTCATTTTTTTCATTTATGTACTTCTAAATCGGTTCGAGCGTGTAGAAGTTATAGTGTAGTAAAAAACAGAAAACATACATACATGAACCCTGAACACATAACATTCCTTTTTGTTGGGCAGTCGTGTCAAAAAAAAAATATCAATTGAAATAAATATATATATATATATATATATATATATATATATATATATATATATATATATATATATATATATATATATATATATATATATATATATATATATATATATATATATATATATATATATATATATATATATATATATATATATATATATATATATATATATATATATATATATATATATATATATATATATATGTATATATATATATATATATATATATATATATATATATATATATATATATATATATATATATATATATATATATATATATATATATATATATATATATATATATATATATATATATATATATATATATATATAGATATATATTTATTTATATATATATATATATATATATATATATATATATATATATATATATATATATATATATATATATATATATATATATATATATATATATATATATATATATATATATATATAATGATTGGTTTTTTGTAAAATCTTTTTTTATAGAATTCGTTTAAAGGATGACACTTTGATGAAAAAATAAAAATAATAAAAGCCACTTACATAGCTGGAAGGTTTTCCCGGACTGGACTGGGAAATGCTAATTGTTTAAACGAGATGTATTCTTGGATGAGTACCACAAAAGGATACGCTTTGTTTTTGAGATGTGGATGAAGGGTGATCGTTCGCTAGCGATAAAGGGATCCCATTAAACCTACAGTGTACCGTCGAAAGTGGTACTCATCCAAGAATACATCTCGTTTAAACAATTAGCATTTCCCAGTCCAGTCCGGGAAAACCTTCCAGCTATGTATGTGGCTTTTATTATTTTTATTTTTTCATCAAAGTGTCATCCTTTAAACGAATTCTATATATATGTATATATATATATATATATATATATTATATATATATATATATATATATATTCATATATATATATATATATATATATATATATATATATATATATATATATATATATATATATATATATATATATATATATATATATATATATATATATATATATATATATATATATATATATATATATATATATATATATATATATATATATATATATATATATATATATATATATATATATATATATATATATATATATATATATATATATATATATATATATGTATATATATATATATATATATATATATATATATATATATATATATATATATATATATATATATATATATATATATATATATATATATATATATATATATATATATATATATATATATATATATATATATATATATATATATATATATATATATATATATATATAGGTAGATAGATCTTTATTTTATACCTGTATGTTAGACGTGCATATGCTATGGTACACAATTCTTTGTTACAGTTTGCCCACAGGGCGTACAATTTCGATTACCTTCATGTGTAAAACCACAAATCACAAATAAAATTATATTTTTACTTACAGCAAACACTTAAAAATATCCAATCAACAATTTAAAAGTGTAAGAAATTATCAACATAACATTTAAATATAATTCAAGTACCTATAATAAAAATAATCGTTTGTGGCATTCCAAGAATCTACCGGCAAGCAGAGAAACCCCCTCCCCCCACTCCGGCACGCTAAGCACCCACAACCCTTCCCAACCATACTAAGATTATATTAAAAACGGCCCGTTTGCTATTAGGGTATCCCCTTAATTACACCGCTTATTCGAATCATCAGGATGTTTCAAATTTCAAGTCATCGGTTGAGGTCACCTTCCCTTAAAAACGGCCCGTTGGCCAGCCGATTGAAATGATCCCTCCCTATGAATCACACCGCTCACGTGTCCCTTCAAGAGTCTACGTTTCGAATTTTGAGTTAATAGCCCAAGGTCACCAACGCTTTAAAAAAGCCGGTTGGCTACCCTATCGCTATGATCCCTTTCTATGAACCATACCGCTCATTTGACCCCCCTCAGGAGTCTACGTTTAAATTTCAAGTCAATCGCCCAAGGTCCCCGTCGCTTAAAAACGGCCCGTTGGCCACCCGATTACAATGATCCTTTTTAACACGCTTTTATTAGGTCGACCTGTATGTAACTAACTATGTAATGGAATCTAAGGTAACTAATTTAATCATCTTCCAAGGATCGTAGCGTCATGAAAATTGGCAACTGTATGTAGTTCTGATGACAATACAATAATATGGTACTGTCGAACTGATCTGATGATGGAGTCGGAAGATATGAACTGGAACTTCATGATGGAACATCGTATCATAGCTGTGTTTGGACTTGTTAGAAAAGTCTTGAAATGAACTTTGACCATGATTAGGTTTCAAGGTCTGATGATGAAGCCGGAATATTGTCACTGGCATTCCATGATGGAATATCGTATCATAGCCGTGTGTATCTGAATATTGTATCATAGCCCAAAAGCGTGTTTTTAGTGTTTTTTAAACTATTAATTTATTATTTATGAATCACATTGCTTACTTGACCACTCAGGGGTCTACGTTTCAAATGTCAGTCGATCAAGGTCACCATCGCTTTAAAACGGCCCGTTGACCACCGATTGCAATGATCCCTTTCTAAGAATCACACCGCTTATTTAACCCTTCAGCAGAGTAACACGCGCTTTTCAACTCTTGATATGACCAAATGATTCCTGCATGCCAAATTTCATCGCAATCGGATGAAGTGTTTGTGTCCTATCGTGGAGGAATACGCACACACACACAGACAGACAGACAAGCAGAAGTGCGTTCACGATACTTTACCCCCTTGTCAGTTAGTGGTCCGTCAAAGCAAAATAAAATAAAACAGTGATTGTTATGTAATTAAAAAAAACATATACCTATTTCTTTGCAAATATTTAAAGGGAAGATTGTTAAATAAAAATATTTTTTTGATATATATTTATATCAGGCTGGTAATCCTTTAGGTAATCATTACCGGCCTTTAGCAAAATTTTTGAAAAGTCAATACTGAACCGCATTACTAAATTTTGCGACACTCATGACATTATTAACAGTAAACAGTTTGGTTTTCGGGCAGGACTATCGACTATTAATTCAATTCAATTCAATTCAATTCATTTATTTCAAAAAATCTTTACAGATTGTCGAAACTAAAACTAGGTGTTAGGTACATTTAATATTATTTACAATTTAATTCCATCGTGATTTCATTTCCGTTCAGTTCTAAAGTTCACTTTGTAAATTATACACGTCATATACAGATATAAATTAATAACGATAGAGACAGAGTTCAATTTGAAGATAAAAAAAAAAATGCTAATGCTAATGCTACATCGAAACTACTCCATGAGTAATTGAATGGATTGGACGATTCAAAAACAGTTATTGGTCTATTTTGTGACCTATCAAAAGCATTTGACTTCGTTAACCACTATATTCTACTGAATAAATTAGGGCACTATGGTATCAGAGACAAAGGGCTAAATCTAATTCAATCATACCTACAAATTAGGTATCAAACTACAGAAGTAAATGGAAAAAGAAGCCAACCAATTCTGGTAACAAAGGGTGTACCTCAAGGTTCCATTCTAAGTCCATTTTTATTTTTAATGTACACCAATGACTCGCCGGGATGTGTGTCGTCCGAGAATGATGACATTACACTGTTTGCAGATGACACATCTCTTATCTTCTGTGACATTAAAAAGGAATCATTAATAAATAGAATTAGGTATACGATTGATCAACTCTTGCACGGTTTGTTTAATGCTAATGAATTACGTCTAAACATTGCAAAATCAAAAATAATTCCTTTTCGCTTAAGACCTGCCAATGTTGACTATTTAAATGAATTACACGACTATTTTGAAATTGACCTCACAGAAGATATACATTTTTTAGGTTTAAGAATTGACAGTAAATTACAATGGAATGCGCAAATTCATCAATTAGCTCGATATACTCAATTAAAAAAATTGGAAGTCTTTGTGGTTTTGCGGCAGCCAAATCAGTTTACTTTGCGTATTTTAACTCATTTTAATGACTTATGGACTACTGTATTGGGGAAATGCCGCAACCAGTAAAATAATATTTATTTTGCAAAAGAGGTAACGTTTCTTGTATCACTTATTTTGTATCAGGTAACGACCAGGACCTCATGCAAATAATATTTCAGTAAGGCAAGGATAATGACTATGTATTCGGCATTCATATACCAGTGTTTAATGTACCTATGCTTGACAGCACCTCGCAGAAACTGCAATTAATGCAGACATTCACTCGCATTATACCCGAGGTAGCTCCCTTTTGTTCGTACCCCGAATACGACTGGCAAAAGTACAGAAAAGTTACTTACACCTTAAATTTATTAATTATTATGATTATTTAATATTATGAATTATGAAAAATAATATCATATCTGTAAGATAACTCCATTAATCTTATGTTAAAATATACGTAATAAGTTGCGTACGTAAATAGTAATAAGTTGATATTGGGCCCGATTGCGTTTTTTTGTGAACTAAAACTGAAATTAGTACCTACAAGCGAACGAGATAGAGCAATACGTTAGAGCGGAATATGAAACGAACGATCGTCGATAAAAACTACCTGTCGAACTCGACCGAATAAATTTGAACACATTTCGTGCGGTCTTAGATTCAGATGCGTTATTTTTGGTGGGCAGTTTTAATGCGAGAAAGTGACAGCCGTTCATTTCACATTCCGCTCTAGCATATGTCTCGTTCACACGAACTAATTTCGGATTTTAGTTCACGAAGAAACGCAATCGAGCCGAATATTTGATTATCCATTATGATTATTGTCGTTTTACTTATGACATTATTGAATATTTATCTTTTATTATTCCTGACTTTTGGTTATTTTTAGTATTATTTTTACTGATTAAAAAAAACATATTATTTGATGCATTTATATTTTGATCATTGTGCTTTAAACAATTAGGATTTTTTTTATTAGGCTACGCGGTGACAGACAGGGGGAGAAACCCTGCCCACCACCCGGGCAGTTCTAACGACATGGGTCGTTTTATCTGCCCGGGATATCGTGCATCGACAACCTCACGCGTCCAGAAGGGTATAGGTACGTGAGGGGTGGACGAACGGAGATGTGGAGGAAGATTCTCCTGGTTTCTACCCCCTCCGGCCCCCCGTGAACCGTTTATTAAATCAAAGAAATATCAACAATTCACTTACTATCTAACATTATAATATATACAAGTTTTAGCTTATGTAATAAAGTTATAAACAGAGTAAAGAGAGAGAAAAAAAAATAAAAAAGAAATTATTATAATTTAGTAGAGTGAATGGTAGGCGATGAGATGGTGAATCCATGCTACTGAGTGGTCCCGGGTTCCGGCTGCAAACGGCAGGGGTTCCGTCGGGGGCATATACATCGGGAGAGCCTGCAAGAAGGCACGCACCCACAGGGGCGGCTAGGTACGTCACAGTACAAAATGGGCGACTTCGGGCGATGAAGCAGCCTCCGGACAGCACCGTTAAGAGGGGAGGCCCTCCCTCAGAGGAGGAGAGCCTCGCTGCCTCAAATCCTCCCAGAAAAATGCAATTAGGATTATGACAAATTTAACTGTATTTGCAATTTTGGATGCATAAAAGACTATTGACTATTGACTATTGACTATCGACTACACACATGGGTTATAGATAGATAGAGATTCTTTATTGCACATTAAACAAAAACATACAAAGGCGGACTTATTGCCTAAAATACAATCTCTTACAGCCAACCTTCGTGGAAGTGCAAAAATTTAGATGCCAAGAGATAAATTAAAAATTAACAAAAAAAAAAAAAAAGAAGAAAAACTTATTAGGTACATAACAAAAATTAATCAAGTAACAAAAATGCCATTTTAAAAATAAAATTAGGATTTGGAATAATTCGCAAGGAGCGAAGGATAGGAGAGGATGAGATGAGACCTAGGATAACTAGGAATTTAGGGACATGAAATGCTTTTTCAGAGACACTTGAAAGGTAGAAACCGTTGGTGCGTTTCGGATGTCTGGCGGGAGCTGGTTCCGTAGTGTAGCTGCATGAACGGTGAAGGAATAAGTAAAAAAAGAAGAATTATGAGTTGGAATCGCAGTTTTACTATCCTGACTGGAACGGAGTGAAAGACCATGACTTCCTGAGTGATTGAATTTTTCGGTTAGGTAGAAGGGAGCGGTAGGATTGTGAGGATGTTATAAAGAAGGGAAAGAATATACATGTTTCTACGTTCACGTATTCGAAGCTTAGTGGGTCTTAGTGGACTTAGTGGCCAAACTGCAACAGGGCCCATTAGCTCTCTCGCAGGGTTAAATTGCAGGTTAACCCTCAAAGGGTTAAATAATTCTTATATATTTTGTTGAATAAAAACCTCCGTTTTCTCTGTGGTAGTCATAATAATATGGAAGATCAGAACAAGGACATTTCCTTGATTCGTCGAGAGTGCATGGTCACGGCGCAATTGGCAGCCAGTGGGCGTCGCGAGTCGTCGATGGGCGTCGCCCGCGGCGTCGCGACGCTTAGCTCGGGGGTCATCGAGGGTGTCCGCGTCGCACTACGATTGGTCGCTTGCCGGATCCCCTCCCCTCGCCCCCCTCGCCTCCTCGCGCTCCCATTGGTCGCCGCGGCCCCCGTCGGCCCCTGCGCCCGCGTCGCGCTCGTTGCGCTGATTAAGCTCATTTAGCCGGGCGACGACGCGACCGCCGGTCAACCCTCTCTCGCTTAAATTGGAGCTAATAAAGAAATGGACGCGTTATGGCAATTTTACTCAATCAGCACGGGAATCTAATCAGCCCTCAGCGCGCGAGCCTAATTGCTGATAATTGACGCGCCATTGATTGACTTCGTCCGTTTAACTAACGCTAAAAAAAACATGGAAGCGACCGGCTTCGACGATCAGATCTTCGCGGAGTTTCCGGGCGCGACTCTGTCGAACTTGCAGGCGGCGGCCTGCTCGCGAGTTCTCCAGCACTCTTCGAATCAGCAGCATCAGGACGGCACCGTCCTTGTTCTGGGAGGGAGCCCCCAGCACGACCTCATGTACCACACTGAACCACCGAAGACAGTCACGGCCGCATCAGACAACATACCAGGCGCCCCCAAGAAATCGGAATCTAAGAAGAAGAACGACAATGGCGGCATCAAGAAAAAGAAAACAAGGTAAGCACTTTAGTAAAAGGCTCTTTATAAACCGCAACTGAACTTACAGTAATTTTTTTTGGAAACTTCGTTTTATTTTATCTAAGAAACAGTCTGTATATTACGAGTTTTTTAAATCATTAAACAGAGCACTTATTCCTACACGTTTTATTGAACGAACCAATCAAATCGCACCAGCCGTTTTCCTAATATCGCGTTTTTGCCGCAATTAGACTAAAAGCAGATTTTTTTTAAACTTTTTTTTAATTTAAGAAACAACCTGTATATTACTACTTTTGTGCATCATTGAAAAGATGATTTATTTGTACACTTTTAATAAAATAAACAATCAAATCGCACCAGCCGTTTTCCTAACATCGCGTTTTTGCCGCAATTCGGCGTACCTACCTATAGTAGAATTTTTGTTTTTTTTTTCATAATTTTATACACAATTAAATAGAATATTTTCTATATTCATCATTAAATAGAGAGCTATTTCTACACATTTAAGTAAAAGAATCAATCAAATCACATCAGCCGCTTTCGTAATATTGCGTTTTTTCTGCAATTCGACTAATAAGTAGAATTTTTGAAAACATCGATTGTTTAAATCTAAGAAACAACTTGCGGTGTCAACTACAACGGGCGAGCCCGTCACCACAGGACGTTTTAACGATTTTCTCGTTCTGTCGCCCTGCAGTGAACGTAGAAGACTTTGGACAGAACAAATCCAACTTCCAGCTACGTCACAACCCGCAAGAAGCCAACGCCTTACCTCGAGAGACCAGATTTCTCCGGTCTCTCGATTGGTTCCGAGTTCGAGGTCGCTTGCGCGGTCCTCTCCCTTACGAAGCGGTGAAACGGTGTGCACCGAATCTATCGCGGACCAAGGCGTCCTTTGCCCGACTCTGAACCGGGATCGGATGGCCAATGGTCATTTCAAGAGCAGTCGCCGTAAGGTAGACAACCACCCCCGCTCTATAGGAAACAATACAGTTCCCAGACTCCCCCGACTGTTAGTCGGAGAGCACAGTCGATTGGCTTGCGCCGCTCGGTGCGCAGACCGTCCAGGAGCGCCAGAGGTTTGATTCCCGGGGGAGACTGGTTGACCCAGTTTCCTACCCAGGTTCGCAGCCCATGCGTGGAGGCCATCGGATGGGTGTTGACCCGTGAGTGTGACCGACCCTGAACACATGGGTCATCGTGGCCACCTCATCATGAGCCCATTAGCTCCCTAAGAAATCTAAGAAACAGCCTGTTTGTTACAACCTTTATACGTCATTGAATAGATAGGTTATTTGTAATATTTCAGTAAAGCAATGAATGAAATGGCATTAGCCGTTTTCGTGATATCGCGTTTTTGTCGCAATTCGACTAATATAGTAGAATTTATGAACACTTCAGTTATTTTAATTTAAGACAAGCCTCTCTATTATTACTTATATAGGGTACATCATCGAATAGACGAGTTATTTCTACACATTTTAGTAAAACAACCAATTAAATCGCACCCTTAGTTTAGGAAATATCGCATTTTTGCCGCTAGTCAAGTTGATTTACTCAAATCTATAATTAGTACATATAATACATGTTTTGTGTTGACATACATAATCGCGTTTTTTTCGTAATTTCGCGTGCAATTCGACTTAAATATAGTGACATTTTCGGATACTCGTGTATATGACGCATTTTTTATTTAAAGGTCCTTTTGCAGTCGACTAACGATCACTATTCATCCATATATCTCATAAATAGGGCTTATCCTTATGCAACACAAAATGCCTTCAATTGAGACGAATTAAGCGAAAAAATAATAAATTAAACTATTCATCACTTCGGCAAAGCCTTTTTATAAATGAAAGTGACATTACGAAATAATTCAAATTTCGAATGTTACCAACATTTAAAATATGATATAATTGGCTGAGTTTGTTATCAACGAGCCATTAAATCGAAATAAAAAAAAAACCTCCATATGCTCAATGAAATGAAAGAAGAAACTTCAATCTTAATTTCTGGCAGAGAAAATTAAGATTGTATAATGAAAATTAAGAAAATAAAGATTGTATAATGTTATCAAAATAGGGTAAACCTATATACCCTAAAATTGTATAATATTAAAAAATTATAAAGAAACATTGTAGAAAACCGTATAATATAGTTATATTTGATAAGGTTTGTAAAGAAATCCGTTTATAGGATGATGTTTTTATTTAAAATAAAATTAGTAAAAGCTATTTAAAAAGTAGCGAAGGAAATCCCAGCTTGTATTGGGAAATGCTTATGTTTGAATGAGATATACTTACGGATGTGCACGACTTTCGACGGTGCAATGTAAGTTTAAAGGTCCTTTTGCAGTCGACTAACGATTAAGAAACATTTTGTATAATTCGACTTTATACAACATTAAATCTATGGGTTTTCTACATATTCTAGTCAAAGAACAACTCAAATCGCACTAGATGCTTTACCGCATATCAACTTATAGGAAAATTTCTAAACACCTCGTTTTTTTAATGTAAGAAACAGCCTGTATATTTCGACCTTTATACATCATTGAAGAGGTAAGTTATTTGTAACATTTCAGTAAAATAATGAAGCAAATCGCAACAGCCGTTTTCGTGATATCGCGTTTTTGCCGCAATTCGATTTACAGCAGGATTTTTGAAAACCTCGTTTTTTTAATTTATGAAAGAGCCTGTATATTACGACTTTTATATATCATTAAAAAGATGAGCTCTTTCTACATATTTTAATAAAAGAATTAATTAAAGTGCACTAGCTCTATTCGTATCGATATATCGACGACGATATACCTGGAATTCGGACACTCGCGTATATGACGTACCTACGAAACAACTGTATTATTATTATATTTGCATATACATTAATTCAAGGAACTATTTATTTGCCAGAGATATTGGGCTCGATTGCGTTTCTTCGTGAACTAAAATCGGAAATTAGTCCGTGTGAACGAGACAGGGCAATACGCTAGAGCGGAGTGTGAGATGACCGGTTGTCACTTTTTCGCATTAAAACTGCGCGCCAAGGTCAAATCTTACACCGCACGAAATATGCTCGAATTTATTCGGACGAGTATAAGTTCAACAGGTAGTATATATTGACGATCGTTCATTTCATATACCGCTCTAACGTATTGATCTGTCTCGTTCGCTTGGACTAATTTTAGTTTTAGTTCACAAAGAAACGCAATCGGGCCCACTATGTAAGTTTGAATTGTACGTACCGGTAAATTACACAGCGAGGAGATCGCATCTATTGTTTAATGTGCCGTACCATCGTACAAATATTTTTGTAGACAGACCAGTGGGAAGGGTTCTAGCTGTTCCTAATTCCTTACCCACAGAAATGGACATCTTTTGTATATCCCTTTGGCAGCTAAAAAGGCAACTCCCTGCTTTCTTTATCATAATCTGTCTTTTATTTAGTTTTATATTTTAATGTTTTTTTCTTGTTCAATTAATTTAGTTATGTAAATCATTTATTTTTAGACTTAAGGATGATTCATGCTACACCGGGCCGGGGCCGGGCCGAGCCCCGGCCGGGACACGGTCAGATATCTATAGTATACTTTTGTATGAAGCAATTCATGCTTGGCCGTGCTCCGGCCGTGACCGGCCGTGCCACGACCGGAGCACGGCGTCGAAATGGCGGTGGATATTGTTTTCCCGGCTCCGGTCTGCTAATCGTTCAATGGGAGAGATAGGCTTCAGAAATCTTGAATTTTGTTTGGTTAAATCACGTTTTATTTTTCCAAGAAATATACTAAAGCATTCTTTAGACTTCCTAAAATAACCGTAAAATTTGCTCTCATCACCTATTAATTCCTTGTAGAGCGTGGCGAATTCTCCCTCCGATTGTCGTTTTCTCTAGGCTGGATATACACTCCATCTTCTTTTATTAGTTTCAGTTCGTGTTTCCAATACTTCGTCTTCAATGGCATGCAATAGCTGCCAACTCAAGTTGTAAAAATTGCATTAATAACACACTTATCAATCAAGCGAAAACAGAAATTAAAAAATATTATTATCGCCAAAATAGATGGACACAACACTATAGTTATCGCGGACTCGGCCGTGGGATAAATAAACTCGGAAACAGCCCGGTCACGCCCGGTGTAGCATGAATGACTGGCCCGGCCGGAGCACGTTGGAAACGACTCGGCCGGGGCCCGGCCCGGCCCCGGCCCGGTGTAGCATGAATCATCCTTTACACTCTAGATTTTTGAAAAAATATTTGCATATTGCCTGCGGTTTACGATCTTCTCCCAGCCCGGGACGCGATGCTTGACAAGCATGCTTGATCTTCTAGAGAGCCCTTAAGATACTTAAACTATTAGGATGCAAATACCTTGCAATAACTACCTGACACTTGCAGTATGTTGTACGTATACTACATGTTGTACGTATACCACATACAACCTATAGTATATTGTGACACGTCGAAAGGCGGTTAATTCGCCAATTGGATACGAATGTATTGTAATGTATTGTAATCGTCAAAATCGCGTTCATCATTTGATTTTTTTATGTTCGACGGCTTTTATTTTACGATAGGCTCCTTTACTTATTTTGACAAAAGAAGCACTAACTTTGCTTCAGTCGTTTTTGTAATGTCGTGTTTTATCCTTAATAAACTTTAATGAATAATCTTATTTATTTAAATATTTTTTCAGTTTTCATTTTACCTATTTCCAAAATAACTTTACAGACTTAATAGGTTTTGTTTTATAGCCTCGAAACTACGATTTTTCCGAGCCGGGGCAAAAACTAGACATTGGCGTCCCTCCCCTCGCATTTGAGATTAGATAAAATAAAATACAAACGGAGCTGCCATGGAATTCACCGACCGGAATCGGGCCCATCATAATACTATTTTTTACACTTCTTGGGGTGAGCAGTGACGGTGAGCAGGACCGGCTGTGGTAGGTTTAGGACAGCTGTCTTGCCACATGTGAGCGTTCACCTTACCACCCATTCACTCTCCCTTCGAAGCCATAGAATTTGAGATGCGCAAATCGCGGTTTTAGATAATTTTTCTAGGAACGAGTTGCTGATTTTTCTGGAAAGACCAAGATCTTTAAAGAGGTGAAATAGATATTTAGCTGGCAGGCCACAAGCGCCAACTTCCACCGCGTGAAGGTGAATAGTGAAGCCGTTCCGGGTTATGGCATTTGCGAGATCATGGTATTTATTTAATTTGTACTCGTGGTCTTTTGGGATATTTGATTCCCATGGAACAGTTAATTCTACGATAAGGACCATCTTCCGAGATAGAGAGTAAAGAGTTATATCTGACGGAGGGATGTGCATCCGAGACTTTCAGGGAATTTATACTGCTTAGAGACCGAATCGACCTCCAGAATCCAATCTGAAGCGTTCTCAATTATTGAGAAAGGTTTTGTAGTTAAATGTTTTTTGCCTTTAGAGCCATCCCGCACAAACTGTATTGGGGGTTTGGAGGGAATTTAACAAAACTCACGAAAAGAATATACTGTGAGTACCCTTAAATAAACTTGCACTCTTTATTACATATTTGCATATAACTGTTCCATTTGTGGCATTAATATAGAAACTCACAACCAGTTAGACAACGTGCAAACCAGACTGTTCACACACCTTCAATCCTTGGGACCCAGCAAATTATACTATCTAATCTTTTTAAAACTTTACACGTCGAGCTTTCCTTTTCGAGAATGATCTATCGCCATATAAACTAATTAACTAAATATAGTAACACATTTTAAAGAGTAGTTGTTAACATAGAAAACCAACGCGAGTTACTCGCACAGTTAAACATAAACAACATAGGCACAGTTACTAATAATACAATAGTTGTACCTACCTATAGCCGTACTCGCACTAACCAATCGATTACACTTTACTTATTTTTGATTTTAAATGCTCAATATTACATCAGATATAACACTTTAATATGAAAATTACCCAGGGTTGGCAAAATTTTGACAGTTGATGAATATTTTATCACTTTCAATAACGATCGTTCAAAGGTAAAGACACTAAAGAGCCACCGAATTGATGTTACAGAAGAGCCATTGAAAGTTTGCATTTTTCAAAAACATATCATTACAATTTAGTTACCCAATCGATTTGAGAGTGGATGCAGTGGCGTCGCTAGACCTCTGTAGGCCCGGGGCGGAAATAATCTGAGAGGCCCCCCAGGAAGTGATAAATCATAAGAGACTGTGTCAAGAATAAAATTAGGGCGGAAAATAAAAACCATCGTAATCCATGAAAACTCAAGTCTTATTTATTAAGGTCAAGGTGAAAAACAAAAGGCAATAACTAAAATTTTTGTGTTAAACAACAAAATCAAAACACTTTCTGCCTGCGCACTTTGCTTCAGCGAACTCCTTAATAATTGCATTAAAATCCGCCTTGTTTGCTGCTTCCCTTTCCACTGACAGAATAGCCAAACCGTTAAGCCTTGCTTGGCTCATTGTTGATCTTAAATAAGTTTTATCAGCTTGAGCTTTGAAAAGCTTCTTTCGTTAGAAGCCCCAGAAACACACACTGTCAAAAAAAGTTTCAATGCTACATACACATTGGGAACAGATTCTGTGAGGTCCATTTCCACAATGAACTGAAAGACTTTTAGTGATATCCACTTCTCCGATTCTTCTTTTGGAACCCCAGCAAAAAATCCATTCTATATATGGAAAATATTTAATATGGAAAATAAGCATTACATTTATATTTTTCATGTGGGCCTCCTAAAAAAAAATACCATTTGGAGGCTCCTGCCCTTGCGAGGCCCGGGGCGGACCGCCCCCCCCCACCCCTAGCGACGCCACTGAGTGGATGGCACGGATAAAAAAACGGTTGTCACCACAAAACTTTCCTGGCAAGTAGCCAAGGACTTTTGGAGTGGTTGTGAGAAAAGATAGTCGGCGACGAGCGCGGATTGTGAGAATAAACGCAATAAAAACGTTCGATTCAATCGTTTACGCCAATGTATACCGACCGCCGAAAATCAAATGGGATTTCGGACCAACAAATTGTTTAACAATTTAAGGTGATATAAAATGTGGAAATAAGCAAATATTTTCCAGTTTTAATATTAATAATAATAATAAACTCATTATCACACTTTAAAAAATACAAAAAGGCGGTCTTATTGCCACGTCATATCAATATCTTACAACAACTAACCTAATCACAGTGCAGTGGTACCTACATGCGTGCGTTGCGAAAATAAAGATTAACAAGTTTGTCTGCACAAAATACAAATTATTATATTTAAAATTACGAATGTCCGAGGTAGGGAAATCGGGAGAGGAAGGAGAGAGAAAGGGAAGAACTGGTTACTTTTTAGACCATAAGACTTTTTAAGATGACTCTTGAATGATTATAACGATGACGAGCTTCGTATATTTGCTGGGAGATAGTTCCAGAACCTTGCACCATGGACAGAGAAAGAGTATGAGTGGAAATCAGTATTATTACAAGGAATTATGATTAAATCGTCAGAGGTTGACCGAAGCACGAGACGTGGGAACGTATATACGAAAAGCTCGTGGAGATAGGATGGTGTCGATTGGGAGAGTACACGATATAGGAGTAGAAGTATATGAACATTTCTCTTTTGGCGTACTGTCAACCAATTTAACTATGCCCTATATTCAGTTTTCTCTGAAATAGTAAACAAAAGTGAAAATATGTTACGATTTTCTAATCTTCCATTTTAAACATAAACCAATTTTATTTTGTGACAACCCTATCGGGGGATCTACCCCCATTTATTGAACCATAACGAAAGGAGCGGCGCGCGGCATACCGTTACTGTAATTGCATAGGGGCGCACAGCAGTATTGAGCGCCAACGACTGGGTGCCATCATTAGTTATTTTTATCAAAGCCACGTGGTTAAAATAAATTACTTAAATTTCACTACATGCAGCCCGTCTATGGAATCAGCTACCATCGGCTGGGCATGCAAACCGAGATTTTCTTTTTTTCATAAACTAATTAATTAAATGCATACTCTCTTCATTTTGCGAGCTCTTGCGTTGATTATTTTTAATAGCAAAAATTATTAATTTTATTTATTTTATTCCAACAAAAGAGAAAAACAGCGCTCGGGTCTTAAGTTAATAAATAATAATAATAACAATATTACGGCCAAAATAGTCTCCTGATAATATACAGTTATGTGTGTGATGTTGTGTAATAATATTTATATATTAGGTATGTTATATAATCATGTTCTCTCGATTTGTGAGTGTGTATGATAGAGTAGGATGAGTGTGTTTATATGTGTGTTTGATGGGTGTGTGTAAGTACCTACATCTACGTGTATGTGTCATAGTTGTGTATATATGAGAGTGGGTAATGCTGCACAGGTATGTATCTGTTCAAGCTTTTATGGTCTGGTCTATTACCGCTCTGATAAACTCGTTTTTGCTCATTGAGAATATGTCTAGTTCCTGAAACGATTCATCGTAGGCTTTCATAATTCGATGCAGAGTTGAATTCCTTGCTTGATTTGTATGGAGTCTGTGTACATTGATTACCCTTGGGTGACGAGTTCGGCGCGATGGGACATTTAAGGCTATTCTGCTTAGAATTTGTGGGCTGTCGATATGATGCGAAAGTATATTGTGGAAGAACGTCATATCAGCAGTGCCGGATTAGCCACGTAGCAAAAGTAGCAAATGCTACGGGCCCCGCGCATTGAGGGGCCCCGCGCACCCACGCCTGCCTGAGCGTAAAATTATCGCTGCAGCCTGCAACACGCCAATGGGAAAACGTTGGTATCAAAATCTACAGCGATTCTTAAAAAAAATATCACTTTTCTAAAAGTGAGCGCTGGCCACACGACAAATTATGTATCGCACCACAAACACACGTAAGTTGGCAAACTAACAGGGGAAGTACCAACAATCCCACGGAGGGGCGGCGGAGCCGTCCGTGATTTGCAATCCAACTTTTGCATTCGGCAGAAAAGTTTATTTGTAACAGTTCTGAGCGTTTAAAAAATTCATAAAAATTGAATATTTAGTCAAATAAATAGAAATCGATACTTATGTAGATTCACCAATATCTCAACTTATCCTGAAATATTGCCCACATTAAAAACACACTTGATTATAAATCAATTGATTGTCTGAATGTAATAATTTCTCATCAGTTTTAATTGTAAAAGTTTGACATAATTACGAGCGGAAGCCTACTCGCTTGGCTGACTACTCGCTTTTCTAAAGCAATGGAATTTTAGACTTTATCGAAAAATCATAAATCGATTCGTCAGTAATGTCCCGGTATGATTGTATTAGAGAATACTAAATAAATTATTTAATAGTCGGGTTACATAAATATGTGTATCTGGGCTTTTTGTTGCTTATAAAAAGTTTTAACAATGTAGGTAATATAGGTCTATTGTACGAGAATATTAAACAATATTATGAAGTGAATTGTAAGCATTGCTCAATAAGGCGAAAAATATTGGGCACTGTTTATTTACTTGCGGTGCATTTCCTTTTTTGTAATTATTATGAGTAAAGTAGGAGTCTTTTATTGTATTTTATTTAGTATTCGTTAATAAAAGTATGCCGTACAATAATGACTGATCTGACGGTGTGAATTATATAAAAAACGGACTGATTTTACTTATATTGTAGTTTTTGTCCAAATTGCAAAATTTCACACAGTTTGTTGAAAAAGAAAATTGTACATACCTATGTGTATATTTTTTAAACAACAGTGCCACTGTTGTAAATATATTTTATTTTTGCATTTACATTGTCGAATATGATTGAATCTGTGATAGTTGAATAATTCCTCAATTTAATTTTTCTGCGGAGTTTTGGTCGTAGCTGAGGCGCCGATTTTTTTTTCTCTTTGTTAACATTTTTGGATTACACGGTACCTCCAAAAATTTTATTACCTTGTTTTAGGAATAAAAGGGATCTATCAAGAAGTTCTATCTTATTTTACACCCTAAACTTAAGAACCTAAAGCAAACCAAGGGCCTTTTGAGAGAATTTGCTACGGGCCCCGCGCTGGCTTAATCCGGCACTGTATATCAGTCAATTTACGTCGATGCTGCAGACTCAGCATTTCGAACCTTGCCAAGCCGTCAGAATATAAGGTATAGGAATTCAGTCAGGATTCGATGACACAAGTGCCTTAGGAAGGTTTTCTGAATACGCTCTATGCGGTCAATATTGGTGACGCAAACTCTACTATACTGCGAACGTAGGCGTTATAAAGAGTGAAGCGCATGCTCTCATTACGAAACCGAGAGATCTGTAAGCTTTTCCCACCTTCCACAATGTAAAATACAAGCTTTTCCCACAATGTAAAATACTGTCTCTGACGGAGATAATTATGTAATATATAGCATGTATAAGTAGTACACGTACGTTATTAATATTTAAACTCAGTATACTGTTATTTCCTTATTAATCGCTAAGAAAATGTTGACTCATAAACGAATTTCAACAAAATTACGATTGAAACATCGTTATTCTGTATAAAACCGTAATAGCCAATTGGTAATGTACGAAGAAATCCAATATTTTTTTCAGTGTCTTTATTTTGATTTAACTAAAGAAATTTTATTAAAAAAAAAATTGCTGGTTCTGCCAAGGAACAGAGGAAACTCCCCAGCACCTCATGTGCGAGTGTGGTCCGCTGATGCGTTAAAGATACACCCACTTGGGTGGTCATTACCTCCAACCTGAGGGGGTAAAACAATCTGGCGCCAAAAGCCTGCTGCGGTTCATAAATGACACGAGGCTTAGCGCAGAACTATAGTAGGTGGCGAACACAATAGATCAGCAATGGTCGCAGTGTTACAAGGCTCATAAAGACCTTAGAAAAGCCCCACTCAACAAATTAAAAAATTAAAAAATAACATAAGAAATGAGTAGGTAAAATATTGAATTTCAAGTCATTTTAAACTTAGATTTTTTAACTTACATTTTTAATACCGTCGGTTGGGCAAGCATATCGGGATGTTCTTTTTCTTGTAAAATAAATAATTAAATGCATACTCTCTTCATTTTGCGTGCTCTTACGTTGATTATTTTTAATAGCAAAATGTAAAATACTTTCTCTGGCAGATATGTTATGACTTCCCCAGTGTTATAAGATACCTTTACTGTCCAAATTAAGGTATTTGTCTAAATCACTAAATGTACAAATGACAATAAATTAACATAAATATATCGTTTCTAGTGTCGAATGAAAGATCTGATTGAGTACATTCCGGAAATATACATCTATCTATACGAAACAAAAAACATAAACGACAAATATTTCATTAAAAAAATCGTAGGTATTAAAATAATTATAAACACAATAGTTCACTTTCTGTAACGGCAGTCGTGTTTTTTTATTGTTTTTAACATATTTAGGTACTTGTCTTGAAATTTATCATTTCTTTGAATTAATTTTTTATCATTACTTTGAATTAATAAAGTACATTTTTAAAAGCATCCTAAAATGTTTTTTCCACTTGCCACTGTTTCATCCAGCAAATTCGGATGATTACCTACGTAATATTGGGGCTGGGGGCGGGGGGGGGGGGGGTCCGTCCGCTGATTACGTTTGTTGACATGGTGGAACCCCCGAAAGTCCCAAAAACGTGATTACGTAATATGTGGACGGACCCCTAAGCTCATAACAGAATTGAAAATGCACAATCAGAGAGCTGTATTCAAATAATTATGACACCGTTTATCTTAATTACTGTGATAGAATTAAATGTAAATATAATATAAGACGAAATAGTTAACAACAAATTAGTTTTTTGGCTTCTCTTGAAAAATATCTAATTTTGACTCACACGGTACTTTTGTTTATGCAACGATATTCGTCGCGGCATTTTGTGCTCTCATATTTACTGTGATTTTGTCCCGCCAACTGACGTGTAGCGTTATAGCCGTAACAGACGCTCGGATTTGGTACGGCGGACCGAATCCGCGGATCAAATCCGTCCTTGCAATAGACGGCCGGACCGAACAGTATAAAAAATGAGCGAACGCCCGGCTTTTCGAACGCGACTTTTCGAACGCGACTTCGAGGCGTTTCGAACGCGACTAGCCAATGGGCGGCAAGCCCCGATGGTCAAGCACTGATTTTGTACGGAGCGGACCATATCCGCTCCGGACCGCCGCGGACACAAATAATAATAATTATGTTCGCCGGACTATTCTACAGACGGACAGATATTACATTACATTACATTACATTTACGTCGTGTCCAATTGGTGGCTAAAAACCGCTCTTGGACGTGTCAAAATATTTCTGTTTTAAGTAGTAAGTGTCATTACTACTTTAATCTTTACGTTACATACATATATTAATTTTAAAAAATATATAGTATCTAAGAAACTTTGGAACCTACTAAAAGTTATTCGTCGTAGAATCGTATTTCAAAACAAATTAAAGAATAGTCAATGGCTACCTACTAAACACACAATAATTAAAATAGTCAGTTAAAAAGTTGAATAATCAAAGCAGAAGCCTAACAATTGAAATAGTCAATAAATCAAATATATACGTACTAAAAACTGTACATAGTAACATCCAAAGTAGTAAGTAATTTGTTAAATAATCAAACTAAAGCTAAATCTTAAATTTAAATACTAGAAGTACATATATAATTATCATTCAAATTGGTACAATATTTGCAAAGTCATGGCCCTCGAATTCGGTCAGATTATAGAAAGGGTGGCCTATCAGCATCTCCTTAATGTTTTTTTTAAATTGTTTGTCCTCCAGTTGTTTGATAGTGGTAGGGAGTAAATTGTAGAATTTAATGCCAAGGTATAAGTAGCTCTTCTGTACTTTTGCCAGTCTTGTTCGGGGTACGCATAAAAGGGAATTACCGCGTGTATGGTAAGAGTGAATGTCCGCTCTAGTTGCGGTTTCTGTTAGGTGCTGTCTGGCATACATTAAGCACTGGTATATGAACGCCGAATACATGGTCATTATCTTTGCCTTACTGAAGTATGCTCTGCATGAGGTCCTGGGCGTTAGCTGATAGATGCTGCGCAGTGCTCTTTTTTGCAATAGGAAGATTCTTTTACTGTTTGCGGCATTTCCCCAAAATAGTAGTCCATAAGTCATTAATGAGCCGAAATACGCAAAATACACTGATTTGGCTGCCGCGAAGCCACAAAGACTTCTGATTTTTTTTATTGAGTATATAGAACTACATAACTTACTAGCTAATTCATCAATATGGGTATTCCATTTTAATTTGCTGTCAATTCTTAAACCTAAAAAATTTATATCTTCTGTGATGTCAATTTTGAAATAGTCATATAATTCATTTAAATAGTCGAAATTGGTCGGTCTTAAGCGAAAGGGAATTATTTTTGATTTTGTAATATTTAGACGTAATTCATTAGCATTAAACCAAATTAAGAGTTGTTCAATTGTATATCTAATTCTACTTACTAATGATTTCTTATCCTTGTCACAGAAGATAAGGGATGTGTCATCTGCAAACAGTGTAATGTCATCATTCTCGAATGACACACATCCCGGCAAGTCATTGGTGTACACTAAAAATAAAAATGGATCTAATATGGAGCCTTGAGGTACACCCTTTGATACAAGAATCGGTTTGCTTCTTGTTCCATTTACCTCTGTCGTTTGATACCTATTTTGTAGGTATGATTGAATTAAATTTAGCCCTTTGCCTCTAATTCCATAGTGTTCTAATTTATTCAGGAGAATATTGTGATTGACGCAATCAAATGCTTTTGATAAGTCACAAAATAGACCAATTACTATTTTTGAATCGTCCAACCCATTTAATAACTTATGGAGTAGCTTCGATGCAGCATTAACAGTCGATAGTCCTGTCCGAAAACCAAACTGTTTACTGTTAATAACGTCATGAGTGTCGAAAAATTTTGTGAGGCGGTTTAATATTATTTTTTCAAAAATTTTGCTGAAAGCCGGTAATATGGATATCGGTCTATAGTTATCTATGTTTTCACGACACCCTTTTTTGAACACAGGTATTATTTTAGCCATTTTTAATTTATCCGGAAAGGAGCCTTCTGCTATACATGAATTGAAGAGATCGCAAAGATAATCGATGGTTCGGAGCGGACCAAATCCGCGGACCGGCCGTACCAAATCCGAGCGTGTGTTACGGCTATCAACGCCCGTGAATTATGGTCAGCGCAGTCTTGAGCAAAGTTCACATAACTTAAAAATAATATTCCTCATTTGATTTCGGTAATTGGCAATATACTATGCAATATAACGAGTACAATACTTGAGGGGATCTCCGATAGATGTTTGCCTTCGATAACGCTCCCCTTCAGACCCGTATAAAGCGTGTGACTTCCACATTTTAACCGACTTCCAAAATAGGAGGATTTTATCGATGGGGTTGTATTTTTTAAAATGTTTGTTACCTCAGAACTCCATCATTTATGAACCGATTTGGATTTTTATAAGGATTTACTTCCAGATTGGTCCCATTTTTATCAAAATCCTGTTCTGATGATGTGATCCATGGGGATTGGGGGATCTCCTCAAATATTATCATATGAAGTTCCGATAACAATGCATTTTTTTATGGTAAGCATGATCTGATTCTACACCCAGGGTTGGCTTCCGGCGAGGGGACTCCTCAACGGTCAACAGCACAGACACGAATTTGTTTATATGCATTAAATTACGGCAGCCCGTTCTAAGTTTCTCCAAGACATGACTGCGGCACCCAGGGTTGACTTCCAACGAGGGAACTTCTCAACGGTCAACAGCACCGACACGAAATTTTGTATGCGCGTTCTAAGTTTCACCATGACATGGCTGCTGCACTTATAAAAAAAATTGAGTCGGTTTTTTTTTAATTAAAATTTTGATTATCAACATTTCAATCATTCGATCAATTTTATTTTATAGTGTTCCGTACAGCGAGAAATGTATAGTTTTTGGTTTTAGTATATCTTTTGTAAATACATGGTTATTCCCATACACAATAAAGGGGTAAATTTTAAAAAGCTCAAGCGAGGTAAGGGACCTGGGAATTACATTTGATACGCAGTTGAATTACCGTGCACACATTATATTCTATCGGACATGCACCTTCGTTGCATACTTTCAAAAAGTTGTTAACATTTATTTTTACACAACCACTAACCAAATACGTGAGGTATTTGGTTGTCCTCTCCTTTATCCTTCCCTGGGCAACCTTAGCATAAGTTACTGACATATATTTGTATAAGTTTATTTTAAATTTAACTTTACTACTTCTTAGTGTATTGCACTGTGAAAATTAGGAATTATTTTATCAAATGGTTGACTGTAAGATATCGCTGTAGCGATAAGTCCGCCATTTGTGCATAAATTGTCTTTTTTATAAAACCAGTGTAACATTAATTAAGTTATGTTTTTAAAGCACAATAAAGTTATTATATTCTATTTGCAAATTATATAAATATTTGCAATCGTGCTAGCAAAATGGTCGGTTTTGTTATTCGCATATGCAAACAGTTAAATAATATTAATGTAATGATCTACTATATAATTGTTTAGTCCGTAGTAGAATATAACTCGGTTATCTGGTATACAAGTGAAAACAAATATATTCAGATGGTCGAGCGTATTAAAAAAAAAGATATATTTTTTACATAAAATACAATATTTATTCATATTTATTTCCGCCTCATTTTGTGCTAGGAATGGTAGTATACAACACTCTTGAAACGCTTCGATATATTGCCTAATTATATTTGCATATAAATTAATGTAAAGAACTATTTATTTGCCAGACATATGTAAGTTTGAATTGTATGTATGTACCGGTAAATTACACAGAGAAGAGATCGCATCTATTGTTTAATGTGCCGTACCATCGTACAAATATTTTTGTAGACAGGCCCAGTGGGGAGGGTTATAGCTCTCCATAAATCCTTACCCACTGAAATAGACATCTTTTGTATATCCCTTTGGCAGCTAAAAACAAAACTCCTTGCTGGGCCCTTGCTGAATTGGCCACGAAGACCCATTTTGTTCAGGGTTGGTCACACTTACGGGTCAACACTTATCCGGCGGCTTCCACGCATGAAGTGCGAGCCCGGGTAGGACTCTGGACTCAGGGCTAGTTTCCCCTATAGGAGTCAACCTTCTGGCGCCCCTGGACGGTCTGCGCGCCGTGCGGCGTAAGCCAATCGATTGTGCACTCTGACTAACAGTCGGGGGAGTCTGGAAGCAGTACTGTTTCCTATAGAGCGGGGGTGGTTGCGGACCTTACGGTGACTGCTCTCGAAACGACCATCGGCTACCCGATCCTGGGTGAACAGCCGGGCAAAGGATGCCGTGGTCCGCGATAGATTCGGTATACACCGTTTCACCGCTTCGTAAGGGAGAGGACCACGCAAGCGACCTCGAACTCGTAACCAATAGAGAGACCGGAGTAATCTGGTCGCAATCGGAAGTAAGGGCATGAGTGTAAGCCTGCTGGGTAACACACCTGGTTATCTCGCGGTTAAGGCGTTGGCCTCTTGCGGGCATGTGGCGGAGCTTGACGGTGGACTGTTTTGTCCAAGTCTTCTGCGCTCACTTCACAGAGATAGAACGACTAATCGTTAAAACTTCGTGAGGTGACGGGTTCGCCCGTTGCAGTTGACAACTCTATTTGTGATCGTGGTATTTGTATTAGTAGGTACTCTATTTTAACTCGTTTTTCAAGGCTTTATCGTAAGTTATAGAAGATTACTAAATAAAACTTGAATCACATAAAACTTTTATCTTCTATTCGTACCTGTAACATTTATAGTTAAAACGTTTGCAATACTTATTTCTTTTATTTTTATTATAACACGTGTTTTGGCGCTTCCGCATGTTTTCATTGTTGAAATGTCATTTTCTTCTTCTGCAGGACTACTTTCACGGCCTATCAGCTGGAGGAATTGGAGAGAGCTTTCGAAAGAGCGCCATACCCTGATGTCTTCGCCAGGGAGGAGCTGGCACTTAAGTTGAACCTTAGCGAATCAAGAGTACAGGTATGTATGCCTAAATAGTGCCTGTATACTTTGATTATACCTCGCAGGTATGTAGTTATCAATACCATCTAAAATACCCCAAAAACCTCAATACCTTCTCCCAGCAGGTGGGTCTAAAAGGGTAGAATAAAAATCAGGTCAAATGTAGGACGGCCCCCCTCAAGATGGACCGATGACATTCCTTCTTCTTCTTCTTCTTTGTGGCAGTTCCACGCAGCTTGGTTGCTGGCGATTGTGCCAATATAGCAAATTCTTCTTCGTTTCCTGTGTTGTCTTGACAACGGGGTGGGAACTATGGTTAGTAGCCAACCTACGGACAAAGACAAAGGACAACACTGTTTTAGGAACCACAATATGGACATTACAGGGATAAACGTAAGAAGGGATGCCTGTTAGGGAATAATTTAGACGATGAGACATAAGTAATGGAGGAAAAGATATAGTGGGGATAGATATTGGAAAGTAGCTTTTAGGTTAGGGTTAGTCTTACTATGCGGTCTGAGGTGCTGGAAAAGTAAGAGAAGGGAGGGGGATTCAGGATTAGGATTAGGGGATGACATTCCTTCGATCGCGGGAAGTAGGTGGATGGAGGCGGCTCAAGACTGCTCGTCATGGCAATCTATGGGGGAGAGGGGGGGGGGGGGGGACCGGGTTACTTGACCCGGACGGCATTTAAAGGATCGCCATCCAAGTCGATTTTTGAACTCTCTGCCATGGATTTCCCGTTGCGTTTAGAAAAATTCATCCCCGATGACAGAAGGGACGGGGCTACACCAGCGGAACCAAATAAACCCGAAAGGTCGAACGTCAATCGGCGACTAACGATTGCTTATTGTCAATTGTTAGTTACGATTGACGATTAAATGCTTGCGATTGATATACAGCGGTCAACTTTAGATTCGCGTTTTTTCGTCGGTCGGTGCGGTCGGTGCGACGCGACCGCAAAAGCGACCGCGACCGCGAACGCGACCGACCGACCGACCGACGAGAATTGTGGGGTGGTATTTAAAGAGCAAGTTAGTCGTGATTGACGACAGATGATTGCCGCTTATCGACTAATTGATTTAGTCGCGATTACTTTAATCGCGATTAACGTTAGTCGTGACTAAATCAATAGTGATTGTAATATTCAATCGGTTGACCCAACACTGGATACCAGGCACTTAGCCATAATTTAATAGGATATAACTCAGAAACGGCTCATAATTGAGATGAGCCGATCTAGTAATAAATGTTCTACATAAAGAGATATTTCCATTGGTATATGATTTACAGCTATTGGAAAAGTGGACCCAAAATACCCATTCTCTTTTGTTTAAGGCTTGTTATTCTCCTGGCCACTAAAAACCCCACCCAGGATATTTGTTTTGTGAGTTTTAAAAAAAAAAACAATAATCTCAAATGCTGGAGGGGATGGAAATGTCATGTTTTTGCCCCGGCTCGGAAAAAATGTAGATCCGGGGGGTTGGATGCGAACTTCTTTTACATACCTAAGCACGCTCTCTTGCGTCGATAATAGCCTCAGCCAATCCACTGAGCTTTCTTTGAATGATTTTACTGTCTCAACTGCTCGTACAACTGCTGTATAGTACCGTGGTTGCTAATGGTTTCGTGCAGTTTGGCTGGTGTTGGCGTCGGTCTCTAACGGGCTGCTGGCGAGCTAGACAGTATGTAGTTTGTCTTCTACGCTCATCCCAAGGCTGAAAAAACGATTACATATCGTTATACCAGCCTGGGGTGACGGGTTCGCCCTTTGTAGTCGACGCCGCCCTACTGTCCCTAAGTCTCTGCGTAATCACTTCACGGCTGAAAGAACGATATATATCGTTACACCATCCTGGGATGTCGGGTTCGCACGTTGTAGGTGACAGCTCCACAGTGTCTCAACTGCTGTTTCTATAATTTGCAGGTGTGGTTCCAGAACAGACGAGCGAAATGGAGAAAACGCGAACCTCCGCGCAAAACCGGCTACATCGGCTCAAGCTCGCCCTCCTCCACGACGCTCGCCAACAACTTCCCGTCGATGAACTCCAACCTGAATTTCCAGCAGCAGAGCGCGCCGATCAGTTCTTCGGCGCCCGTCGACACGTGGACTTACCAACCCGCCTACGATATATCGCCGCATCTGAACCTACTATCCCCGAACTCACCGTACTCGAACTTCAACTCGAGTCCGAACGGGCCTTACTCGTCGTACACGACCATGCTGAACGGTCATGACGGCCAGATGTTCACAGCGCCTATGCGAGGACACAACTTTGCCGAGTACGGCATTGTGAACTCCAACAGTCCGCCCCAGTTAGGGGTCAGGGACTACCCGATGATGGCGGCCCACTCCCCGGGGAACGTCAATTCCCTGTCGGGAGACGACGTCAAAATCGAATCGTACAACATCGAGCACGATAAATACGGAGGGCATTTGGTTGAAGATGGCACTAAATACGTATCTTGCGGTATCAACGAAGAAGGAAAATATGTCACCAATCTATCGCCCAAATATCAAGGTAAGTCACACCCTAATTTTAAACATTGATTGCAAAAACATTCGGAAGTGACAAAAATGTTCCTAATTCAAAATGGTCAAAACATGCACATCAAAATCGAAATCTGTCAAAAGTGAAGAGAAACTTTTCGTACCTATTTAAAGTTATCAAAACACCGACGTCGGAAATAAAATGTGTCAAAAACGAAGAGAAATTTTCCGAATTCAAATTAACAAAACATGCGCGTTGAAATAAAAATCTATCGGAAGTAATAAGAAATATTCCAAATTCAAAATGATCACAACATGCGCATCGAAATCGAAAGTTGTCAGAAGCGAATAGAAATGTTCCAAATTTAAAATTATCAAAACATGAAAATTGAAATCGAAATGTCAGAAGGGATAAGAAATGTCCCAAATTCAAAATCATCAAAATATGCGCATCGAAATCGAAATCTGCCAGAAGCGAATAGAAATGTTCCAAATTCAAATTTATTTATCAAAACATGGGCATTGAAATCGAAATCTGCTAGAAGGAATGAGAAATGTTCTAAATTCAAAATTCAAAATTATCAAAACGCACACGTCGAAATTGAAATCCGTCAATAATTATGAGAAATGTTCCAAATTCTAAATTATCGAAACATACGCGCCAAAATCGGAATCTTTCAGGAGAGATGACAAAAAATAAAAATTATGAAAACATGGCTAACAGAATCGAAATGTGCCAGAAGGAATGAGGAATGTTGAATTCAAAATTCAAGACACATGTCGAAATAGAAATCTGTCAAAAATTATGAGAAATGTTTCAAATTCAAAATTATCGGGACATGCGCGTCGAAATCGAAATCTGTCAGAAGCAATAAGATATGCTCCAAATTTAAAATCGCCATACTGCACCCGTCGTGTGATAAAACAGTATTGATATAAAATGAATCACAACTATGTGATCGCTTACACTTATTTGATGATGATGATTCATGATTGATAGATGAGATTTTCTCGTACTAAATTACTAATGGGGATGTTCACTGCCGTTTTCTCAAGTGAATGGCGCTTCGCTCGAAGGAGCATCCCTAGGAGGAAGAACATAGATAAATTATTATATACCCGAGGGAGATGAAAGAATCCATAGAAATATAATGAGTGGGCAGTGTTGAAAGATGACTTGCACATTTTCCAGCCATAAACACTGTTCAGAAACCGTTTTTTTTCTCTCTCATGTACATGTAGTAATTTGTCAATGTTCTCCCTTACTCCTCATGCACCAAGCTTTAATAATTATATAGGGTATTAGATTGCTCAGTGCCATAGTACGTTTTGGCAACCCTACTTCGCCGGCGATATGCATGTGGCGCTGATAGCATTATCCAGCAAATCTAGTAGAAATTTATTCCCCCATCTATAATAACATTGATAATGAATGTTTTTTTGTAAAGGATTGATTATAAAAATGTTTATAATTGATTGATTATAAAAACCAATAGTTTAACCATTGATAACAATAATAACATTCAATTATTAGTGCAATCCATCACAGAAATATTACAGAGATAGACTTTCATCTATTAGTCTATCTGAAAATCCCACTTCGAACATGTCTCCTCCAGTGCTACATTTGGCCTATATACTTCTATACGGATGTGAGGCCTGGACTATTAAGGAAAATCTCAGGATATCTCCGGATAACATATAGAAGCATTCGAAATGTGGGCATGCAGGCATATGCTGTCGATATCTTAGACTCAAAAAGTCACCAATGAGGAAGTCCTACGGCGTGTCAGCCCAATCTGCAAGCTATGGCAGTCCATCGAAGGAGGAGACCAGGCCGTAGACGAAAATCTTACGAGTGTCACCAAATTGTTTTGCCTGGCGAAGGACAAAAAGAAGTATGCAGAGCTGACTGCCAACCTTAACTAGTTAGAGAGGCACCCTAAGAAGAACAAGAAGAAGAAGAACAAGTCTATCTGAACTTTAAAATGTGTAATCATTGCGCATTGAAAAATGTTTACCAAATTAAAAATTGAAAAAAATATTTAAAATATTGAAAAAATATTAAAAGAATATTAAAATAATAAGAACTATGATTTAAAAATACGTTTATTATTATATTATTATTTTATTTTGAGATAAGATACCGTGCCGGCGTGTTCAGAGCGCTATCTAAAGTGCGTCGCCATACTGTTATACCATGAGCGCTGCCACATTGAACATGAGAGAATATAAATATTTTTTTGTAACTTTGAGTGCCATCTACACATTGCGTTTCGTAGTAAAATCCTAGGTGCCAAATCGTAGTTCGGTATTTAACAATCTAATATGCTATATAATCAATGCAAAAATAACTCAATTTTGAAATCATGATACCTATGTTTGTTTGTTTGTTTATACTCTTTATTGTGAAATGTCACAATGGGCGGGTTTATTATCATATGACAATCTCTTACAACCAACCCTACTATGACGTATTATATGTAGGTATGTGTGCGTGTAACATGTGTGTAAGTGTGTGTAAGTGCATTCGATCGACAGAATTAAAAATGCAATTCCGTCAATTTGATCCCAACGGAAAATGGTGACCCAGCCAGGAATCGAACCCGGTATTGAATATTATGGTTTTTCGTTGCAAGTCTGGCAACACTAGCACAGAACTGTCAAAATAAATGTTTGTAACCTCAAACTGAGTCGCTGTGTTTTTTTCTCTCATCGCGTCCCGTTTTCATTTTTGCTAGGACTTTAATTTACGCGGAACTTCCTGACTGGAACAATTCAACAGGTTATGGGCCCAGCTCACGACGACTGTGTAAAGAAAAGTGCAAATGCTGAAAACGCGGTTTTCGCGACTGAAATAGTGCAAGCGGAGAAAGTGACTATTCTGGTGAATCGTTTTAAATCGCGTGGAATAATTCAACTGAATTAGTGCGATTTTAGATAAACGGACAAAAACAAAAGTGTCATTTCGTTTTGTGCGGTATTTTTTAGTGGGTGCAGCGATTACTTTTGAGGTTAGAATCAGCAATTTTTCTGTCTGAGAAACTGTGGTGCGTCGATAGCTGTTTTTTGTGCGTGATTTCATCATCGCGTGGTACAAGGAAAACGTTTTTCTCAACGCGCAGTTTTCGGGAGCGAGTTTTCTTTTGGATTGAAATTGAAAAGTTTTTTTCGGAAAATTTCAAATCCGGCAATTCGAAAACAGAAGAAATGGAAGGTGATCGAATAAATATCGAAAAATTGGAAGGTGTCGGTGAGTCTTGCAATTGGCTGACATGGAAATTCCAAATGCGTCAAATTCTGGAGGACAATGAATTATTCGATATTGTCGATGGAGCCGAAGAGAAGCCAACGGCTGCAGAGCCGGACTATGCAACAAAAATCGTCGTTTGGAAGAAGAAAGACGCCAAATCGAGACGAATCATTTCGACAGCATGCAGAAGGCAGGCGGTAATGCAAATTATGACCTGTGCGACAGCAAACGAGATGTGGGAAATGCTCAGAGGAACCTATGAGCATACATCGAAGGCAAACACACTACTTTTGCAACAAAAGTATTACAGTTATGCGAAGAAGGCAGGAGATGATATTGCGACGTTCTTATCGAAATTAATGGAAATTGTGCAACAGCTGCGAGATCAAAAGGAGACCATATCCGATTCCATGGTAATTTCGAAAATTTTAATAACGTTACCTGCTGAATTCAATCATTTTCACAGTGCATGGGAATCTGCAAGTTCTGAAAGTCAAACTTTGACAAATCTGCGAGCGCGATTAATGGCAGAAGAGCTTCGCCTGAAATCGCAGGGACAAGTCGAAGAGGTGGAAGCGCTGATAGCTAAGCGAACTTTTCCCAAGAAAACCTACAACGTCAAAAAGGGAAATTCGTCGAACAGCAACAACAAATTGACGAATAAAAGCGACAAACCGAAAGGCAAGTGCTTTAAGTGCGGAAAAGGAGGTCATTGGAAGCGGGACTGCCCAGAGAAAAAGCATAGCTCTGACGAGAAACGAGAAGATGGCTCGGTCGACGCGTTCATTTGTCACTCAGCGACGAGTGGAGACAAAGACACTTGGATATTAGATTCAGGGGCAACTGATCACATGAGTCACCGGCGCGATTGGTTCGAGAATTTCACTGAAATATCCGAACAAGTGAAGATAGGTAATGGCGATAGAATTGTGGCTCGAGGCAAAGGCGACATCAGCATTCACGCTTTCAATGGCAATGATTGGATTCGCAAGCGAGTCATGGGAGTTCTATTCGTACCGGATCTTCAGATGAATTTATTTTCATCAGGAAAGGTGACAGATCATGGACATCAGCTGAGCATGGACAACAAACGTTGCGAACTGCTGAAAAACGGAAACGTAGTTGCAGTGGGAGTTCGTAGAAACGGTTTGTTCCAGATGCTGTTCAAGGTGAATCAGATTTCACGAATCGAGGCTACAGCAAACGTAGTAATAAAGAAGAGATCGCTTTGTTCGTGGCACGAGCGACTTGGACATCAAAACGTCATACATGTGAAGAAGTTTCTGCAGACTCGAAATATTGAATTCATCAATGAAGATTTCACATGTGAAGCATGCGTACTTGGAAAACACCATCGAGGTAGCTTCAAGAATCGTGAGGAGAAGTCGAAAGCGTGTGGCGAAGTCATTCATACTGACGTGTGCGGACCATTCCAAGAAAATTCGATAGGTGGCGCCAAGTATTTCTTACTATTGAAAGATGATTACTCACATTTTCGTTTTGTCTACTTCATGAAACAAAAGTCAGAAGTAGCAAGCATCATCAAGAAGTGTGTGAAGCTGATTCAGAGGACATATGGACACAAAATTCGCATTCTCAGATCCGACAACGGCACAGAGTTCGTCAACGGAAAATTGAAAGCATTTTTCGAGGAAGTTGGTATTCATCACCAGCGAACTGTGCCATACACGCCTGAGCAAAACGGCTGTGCGGAACGGGAGATGCGAACAATCGTCGAATCAGCGAGAACGATGCTTCAGTCGAAGCAAATAGAAAAGAAGTTTTGGGCCGAGGCAGTAAATTCAGCAGTTCATGTGCTGAATAGAACTGGAACGAGCACAGTCGCGGACAAATCACCGTATGAATTGTGGCACAACAAGGAAGCGAAGGTCGATCATCTGCGAATTTTCGGCTCGGAAGTGTTCATTCACGTTCCAAAGGAAAAACGGCAGAAGTTGGATCCAAAGGCAGAAAAATGTATGTTCGTTGGTTACGACAACCATTCGAAGGGATATCGAGTTTGGAATCCGAAAACAGGCAAAATTGAAATCTCACGAGACGTCGTATTTTTGTTGGAGGAATCCATGGCCACACTGGACATCGGAGCTGAAGAAAAAACTATCGAGAGCACGGGCGATACAAACGCAAATAAAGATGATGTAAATGATGAGGGTGTAGAGGAACTTTTTACTCCAGAGGAACGCGAGGAACGTGGTGCGATATGCGACCTTGACAACAAAAATGTCATAAATCGGCGTTTGCGCGATCGAAACACAATTACAGCAGCGAAGCGTTTGACATATTTCGCATCGGGACATCATTCGGCAATGTTAGCAGTCACCGAAGAGCCAAGAACTTTTGAAGAGGCGATTAAATCGAGTGACCACCGACAGTGGAAACAGGCCATGAACGAGGAGTACGATTCACTCATTAAAAATCGTACGTGGACTTTGGTTAAGGCACCAGTTGATCAAAGAGTTATAGATAATCGATGGGTCTATAAAGTCAAGCAGAATCCAGACGGAAGCATTGATCGCTACAAGGCGCGATTGGTAGTGCGGGGATTTACGCAGCAATATGGCATCGATTACCACGAAACTTTCAGCCCGGTGGTAAAGTTCACATCGATCAGAGCAATCCTGGCGTTGGCGACATCGAAGAAAATGAAGTTGAAGCAGTTTGACATCAAGACGGCATTTCTAAATGGAGATTTAGAGGAGAATGTCTACATGAGCCAGCCAATTGGATATGATGATGAAAGCGGGCGAGTATGTAAGCTATCAAAAAGCTTATATGGTTTGAAACAGGCATCGCGCTGTTGGAACAAAAAGTTTACTTTGTTCATCAACAAATTTGGTTTCAAAGCAAGTGAATCGGATCCATGTGTTTTCGTTTGCAACGGAGAAAACGGCATGCTAATTCTGGCAATTTACGTCGATGACGGATTGATTGCGGCGGAGAAGCAGGAAGCCATTGTTCCAGTCATCGGACACTTGAAAAAGGAATTCGAGATAAAAATATTTGAGCTGAAATGTTTTTTGGGACTCGAAATTGGTCAGCGATCTGACGGATCGATTCACATTCACCAACAGGGATATGCAAGAAAGATACTTGATCGTTTTAACATGACGAATTGCAATGCAGTGTCAACACCATTGGACATTTCTCAGAATCTTGGAGATTTTGAAACAGACGAAGAGACCGATTTTCCATATCGTGAAGCAGTTGGAAGTCTGATGTATTTGGCTGTCGCTACCAGGCCAGATATCAGCTTTGCAGTTGGAACTGTCAGCAGATATTTGGAAAAACCAGCTGCAGCCCATGTGAATGCAGTAAAACGCATCTTAAAGTATGTCAAGGGCACGGTGGACATGGGAATTCGCTTCGAGACAGAAAACGATTTACATTTTTGTGGATACAGCGATGCCGATTACGCCGGAGACGTCAGTACGCGAAGATCGACGTCAGGATACGTTTTCATGTTCGGAGGAAGCGTTATCAGTTGGGGATCAGAACGACAAAAATCGGTTGCACTGTCTACAACAGAATCCGAATATATGGCAGCATCACATGCCATAAAGGAATTGGTTTGGCTGAAAAATTTGTTGTGCGAGCTACAGCAATCGAAATTGGACGTGCCAATATTTTTCATGGACAACCAGAGCGCAATTCGACTTGTGAAGAACCCGGAATTTCACAAGAGGGCAAAGCACATCGACGTGCGATATCACTTCATCCGAGAGAAATTCTAAGACGGAATATTTGAGCTAAAATACGTTCAGACGGATGAGCAGACAGCTGATATAATGACAAAGGCATTATCAAGGCCAAAACATCAACATTTTTGTACTTTGATGAATGTCATGCCAAATAATTAACGTAGAGTATTCAAGGAATTAATCTTAATTTTGAATTTGTTTGGTTAATTGTATTCTCAATTTTATTTTGATTTTGGCATTGACTTGTAACAAAAAGTGGGAGTATTGAATATTATGGTTTTTCGTTGCAAGTCTGGCAACACTAGCACAGAACTGTCAAAATAAATGTTTGTAACCTCAAACTGAGTCGCTGTGTTTTTTTCTCTCATCGCGTCCCGTTTTCATTTTTGCTAGGACTTTAATTTACGCGGAACTTCCTGACTGGAACAATTCAACACCCGGGACCTTACAATGGCGACCAAACTACTATGCCACCAGGCCGTAAATGGCTATTGGAGTTGGGGCGCTCTGGAACGGAGAGGGAGCTGTCAATTGTGGTCTAATTTGTTTAAAATATTTTAAGTACGAATGATTATCTATTGCTATTATTATTATCCTTTTGTTATTATTATTATCAGTAAAAAAATATTTGGTTGTAAATATATTGTGTATAGTAGAATATATATTTTAAAACTTCTTTTAATCTAATCTTTAATCAAGTCTAATCTCTAGTAGAAACTCTAGTCAGCTCGCAATCTTAAATCTAAAAAGTTTTAAATCACACATATAGGCACAGGCGTAAGCCTAGTTAGATGTGTGACTTGAATCAACTTGTAAGAAAATATATGTAATATTGAAATAAATAAATATTAATGATATAGCGGTATTGACGAAAGCTGAAACACTGTTACTTAAAAAATCATTGTCGGTTTTGACCAACTTCTTTTTTTTTTCATTGCAGGGCATTTGAGTCCGGAGCGGTACGACGACGGCAGCGGCGGCATAAACGGCGACGGTCACATGGCCAAAGACCTGGGAGTCAAGATGGAGGGGAGCGGTGGAGGAACGGCCTCTTCTTACGTACAGCTGCCCCCTTTTCTGAACTGAAAAACTCCTTCTTTAAAATTGAGTACGATAGCAATGACTGTGCTGATGAAGAATAGAATAACATAGAACCATGTGAATGCGAATGCCAGACAAAATTACAGGGTGCGAGGGACCAAGTATTACTATAGAAAAATGTCATATCTCTTGATATTTTTATTTCAAAACTTTGGATAATCTTGCAAATTAACATCCCTTATCTCAAGGCGCCATGATACCTGGGAACGACCATATCTGAGGAATTTCAGTTTTATGAGTTTTTTGACAAATATAAGAGGTAAGATGGTTTTGAGAAAACCGTGTTTAAAGTTTTCTTTAAAGAAAATTAGTAGTAGACTATTAGCTATTCCAAAGGTAAAAGATTCATGAATCGATTTCAACTTTAAATTAAAAAAAAACATGAAAAACATATGTTTTTTTGGTTGTCTTAACCAGCCCCCCTCCTTAAGGTTTGCCCTTACCCCCCCCCCCCCCCCCCCACTTATGAGGGGGGGGGGGGGGAGTTAAGGGCAAACTACGATATTTCTTTCAAAAATCGATTCAAGTTTCGATTAGTTTGGGAACGAGCCATTAGTATCCCAATTTCATTTTAAAAAATGTCCTTGATCGTTTTTCCCGTAACCAGTGTCCTCTTACCCACATCAGACTACCTCATTCTATAAAATCGAAGACTATCGCGGTTGTTTGACCGCGATAGTCACCGAAACGTCGGGTCCTACAAATTTCACGCGGTAAATTCGTTTTCTATCCTATTTATAATACCTCATTCTCAAGGCCGTGCCCAGAATTTTTTTCGGGGGGGGGGTCCAAAAAAAAAAAAGACGGGCCAATTTAAATTTATTACCCTTACATTAAGACGGAAGAAGCCCGCCACTGAAAATACTGTAGGTACTAACTACTAACATTTTAGTTTTTAAACCTAAAAACGAATAAGGAATAAGCATATTTCCAATAAGGTGAATTCACAACACAAAATCAAGCCTTCTAGACTTTTTACGGGCAAATTCGGTTATAACATCATCAGTTGGGATGATGACGTCTCTGTGAATTGCTATTAAGGCTAATCCGTTTAGCCTCTCTTGCCCAAAAGAATTCCGTAGGTGGGTTTTTAGGCGTCTAAGTGTGGAAATTGACCTTTCCGGAGTGCAAGTGGTTACTGGCAGAGTCGACAAGATGTTCAACAACATATAAATGTTGGGATACAATTGCCTGTTGCACTCTCCAAGCCTCGATGGCGCAAGAAGTCCGATCCGAAGGGGTTTTGCCCTGCCAAAACAACTTCCATAGCAGGAATTTGCTTTGTGCTTCGTCTAGTTCAACCATAGCCTCGTACATCACCAGGTCCTCTCTTGGAAATGGCGTTTCCTTCTCGGAACAGACTGTAGGTATAAGAGTGTACATAGCAGCCAATACTTTCTTGTGGTCAGTAAACCTTAATTTGAGCTGAGAAGTTAAGTCGTCTAATAGGGGTATTGCAACAATTATGCGGTAATACTGTTCGGGGTTATTGGTATTTGGGTTGGCGCGATGCTTCTGTACTGATGTCAATCGTGGAAGCTTGATCACTTCATTGACATCGGCCAATAAATCCTTTGCCTCTGTAAATGAATTTGAAAACTCTTTTTCAATATTGGATCGAATTTTCAATATGGTCAATAGCTGTTATTAAGTCACACAGAGGTGACTGTGAGACTTTGCATACTGTTAAGGTAGCTGCAAATACCTTCGTTATAAAACAGAGTGATACCACGAATTTGCTTGCAAGAGAAGATCTCAGAAAAGAAGAAACTTTAGTTGAGGTCTCCAACGGGTCTGTGCTGCATTGTTCTAAAGTTTCAATAATAGATTTTAAAATTTGTTTGAATTCTAACAAGCCGTTGTGATTTTCCACCCACAGCGTTTCACACATTGGTGTTAATTTCTGCCAAGTTGCATCAGAAAAGTTAGCTTTAATGCGTGCCTGTAGGGCGCCGGTTCGCTTTGGAGATGCTCTCAAAAAATTTCCAATTACTTTCACAGTTCCTGTACAATTTCTTATAGGAAGTACACTACACGAATGACACAGGGCCAATTTCAAAGGATGAGAGCTGCAATGGACAAACAGAGCTCGGGGAAATGATTTCCGTATTATTGATTGAACGCCATTAAATGCACCTTTCATCACAGCTGCACCGTCGTACCCCTGTCCCACCATATTGTTGAGGTCAATGCCAAGGTTTTTCAGGGACGCTATGATAGTGTCAGCCAATGGTTGTGCAGTTGTTTTATCGACTTTCACAAATCCAAGAAAATCTTCTTTCACCACATAACAAGTATCGACTTTTTGTGTGTATCTAACACATAGAGAGAGTTGTTCGTGGCCTAAAATATCAGCTGTTTCGTCTACTAAAACGGAGAATACCTTAGCTTCATTTAAACATTTTATAATTTCCCTCTGAATTATATCCCCACATATTGACATAGCTTAGCGGTATACCCCTAATGTATTTTTTGCACCTAGAAGTCGATTTTATCTAGTGTAAATTTCATTTTGGAAAGTCGATTCTATCTAGTGTAAATCCATTTCATTTCTGGGGGGGTCCAGACCCCTCGGACCCCCCCCCCCCCTGGGCACGGCCTTGCTCATTCTATTCATTTATGAGATGCGCTCCATCGCTGTGTGACACTCCTTGGCCCTTTGCCAATGTGTTATCATTTGATATTTTTCTACTGCCAAAAAGTCGAGGAATCGGCACATTCATTCTCGTACAATCAATTTTGGAGAACGAGTCCTGCTAAATAATGTACTCAAAAATATGTACTTTTCTAAGAATTAAACAAAGGGTTATTATACTAGCTATGTATTACAGAAATATTTCTAAGCAATAGTTAGCGTTAACGTTTGTATGTTAGAAAAAATATATAAGTATGTGCCTTTCAAATATTATTAGTAATAGTTGAAAGCAATGAAGCTTATTTTGTATTATATATTGTAATTTTAGGTATAGTTTAAGTTGGTCGCAACAAAATCACAATGTCTTGAAAAAAATATTTAGGTTAGTATTTTAATAAACTCTTTATTTGCACTTAAAAAGTATACAAAAAAGGCGAGCTTATTGCCACATGGCAATGTCTTACAGCTAACCTAAACATAGTGGTACATACGCGCATTGTGAAAATAAAGATTATTACATAACATACAGACAAGTGGAAGAATTTAAGACTAATAGTGCCCGAGGAGAGGAAAATTGGGAGAGGAACAGGAGAGAAAGGGAAGAACTGGTTACTTCTTAGAAAGGTAGTAATCCTTAAGGTGAGTCTTAAACGATGGTAAAGAAGGCGAGTTTCGTATATTTGCTGGGAGATCGTTCCAGAGTCTTGCACCATGGACACAGAAAGAATAGGAATAGAAATCACTATTATGACTCGGAATTTTTAATAAACTGTCAGAGGCTGACCGAAGTACGAGACCGTGGGAACTTAGCGGTTCAAAAAGCTCCTGGAGATAGGATGGTGTTAGTTGGGTGAGTACACGATATAGGAGAGCCAGTATATGAACATTTCTTCTTTGGCGTATCGGCAACCACTTTAACTGGGCCCTATAGTCGGACACGTGATCATACTTACGTAGACCGAAGATGAATCGTATGCATACATTTTGCAAACGTTCAAGTTTGTTGAGCAGTTCCTCTGATAAATCGAGATAAGCCACATCTGCATAGTCAAGGAGAGGCAAGAGGAGAGACTGTGCAAGAGATTTTTTTGTGTCCATAGGAAGAAATCTTCTGAGTGTTTGCAGAGGGTGAAAACTAGCAAATATTTTACGACTTACCTCGTCCACGTGTGGTTGCCAGGATAAATGTTCATCGATAATTAGACCAAGATCTTTCACTTTTTGCGACAATGGTATGGTGATATCGTTTAGTTTTAAAAGCGGAAGGGATTTTACATTTACTATTTTAATATAATTAATTATGGTTAAGATTCTGTTTAAAAGATGTGACTTCAGAGCGTTGATTTATCAAACTGTTTTGAAAATCGAAAACTATGACATTTTTTCTACACTCGGGAGCAATGAATCCGGGTCACTAACATAAACCCTAATATCTCGGAAGCTAAGAATGCTAGCTTATTCAAGCGTAGCCAGGAATGATATAACTTAGCATAACCAGGATTATGAATAACCAGGATAATGAATATGATAACCGGAACATATGATAACAGGAATAAGATAAATATGACATGATGATGATATGATATATATGATAACCAGGATAATCAATAATATGAATAACTTAGCATAACCAGGAATATGAATATTCCAATTTATTAATAATGAATATGGAATACCAGGAACGCTTCTTGTATTATTTTACCAACCTACCTACTGACATAGAGATAAAGTATTGTGAATGCACAATTTTTTTTTTCAGATGAAGACGGATATATACAGTTTGACACCCCCCTCTCCCCCTTACCGAGACGATTAACCCTTCAGGCCTCGGCCCCTCAGCCGTTTGACAAGTTGATGTCCCAAAAATTTTTAGTAAAAATTAGTAAAAAATTTTAAGCTATTGCATAGCTTTTATCGCGGGCCTAGCCCAGCGCGGCGACCGAATGAAGAAATTTCATAACGAAAATTAATGCTTTTAAACTGATAATTACGTCTAAACGAGTACTGCTTACGATTCGAAAAAAATATATGTTAAACAAGAACATTTTCCTAATATTCTTAGCCTTGAATATTTTATATTTTGTTTTTATTACATAGTGTAATTAATTTGTGAAATTAGGTCTAACCGAACACAAAAACGACTACCACGCAAATATTATCTAGCGTATTATTATGAAACCTGCACCATTTTAAAGATAATTTAATTATCTATCTTTTTATCTACGATTTTTTTCGAATAGTCAAAGAATAAAAGAATAATATCCGGTTTTGTTGCTTTATTGAATAACATTCGTGCGCGGCGCCCTATCGGAATTATTCCGAATCATTTGATTCCCCAGCCCCATATGATTCGGAATAATTTCAACATTTGCCGATAGAGCGCAGTTATCTGATATCAGAAAAAATAAAATAAATAAATAATTATAATTGCATATGTTGTTAAAAATGCTATGCAATAGCTTTACAGCGGCAGTCCCCGAGTGCCACACGTATTTTTTTATTATGACACTGTCTCACCAAAACATTAATTACTGCCAAACCACTGTACCCATAATTAAAATAAACATATTAAAATAATAAAACATAATAAAATAAAACAAATTAAATTAAAACGTCACGCTGAATCTTGTTGTGGCCGATATCGGCCAATTCGGGCTCTAGGGGTTAAGACCATTTTCAGACTGAAGTCTGGAAATGTGTCTGTTTCTGTATTTCTATAATATATATGGGGGCCGGTCGAAACGTTTACGCGCGGATCTGTCAAACGACGCAAAGTGCAAAGTGCCTATAGGCATCCGACGGGTCAACCTTGGATTTTCACGGCGAAAAAAGTGTTGATAAGAGGGCTAATGCCACCAGCATTACGTTACAGCAACTAAGAAGTTTAATTTAATTATTATTAAATAGTCTACAAAATACTTTTCTACCATTCTTAGTTTTTGAGATATTAAGGTTTACGTCGGTGACTCGGATTCAACGCTCCGAGTGTATTTTAAAATTAACAATGAGCAGCAGACTCGAAGAGGAGGTTAAAATAAAAGAGCAATAAATTTAGTTTTTATATAATATAATGTCATAGAAAAATACTTAATATGCATTCCACTGTGCCTTATTAATTATACCATAGTTTTGTAGTTTAGATATTAAGGAATCTGAGGCCAAAGCCAAACCAAAGTATTTATAGTATACACATAGTTTTACGTAAAGGTTGATTTACTTTGAGTCAGTTACAGGAGTCAGTGCTGGGACTGAGAACTGACTCACACGGTTGACATAGCGCCAGTCATCGTGGTTATTTTATCACGGTGTACGCACAATATTATAGCCAGTGGGGAAAAATGAGTTCTCAAAAATGACTGAATTTGATGGGTTAATATTTGTTGAGAAAATTATCCAATCTGCTGTTAGTAGAGTTGAGGGAAATGTTAGAAGAAGAGGTACCAAACAGAAACGTCATTTTCGCTGGTAAAATTTTTTGAGACGACGCAACTTCACCCAATGCAGTGCCAGCGACTGACCAACTACTCACTGACTTCGGCGTTTAGGTCAGTACCGCTGGCGCAGGTGGCGGGAGGAGCGAACTGTCCTTAAAGTATATGGTGGAATTTTGAAGTCAGCACTGGCTTGTCTTGAAGTTGAAGTCAGTATCTAACTCAATGTAAATCAGCCTTAATGCTAGGTGTTTTAAGACATTTTTGTCAAAAATAGAAATGTTACACTGAATTCAGAGGTGTCTATGTTTGTACATATTTTTGCATCAATTAATACTCAAATGTTATGCCGTAAGAATAAAAACGCATCGGTGAAGAAATTATAATAAAAATATTATTTTTACACAATAAATTTTTATATTATAAAAATAAGTGTTGTTTTATTTATTTTATTCTGGAACCAAACAAAACTACATGCAATATATAGTCGTTTAAAAGTTACAAAAATCGATTAACACGTTAAACGCCATAGAAGAAACGTGACCATTTACTTTTATTTTGGCTTCGCGGCGATGCAGCTAGCGAGGTTCGTGTTTATGTCTTAGTTATGTCCACAAATTAAAGAATTCTTTAATTTCGCGAGAAGCACTTGAAACCTATACTGCTGTCATAAATGAAAACACAGTAACTTGAAAAGAGACGTTTTGAGAAAAATGCGGTCAAAGTTCAGTTGTTAAATATTTGTTTTCATGAAGTAATCAATATAGATTATTTCTTCTGATCTTTAATGTTAAAAAATTGCTAGAACTTCAATTTACATACAAATATATATGAAATTATAATTGTTTAATTAATTAAATTAGATATTATTGTGTTTTAAATTAGGAAAATAATTTGATAATTTTTATATTTTTAAGCTATAACACCATAACTGAGTGGTTACTGTGTTATAGGTAAATTTTACACATTACTGTGTTCTAACCATGTAAAATAAATATATATATATTTTAAATAAATAAAAACCTCAGGCACCTTAAACACAGTAATTGAGAGGCCGTGTACGAAATCGATGTGGGCCGTGATAACCTATAATCAATGGTATAATATAACTATAGGTAGGTAGGATTTTCGGAGCCAAAGAGATACGTCCACCCTTTGGAAGCGCTCGGCGGGGACTAGCTGACTTGAGGCGTGAATCGTATCATAGGCGAGTATCATAACGCGAGAATTAGATTGTTTTAAAAGATGTTGCCAATTTTAACTAATGTTTTGTATTTTTTTTTGAGGAAATGGATTGATATTGAACTAAAGTTTATTTCTGTTGTTTTTATTTTATGAACGAGAGTTCTAAAAGGCCAAAATCAAAAGCATTTCTTCGCCCATTTTCTAAAAAAAATTACAAAGTTAAATATTTTTTTATCAACAATTTTATATGGTAGTAAAAAGTAATTCACTTATTATATAGAGGACTTTCACAACAATACATTGTAATTTTTTTATACCGTTTAGATGTCAAAACGATTCGTAAATATGTTATATTCTAAACCTCTTACAGCAAAAATTCACAAACAGTCGCCGGTCAATTAATCAAAATTCTATAACAATTTTCAAAAAAGTAGCTCACTCATTAGACAATAATATAAATGATCTTTTATGTTGTGCAATAAAACTTATAGAAATACAGTATTTTAACCTTAAATTCACGTCTGCAAAATTACGTAAATTCACTAAATGCGCAAAATTTCGTGTACGGCCTCTTAATTCGTGTATTAATAAATTAACTTTTAACAAAATTTTGCCTAAAACCACAGTATCTGAAGAAGCCGTGTTGTAACCAAACAAAAATATTTCTTAAATGCTTATAGGTATTAAAAAAGATCAAAGTAAATAATAGGATACTGTATTTTAACTCCAAAAATTATACATAGTGTTTTTTATTAAAAATATTCAGATTTTTTTTTAAATAGGTACTGTGTTTTTATCTAAGGTATCTCGGTAACTATCCATCGACAGACAAACCGAAAAATTTGCCTTATAGTACTCCAACTCGTGTTTTTGAAGAACCAAACTTGTATAAACACAGAAAATGAAGTTACTGTGTTTTCAATTACGACGGCAGTATAGAAAACGCGTCTTCTGAAGTAAAAATTCACTTTGAAAACAGGTTTGCCGCGAGGCCACCGGTGACCAACATGGCGCTTAACGGGTTAATGCGATTCCATTAATTATATTTATCTTGTTTTTGTCATTGATTATTAACATAGGGTATTTCAAAATTTGCACCAATTATTATTAGAGCCTTGTCCACCCTAGAACAGGTTAGTCCCAGTTGCGGGACAAATCGGAATAGGATTTTCCATTTGGTTCCTTTGTTTGTTTATTTCTACTCTTATTTTTATTATTTTATTATTTATTCCTTGGCGGCGATTGGGGAGGGGGTCGCCCTCGCAGCCAATACGCTGCTGTCGCTGGCGCTAGATCTCGTAATCCATTCACGATTCGCTTCCATTCTTGACGATTTTTTGCCACGTCTCGAGCATCCCTAGCCGATAATCGTTGATTTTTAAGGTCGTCTTTGATGTTATTTAGCCAGGTTTTCTTCGGTGCCGATCGCTGAATTCTCTATTCTGTCGGACGGTCTCGCCAAAGAAGTTTACGTGGCAAGCGATTATCGTTCATTCGGCAAACATGGCCGAACCATCGTAGTCGACGTTTTTGTACTTCTTCTTAGATCGTTGTTACTAGATCGCATCTTTCTCTAATGGTCTCGTTTCCAATTCGGTCGCGGAGTGAGACACCGAGAATCTGCCTCAAGCATCGCATTTGGAAGACTTCGAACTTTTTGAGGTCCGATTGTAGTAACGTCCACGTTTGCGATCCATAAAGAAGAATGGGAAGAACCAACGTTCGGTATATTTCTACTCTATATTGTGAAATTTCACAATGGGTCGGTTTATTATCATACGACAAACTCTTACAACCAACCCTACTATGAAGTGTTTATATGTATGTGTGCAAAGTAAGTGTGTCATGTGTGTCTTGTTATTGCATTTTATCGACAGAAGTGAAATGCAATTCCGTTAATATTATCCCACCGGAAAGTGACCCAGCCAGGAACCTATTTTTGTAAGCAAAAATCAATGTTCAATAGATATCAATTCCTAAATAAATAAATAATTAAATAAATGTTCTTTCAAAGTTCGTTTGTGGAAAATTTATTGTATTTATATAGTTTTACTTAATTTATTATATAGTATGTATTAATACTCTTATTTATTATGGATTGACCTACATTTGCGTTTCAAGCCGTTTTAAAATGTAAGTTTCCTTGTATAGGAAAAAAAAAAAAGAAAAATATAATAGTCTCTTCTGCCCTAAAAGGTAGCTGGACCCCTGACCTAGCAGACGTTCTCAAAAGATATATCTCTTCAGGCTTTATACAGAACTTCTCTTTTCCTTATTCTTTTCCATCTCTACTATCTCTGAAAGCTGGTCTCTCCGAATGTTCTCGCCGGTCTGCCAAATGCCATTTCCGGAGAAGTAGTGATTTTTCTCAATTTCGTATTGCATTAATGCCAAAATGGCGCTATCAGACAGTCGGGACATGTCGACGTTTGAAAATACGTTGTAATGGGTTGGTGTATCGTCGCGAACAATTCCCAATTTGTAGTCGAAGTAAGGCTTGAGATATTCTTTGATTTTTGACCTGCGAATAAACAAAATTATTTTAATAATAAAGTCTCGGTCTCAAATAGCGCAGAGCCTCAAGATTCAAGATAAATGTATATATATATATATAATCAATGCGTGTTGCCAGTGATTATTTTATATGGCACTGAGATGTAGTCGCTAACTATTGGCCTTATCGTAGAATTAAGAGCGTGTTAGCATTTTTCATGCGTAAATCAAGAAATTGGTAGTTTTTGAATTGATTTTGGTCACACAATTAATCGGTTTAGCTTCTTTTGACTTCAGTCATCGTAAAAACCATATATATTTATTTTATCTCTATTGGATAATTATTATAAAATTGGATAATTGACTTAGTAAACAGTGGATTTCGAAAGCGCGATTTCTAGATGACGCGCAAAGACTCAATTTTGAAGTAATATTACACCAATTATTATTACTAGGTAAGAAGGTAGGAAATATTAATATGAAGGAACATATCGTGAAATTTAAAACGTATTAAGAAAAGTTCGACTTTAAAATCATAAACTTGTATTTTTATCACGTCTAAGAAAGTCAATAATCTAGAAATCGACTACAAGAAAATACGTTATATCTCATAATCTAGAGGTCATTTGACAACATAAATAATTTTATACGTAAGAAGAAAGATTGTACTATAAATGTGTAAAAAAGAAAAAATATCCGTCTTCATCTTTTATTGTAATAATTTTTCAAAGTAAGTATAAAATCGTGTGCCTTGGACGGTCTAAAATCATTCTCGCTCTGGCGCTCGTCGACGCAGGATCTATGTCGGTTGATCTCCCACCACCGCGCAAGTGCCGCGCGTAATATTTACGTAAATTATAGTGCGACTAAATAATTGTGATCCCTAAGTATTTTGTGTTTTATTTATGAATCTGAACGAGGCTATTCATTTAAGCAATATTTTGATTAATAGTGGATTAAGCTTATAACAGCTGTACTTAACTTATATTTATTTTCTCTACAAACGTGTTTTGATTCTACTTACAGAACATGGGTAGAAATGAATAAAAATATTATTATGGATCAAAGAAATCTGTGATGTCACGAAAATGTAACATGATTAATAATTTGCAGAAGGCAAGAGAAGCTGCGTAATATCTATTTAATTTTAAACAGGGTGTCAATACATTTGTGTAAGTTATTGTTTTTATACCAACATAATACTCGTAGTCAGGTAAATGACAAATCTATTAGCGGTCACCCATCAACCGCAACAGTTTATTTTTACCCGACTACAACAAAGTCAAAAGGAGAGTTATGATTTTAGCAGGCCATGTAAGCATGTTTGTATGTATGTATGTATTTAAGTATGTATGTTCATCTGTTCCCTCATATCTTCAAAACTTCTAGTCGTATTTTGACAATCGAGGTATTGTGAGATTCGAGACAATAAATGATCTCAAACATGGTCAATAATATGGACATGCCTTCGGGATCGGCATATTTTTTTTATTATCTTAGGTTATTGAAAGCCAAATTTTACGCGGAATAGTAAGTAAAACTACGCAATAAGCCAAATAACTACTTAAAACCTAACGATAGTAGTTTTTTAATGTAGACACTTAGTTAGTAAATTACCCTTATTTATCATTATGCTAAAGTTCCCTGAATTACATTTTTTTAAAATATGTGATTCGTTAATAATCTATGTATTGCAATTGTTTGTTTAAAGACTTGCATTAGCTAAACCAACTTCAATAGATCTTGTAATGTCTCAGAAGTTGGCGTTATCATTTTCCAGTAACTATTTAGAGTAACTATTAATTAATGATTGTCAGTAAGTCAATAATTACTTAATTAGGGTACATTACAAAATGGTCATTAGTGATGGTATAAAATGACCGTGATGTCCAAATCATTATTATTTATACCATCACTAACGACCATTTTGTAATTTCTCAGTGTACCCTAATTAAGTAATTATTGACTTACTGTCAATCATTAATTAATAGTTACTGTAAATAGTTACTTAAAAATAATAACCCCAACTTCTGAGACTTTACAAGATATATTGAAATTGGTTTAGCTAATGCAAATCTCTAAACAAACAATTGCAATACATAGATTATTAACGAATCACATAATGAAAAAAAATAAAAAAAACGACATATATTAGAAAAACTGCTACAAAAAAAAATAAGATTTACATAAGCATCGTGTTTGGTGTCAAATAAAAGGTCTCAATGAGTACAATTCGAAAACATGTACCGAAAACCACGAAAATATGTTAGTAGTCGGGATTTAGGTCTTTAAACTTTTTACTTGTTTAGAATGCATTACTATTACTTACTTGTTGAAACATAAGAGGTAGGTACACCGCAATGAAATATTGGTATTTTTTTATTCTGCGGATTCCCTAATTTCCTTAATAATCGTCTTTTGTTTTTCGCTCAGATCAAAATTAATAGAATCTTTAATAAATACTAAAATCCCCAATGCACCCTCAACTGTGTCTTCTGCCTCGCCTCTTAGAGATATATCGTAAGTTGAAAATTGTAGTTGTTTTTAATCTACTAAGTGAACTTTTTTTTTTATTTTCTTTAATGTCAGCAATTTTATTTGTAGGACTGAAAATATGGATATCGATTTAATTGAAGAAATAAACCCTAATGAGACTTTTGATTCACCCAGAGAAACACCTAGTACAAATAACCTAAATAATCAAACATCGTGAGTAGAAAATTGTTATTGGTATTTCAGTTTGTGAACTTTTGGGTTTATGTTTATTTATATTTCTTATTTTATTTGTTGTACTGACAATATGGAAACTGACGCAAAAGGAGACCCACCCAAAATGTTAACAGAAATGCCTAGTACCAGTCACTCAACCGATCAAAATATATAGTGAGTTGAAATTGTTATGTATATTCCAGTTTTACTCCGTATTTTTGTAAATTTCATTACTTATATCGTCATTTAATTTGTAGCACTGAAGGTATGAACGGTGATTTCATTGACTACATTTGGGTTAATTTAACGATTAGTTATGTTGAGGTAAGAACTAATATCATTTTTACTTTTCAACTATAATGAAACTTGAAAAAAACGTTAATTTACTCTTTTTTTTAGGTTACAAAAACAGAACCGGAATCTATAAATATCGAAGGAAGACGCGTGGTAGATTTTCAATATTTCTTGGACGGCTTTAAAAAAAATGCAGAACAACAATCGGTTTGGTTGTTCATTACATAACCTAAAAATCGTAAAAGTAAAACGAGTTTATTTTTATAAGTACCGATATAGGTAATTTTATGTGATTATAATAATATTGCATAATCCATATTTGTATAAATTTAATTAAGATACATAATTAATCTATTTTGGACAGTCTTTTTATTTTCTTCGTAAACTTTAGTTATTTACTTATTAACTAAAAATATAGGTACGCCATAGCTACAGATCAAGATCGTTCAGTCGCCGTACCCCGCAACTGTGTCCCGTGCGTGAGGAAAAACCCACACAGGCGCGCTCACTTCGCGCGTCGAGCGGTTAAATACCTAAAACCCGAGCGCCTAGATTTGGGACAACGCTCTTAACTGTTCCATCGGAATCAAATATCCCAAAAGACCGCGAGTACAAATTAAATAAATACCATGATCTCGCAAATGCCGTCACCCGGAACGGCTTCACTGTTCACCTTCACGCGGTGGAAGTAGGCGCTCGTGGCCTGCCAGCTAAATCTTTGTTTCACCTTTTTAAAGATCTTGGTCTCTCCAGGAAAATAATCAACTCAGAAAAAATATCTAAAACTGCGATTTCTGCATCTCAAATTCTATGGCTTCGAAGTGGGAGTGAATGGGTGGTGAGGTGAACGTTCACATGTGGCAAGACAGCTGTCCTAAACCTACCACAGTCGGTCGTTAGTCCGGAATCCACCGTTCACCTCCCAGAAGTGAAATAATTATATATGATGATAATATATTATATATATTTATTTACTTGTTGATTTTTTATTTAATAGACTAAGTTTATAATTTTAACATACTTACAGTGGGTATAAAAGTATGGTGAGGTTATCGACGATGGCATCATGGGAGAAATGTATCATCAGATATTCCAAGGCCTCCACAACAGAAGGACTTGTTGTGTTAGACCAGAATTTGTGCCGTTGTATGCTTTTCAATGTCACCTTATGGAGTGCATACAAGTTAGTCTCCGATAGGGATTTCCTGTGGGGGAAAAAGATTAGAAATTTAATAAAAAACCTGATTAGAGGCAATTTAATATCGATGATCAACACATGATCGCCTAATGATACTTTTACAATTAGGAACCGTCCACATATTACACAATCACTGAGGGGTAGGGGGGGGGTTGGAGCTGAGGCTTACGCTTGATTCCATGGGGGGTGGGGAGGGGGTGCTCATCCTACGTAATCAAGTTTGGTCATCGCATGGCAATTTTATTGGTCTAAACCTGCACGGAAATAGCGCAGTGCCGCGCCGAAGATACCATGCATGCGCAATATGCATGATAGTCCACGCGCTCGTCTGCGATTGAGTGACAAGCCGGTTGCCGCTCTGCGTAGCGGCGGCACGGCACAGAAGGCGCGCCGCTGCAACTCTGCCTAGCGCGCCGCTGCACGCTCCAACTCGATCTTTGAAAGATTAACGCGGTTGTGTGGCGCATCAACTATGGCGGATTTACACATGGAGTTTCTCAGTATATATGCCAGAGCGTTTTCACTCCTCTAGTGACCGTAGGCTCAACGGCAGTACATTTTTCTCAAGTACATTTTTGAAAGCATTCTATAATGTTTTTTTCCACTTACCGTCTTCAAACGTTTTACAGACGCTGGGGTCACGTTTCTTCAAATTTTCCACAAATTCGGTTGATTACGTAATCTTGGGGGGGGGGGGGGTAAGGGGGGTCAGGCCACTGATTACATCTGTTGACATGAGGGAGGGGGGTTTGAATATCCCAAAAACGTGATTATGTAATATGTGGACGGCCCCTTACTTGTTTCGTGCATCATTAAACAATTGGAATGCAAAACAATATAGTTCAATACATAAATAAATATATTAAAAGGAATAACAAAAACTGTAATTAGAAAAAATGAACCATTGTACTTATAAATATTTTTTAACGGTTTTTTAATGAAATATTTGTGGTTTATTTATTTATTTATTTATTAGTTTCAAATAGTATTCAAGGGCATTACAGATGAATCCAATTCGCCCTTGAATATTAAAGCTAGAGTGTAAGTCTAAAAATAAATGACTACATAACTAAATTAATGCTAACATTGAACAAGAAAAAAACATAAAAATATAAAACTAAATAAAATACAGATTATGATAAACATGAGATAGCAGGGAGTTATATATACTTATCCATATAGGTACATATACGGGGTGAGTTTTTTTAACCCGCATCCTTCAAGGGGGTGAATCAATACGAGCTACTAAACAACTTTTGATAAAACAAACAGGAAAAAATTTAGGTTTTTTTTTTATTTTTATTTAAAAATTTGAATTACTTGACTGTTTAATAAAAGTTTGACAAGCGTTTGAGCGAGTTGCGCCATCTATCGGTAGGTAAAATATCGCTAATAAACTATATTAGCAATATTTTACCTAACACTAGATGGCGCATCGTACTCAGCGCTTTTTATACTTATCAATGTCTTCGCATTCGGGAATTCATTAAAACATTTCTGTTAAATTTTCAAAATTTTCTGGGTTGTCTCCTTAAAGCCCATCATACAGTTCTCGACAGCACCTTAGAAGAGATTCTGCTTGCTTGGGATAATTCTTTGTGCTCACCACTTATGAAACATTACATGTTTCATATTTACTGCGTTCGGAACTTCGTTTATGTTTTTGTTTTGCACGTCACTATCTCGCAGGATGGTTTTCAAAAATAGCCTGCAGTAGTGCCGTTTAAATGAAGCTATTACGCCCTGATCCAGTCGCTGAATTAGACTGGTAACATTTATCACATAGACTCTGAATGCCTTTGCCATAGAAACTTGGTGGTTTCGAAGCGAAATAGTCATCGAGCTATTTTTGCACATCTTCAATTTTCTTGAACCGCTGGTCTTTCAAAGGTAATCTGAGGAGCCAAGAGTGGAGAATACGCCGCATGCTGTAAAACTTCCTAGCCTAAGGAGATGAGTTCCCGGGTTGATATCACCTTCCGCCTTCCTTGGTCCTGAAATGGTCTTTTTTTCTCCAGATCATCACTTAATTTGATCGATGGAGCCTAGCAACGTTCAGCTGTAACAGTTTGACCGGGTTCCAGAGGGTCGTAGTAAATTACTCGAGATGAGAAGAAGTTTTATCTTAAGAGGGCTCCGAGCCTATGCCGCTACACAAATGTAGGTAATTTACGCTTGCCGGGCGGCGGCCACGCAGGTGTGACTAAATCGCATACATTGATAACGCTGAACAGACGGTCACCCGTCAAATCGATGTAACCCGCATTTTATAATTTTATTGCTCATAGCAAATTGCAAATAACAAAAACTGCAAATTGTGATAAAAGCAAATCCTTTTTGCACACGTATTTATTAGACCAAAATGGTCGATTTGGCCCGCCGTTCCGACATATTTGGCCCAGCGGACTCAAAATAGCGGCCGTTTTTCAAGATGGTCGCTAATAAACCAAAATGATTTTTCTCATGCTGATTTTAATGACCCATGGGCCTTTTCGGCTATTTTGGGGTCGTATATTTCAAATATGGCAATAAAAATAACTTTAGTTAATTTTGAACAGGATTATAAACATTTTTAACGAGTATTTACTTTCACGTTACCGTTATGTTATACGCGTCTTCTTCGAGTATTTGCACACTGGAAAAGATGAATCTAAAGTCAAAACTGTCAAAAAAGTCAAACGAGAGAATAATTTTGTGTATGCTGTAAGTAATTTCTGAAATTTGCTACCCAGAAAACATGGAAAATTTGAACTATATAATATAGAATATGTGAATGGGTCTTTGACTTTGAATTTGTAGTCGCTGGCTCAAATATGACGACTACATGTGTTTTGAACAACCTTTGAACGTATTTTGAACCGATTTGAACATATTTGTACTTTTGGCCAGAAAACTTAAACTTTTGTACTCGGTGTCATCATCAGAACTGGTCAAAATAAATGTACCGTGGCCGTTTTATTCTACACTATACTACACTATATATAAATGATTGTACACATTCTACCTTGTTTGTAAGGAATTATTTATTTATATTTATTTATGTTTATATTTTCAGCATCATATTTGAAATGTACGACGCCAAAATAACCGAAAAAGACCCATGGGTCTTTAAAATCAGCACGAGAGTAATCATTTTGGTTTATTAGCGGCCATCTTGGAAAATTGCCGCCATTTCGAGTCCGCTGGGCCAAATTGTCGGAGCGGCAGGTCAAATCAACTATTTTGGTCTAATGAACACACGTGTGCAAAAGGATTTGCTTTTATCACAATTTACAGTATTCTTTCAAAATATAAGACAAACCGCTTCCACTATCAGGATAGCAGATACTTTATGATTCTGAGTTAAGAAATAAAAATGGATAATGCTTAAAACAATTAATAACATTGTTATTCTCATCAGTACGAGGATAAAATGTATGTCGAGAAGGATAAAAAAACAGTAATTATTATAGGTATAAATAGCTACACCAAAACTTAAATTATTTCAAAAAGCAGTTACCTTTATAAATAAACTACTTCCGACGGAAAGAAGGTACAGATAGATTTCGCGGCTTAATGTGATTATATATTTTTGAACAACTTCAAATAAGTAATTAAAATTAATAAAGAAATAAATTAGTGAATGCCACTTTTAAACAGTCTCGAAGAGGAGTTTTGTAGATTTCACTCTGTGCTCCCCGGGATTCGCCCGTTAGATGAACAATTGGAAAGTTCACGAGCACCTTTCTTCTTCGGGCCGCAGACTGGTGACATTTGGCATCGGCCGTCGCGTTCCCCCCACGCCACAATCCGAGTGGCGATACCGAACCGGCGGCATTAACAAGGACCGGTTTGGTGAAGTCCACTGCGAGAATCTTGAGGCCTTTCCATCGCCTTCTAGTAGTACCGCCGAGGACTTGTGTGTCGTGTGATGCCGTAGTAGGGCGGAAGAAACCCCGCGGTGGTTTCGCGGCCCCGTGGTGGTCTTCCGAACTCTGCGATAATTTTAAATTTAATATTTTAAATAATGTAACGTAGCGATTGAAAATTAATGTGATTGAAAATTGTTATTTTTGTGATAATTGTTAATTTTCTGCTGATCGATCAAGGTGAACAATGTATGAGATGAAGTTAAAACAAAGAAAAATAAAAAAACTCAAGTTTCAATTTTTTTTAAACTTTTTCTATACTATTGAATATCTATGATATTGAACATTTTCAAAGCCTATTTGATTTTAAAATGTTTTTCAAAGGATTTTATTTTTCTATGGTTTTAAAATATTTCTAAGTATTCTGTAGTTTTGAATATTTTCAAAGACTATTTGACTTTAAAATGATTTTCAAATTATTTTATTTTTCTATGGTTTCAAAATATTTCAAAGTATTCTATAGTTTTGAATATTTTCAAAAACTCTTAGATTTTAAAATGATTTTCATTTTTTTTTAATTTTCTATGGTTTTAAAATATTTCTAAGTATTCTATAGTTTTGAATATTTTCAAAGACTATTTGATTTTAAAATGATTTTTAAATTATTTTATTTTTCTATAGTTTCAAAATATTTATAAGTATTCTATAGTTTTGAACATTTTCAAAGACTATTTGATTTTAAAATTCCCGTGCTTTTTCTGGTTTAAATGACGTGTCGCAACCTTAAATCAGTTCATATCCTATCAATGCTCTTTGTAAGCTAAATATCTTACAGCCAACCACTTATTTTCAACTTACGAAAATGTTACATCTGCATGCCGAAATGTCCTTCGTTGCTCACTCCTGATAGCGAAACTGCTTTTCAAAATCAATATTCTACCTGTACATGGTTTATGCGTCTTTCAGTATTTTTTTATTGAATTTCAGGTTTTTCACGCAAATTAACTAAACTATTCGAGATTACAAGTTTCGAATAGTGGTCCCTTCAGAAAATATTTTCAATTGTTTTACGCTTATTGGAGTCGATCTATTTTTTATATAATGAGCATCGTATCGATCGAATCTTGGGGTTTAAAACTATCTCATTTTCTTATATCTCGGACTGAAAACAACATCGCTTTCTCATGTCTTCAGACTGAAATTTCACGCTGATTCTATGGCGTTTCTCAAAAAACGAAATATGTTTTCTTACGCTTCCCCATTAACTAAAATACATGTAGAGTATTATAATAAGTTATAACAAAGATGGCATAAACGTCCATTAATAAAAAACAAATATAAAAAATAAAATACTTACTGCTGTTTGCTTTCTCGTGACGATGCGTGACGACGCGGCATTGCGGTGTAGAAGAATAAAATATTACTCGAGCGGGAACTGATAAGAGCTAACCGAAAAAGGCGTGCTCCCGCTTCCAATAGCAGCAGGGAAGTGAATCTATTTCATAATGCGCCTGTGTATTTATTAACGCGGCCAGCTCATACAAAAAATGTATGGAGAATCTGATACCTGATTTTCTGGGATTTATTGTATAAAATCCTATTACAATGATTGAAATTTAAATAGCTTATAGTGAAGATATGTCATTTAACTTTCTTTTATAATAATTTGTAATTCAAATTAGTTATTATTTTCCCAGTGAGGACTAAAACCCCGCGCCCATTTTTGTATATTTTCTCGGGTGTTTTTATAAAAAACTACGCAAACTATTGCCAAATTTATTAGCTCAACTTATAAATGACTTATTGATAAAAACGAGTGTTTTTTGTCACTGCTTTTATTAGCGTAGTTTTAGCGGAACAACTAAAACGCTAGACCCTAATTTGAGAAATTTCGTGCAGCACCCTCTTAATGCAATCAATTTCAGAGCCGAGTTTCTCTTCGCACACCTAATAAAGTGCGCCGCCATACTGTTATACCACGAACGTCGTCATATTGAACATAAGAGAATATTAATTTTTAGAGCCATGGTGCCATCTACACATTGCGTTTCGTGGTAAAATCCTAGCGGCCAAATCGTAGCACATCATTGAGCAATCTAATAAACAGTGACGGTACCTTCATATAAGCCCAAAAGTCCGGCTTGCATTTTCTTTAAAAAAAAACAAATAAATGAATTTGCTAGCGCCTACTAAAGCTATCTAGCGCGCACGGTTCGCTCCATGCGACAAAATAGTTATTGACAGAGGAGCGACAATTATCGACAGGGCGCAATTGCTACCACGTACCGATGACTGATTTCAGCCAGTCATCTCGCTAGCACACATGGACATGCAACGGGGCTTTCAAAATCAGTGTTCCTATCATTTTAACCTGTGGCAAATTACGCAAAACAATATTATGTATATATACGACTTTTGTATTGCTAGCTAAGCCCGGCTTGCATAGCATGACGTTGAATGCGAACGTGTCAGAAAGCGCAACTTCACTCTCTATTTGGATTGGATTTCTTTATGCAAGTGACGTTGCAGATTTTTTATGGTGTAATTTCAATTAATTTGTGGTTTTTATTGCCTGATAAACAATGGAGGAAATTGTTCCTTGTGGTGAGTTCTATCTTAACCCCTCGAGCCTCAGAGGGACCGATCGGACTCAAACGTTAAAGCAGTTGCGCCTCGTTGGGACCGATCGGACTCTAAAGTTAGTATTCTAAAGTTCTAATATGCAACAATTCTAAAGTGCAACAACGGTTTGGGAGAAATTAATATTTTGGTCGGCCGCCATAATAAATCTAAAATTTCCATAATTATACATAGTCTTTCAAAGACATGCGCTCGCGAAATCTCGCAGCTCGAGGGGTTAACTTGATTTCACTCGCTCAAGCAAATAAAACGGTATGCGACTGCTGATAGTATATGGTAAATTCTGTCTAGCAGTAGCATGTCTTCAGTGTGCTTTATTAAATCTACGACATAAGCAGTAAATGTCAAACTGAACATTGTAGAGTGAAGAGTTACCACTTTTTTTTTTACTATAAAAAGCGTAAAAAACCCAAAAAGGTATGTCGGGCTTGCCTCATTCACCAACCCTGGGCATGTCACTGCTAATACGCTATATAATCATTGGTAGTACCTTATAGGATGAATCATTAATACAAGATAGTATTTCTCCAATCAGTAATACTATATAGTATTTCTTAATAAATAAATGAATACCTCACTAAATTGCCTTCCTTGTCAACTATCATGTCGTCCAGAATTTCTTCCTCGTATTGTCCTAGATTTTTGAGTACATGATTTTGGCTATTTGGTTTGCTTAGCCAGCTCTCCGGTGCTAACTTATCGACGTTTCTTTTTAAAGCTGGATAGAGTCTTTTGATGACCTCGAAGATGGGGTCGAAACCTTTCTGCTCATCGCCAAATTTCTCATCATAGCTGAAAGAGAAAAAAACATATATTTTCGACCCACAGGGTAGAGATTACAATGCCATCTATTAGTCTATTTGAACTTTAAAACGAGTAATTATTAGATATTAAAACCTGTAGAATAAATTCGAAATTGACATCTTTAAGTAAATAATATTAAAATAATGAGAGCTATGATTTTAAAATTTGATTGTATTACTATAATTATTTTGTATAAATATCTTAGGATAGGATACTGTAATGGCATATTTATAACGCCACCTATTAGGTTGCTGGACATAAGAGAAGATTAATCAATGTATGGAACTATGAGTGAAATCTACACATTGTCTCATAGTAAAATTCTAGCTGCCAAAACGTAGTATGGCACTGATCAATCTAATACCCTAAAAGTCTCAGCTGCACAGTCCTCCATCTAGATATAACTCTTCACTGTCTATCTCGAAAGAGAAGAAACAAACAAACAAAATTGAGGTCCGTGGCTACTATGACTCCTAGGTCCTTCTGCGAGTGCACAGAGTATACTTTTGCTCAATCTGGGTTCTCAACCTTTTTGAGGCTATTACCCAAAAAGCGGGTAATACCACCTTGATCAAAAAGTATCAGGAATCACCACCGTGTGGCGCTCCCAGTCTCCCGATTTCAATTATCTTTTTATGTTAAGTTGGCACGTCTGTCCGTGACATCTGGTAACATTTTCAGATCGATAGATTGATATTTGTAAAAGTTACGACGTGTAGAGTTCATCTGCAGTGAGATATCACATGTATTTTTTTTAATGCGCGATTTCTAAACTGAAAAACTGCACATGACCTTGACTCAGACTAACAGTATAAGTAGAATAAAGTAGTTACCCTTTGAAGATACTTCTAGAACAGCATAATCCGAAGACGGTGGTGCAAGATTTATTTCCTGAACGATAAGACTCTACCCTTGCGATTGCTTTGTTAAAGTGAATAATTAAACTCAGATACTGAAAATTGAAAGTAGCCATCGTTAAACACAATATAAGCTGAATATAACTGAATTATCTGATTAACAGAAATAAATTAAATTAACTGAAATTAAGAAGTAACTGAAAATATCACTCCTTTTGAGCCACAACCCATTTAGGGCTACTTGCACCAAGCTCGGTTAAGATATATAACCATGTTTAACCCTTCAGGCCTCGGCCCCTCAGCCGATTGACAAGTTGATGTCCCAAAAAATTTTAGTAAAAATTAGTAAAAAAAATGAATTATGACACTGTCTTACTAAAACATTAATTACTGCCAAACCACTGTAGCCATAATTAAAATAAAACATATTAACATAACAAAATAAAACAAATTAAATTGAATTGAAATTAAAACAGGGCCGTCACGCTGAATCGTGTTGTGGTTGATATCGCCCAATTGGGGCTCTAGGGGTTAAAGAGCCTAACCGCAATTAAATACTCGAAACTGCTTGCACCATGCTCTGTTGAGGGAATTTAACTGCAGTTAAATTCCCTCAACAAGCAGTTAAATTCCCTCTTGCTGCTGTTTGCAAATTCTGCTTAATTTATAACTTATGCACTACCACCTGCCAAAATATGAATGTATTTTTTTTCCTTCCTTTTTATTATTATATATACATATTTTTTATTTTTTAAATTTTATTTTATATAATACGTATTATAACTATGTAATGTAAATACATGAATGTGTATGTAAATGTAATTATGAAACGAATAAATAAATGACTCCTTGGGGATTGGATGGGGATAGAAGCCTCTGATCTTTGGATATACCATTAACCCCTCTTATCACAGGGTAAAAATTCAGCCGTCACTTCTGCGTGTGATAGTTTATATTGGATTTCATATCCAATATTGGATCGCTCACATTCCGCCGCGGGTAGGCTTGCATCCAAAGATGGACGGGTCACATCAGTCGGATTAAGCTCGGGCAGAAAAGACGACTATAGTCGTTATAACTGCTCGGGTGGTGGATGGATTGGCTTCTGTCTCCATCCACCTCGTTGGAGTAAGAAAATGAAATGCAGTTAAATTCCCTAATCGAGTCCTAGTGCCCGGTTAGCGACACTAACCAGCTGTTAGCGAGCTGTGAAACGCTAGCTGACAATTTTTAAGGTTAGATTTGATTGCGTCGCCTGGGCCCCGGTTTTTATGCTTATTTTGACTTTTTTTGGCTATTGCGCTCCTAAAATGTTTTCCGATATGTCTGATGTTGATGAGGAAAGATGCGAAAGCGAGATATGAGCAAAAGCGTTTGGCAGTTTGACAGCTGTTGAGCTGAGAGCCTCCAGTCCGCCATTTTGAGCTGTGCTGTGATTGGCTGAGGCGAGCGATCTCGATTTCAGTTGTCTTTCTTTATGTTCGAACACTCAAAAATGGATTTTGCAGACTCCGACCGACATTAGTTTTAAGCGGGACGTCCAAATAGTTGGTGAAAGCCGACATAATTTAACCGGCTGTTAACCCTTCAGGCCTCGGCCCCTCAGCCGATTAACAAGTTGCTGTCCCAAAATATTTTACTATAAATTAGTAAAAAAATTGAATTACGACACTGTCTCACCAAAACATTAATTACTGCCAAACCACTGTACCCATAATTAAAATGAAACATTAACATAATAAAACATAATAAAATAAAACAAATTAAATTAAAATAAAATTAAAACGGGGCCGTCACGTTGAATCGTGTTGTGGCCGATATCGGCCAATCGGGGCCTGAGGAGTTAAATTGTGTATCGTGGCTAGCTAACCACAGTTAGCAAAAGTTAACAGGCCGGTTGGTGCAAGTCATTCTTAATGCGTGGGAATAATAAGTGCTAAGAGAATGGCACCAATGGAGCATTTTTGCGATTAGCACAGGTCTTTTTATAAGACAGGATGCGGCCAGATCAGCAACTAGGGTTGTCGACTACAGCAGGCAAGCCCGTCACCTCAGGAAGTTTTAACGATTAGTCGTTCTATCTCCCTGGAGTGAGCGCAGAAGACTTGAGGACAAAACAGTCCACCGTCTAGCTACGCCACATGCCCGTAAGAGGCCAACGCCTTAACCGCGAGATAGCCAGGAGTGTTACCCGGCGGGCCTACACTCACGCCCTTACTCCGGTCTCTCGATTGGTTACGAGTTCGAGGTCGCTTCCGCGGTCCTCTCCCTTACGAAGCGGTGAAACAGTGATTACCGAATCTATCGCGGACCACAGCATCCTTTGCCCGGCTGTTCACCCAGGATCGGGTAGCCGATGGTCATTTCAAGAGCAGTCGCCGTAAGGCCCGCAACCACCCCCGCTCTATAGGAAACAGTACTGCTTCCAGACTCCCCCGACTGTTAGTCAGAGTGCACAGTCGATTGGCTTACGCCGCACGGTGCGCAGACCGTCCAGGAGCGCCAGAAGGTTGATTCTTAGGGGAAACAAACCATAAGGCCGATATAACAGGCTGTTATATGGCTTATATTGTTATACTTTCCTGGGTTGACAGGTTCGCCATTTATAACAAACAACACTCCACTGTGTTCTCTTACCCATATCAGACTAACTTTATTCCTTTTTGAGACGCTTTCTAGTACTGTGTCGCATTTCTTAGCCAGTGGCAGGCTTAGGACAACTGTCTTACCACATGTGAGCGTGCACATTACCACCCATCCACTCCCCCTTCAATAAATAAAATACAAACGGAGATGCCATGGAATTCACCGGGTCGGGCCCATCAAAATACATTTTTTTTTTACACTTTTGGGGGGTGAACAGTGGATTCCGGACTAACGACCGGCTGTGGTAGGTTTAGGACTGCTGTCTTGCCACATGTGAGCGTTCACCTTACCACCCATTCACTCCCCCTTCGAAGCCATAGAATTTGAGATGCAGAAATAGCGGTTTTAGATATTTTTTCTAGAAAGGAGTTGATTATTTTCCTGGAGAGACCAAGATCTTTAAAAAAAAAAAGGTGATTATAGATGTATTTGTATATGACTATAGATGTATTTGTATACGCGTAAATATTTATAGTTTCATATTTGTCGATTTAAAAATAAGTACTAACATATAGTTTAAGTTGACAGTGCACACTTAATATCTAGTCATTAAAAGTCTGCCTTAGAACAGGCCTACGCCTAGTTAGGGGACTGTGTCAAACATTAAAAATAATGTCGCATCAATTTCTTGCTAACATCTTACTTACAAATATGACATTAATTGTTTACTAGATGTGTTACTAAATAAATAAATGAAATAAATAAATAAATAGAGAAAGATCGAGAAAACCAGAGCTCGAACCAGCCCGACCTTAGTCCGCTGACTAAACGGTGATTGTAGATATGTGATTTGTAGATATGTCCATAAGTTAGATAAATAAGGCTCTACTGCAAAAACTACTCACTCGAGGATGGTTTCGGACTGATTGAAATTCCGGGTACTCCTTCATTTTCTCCAGTCGCTCAACCACTGTATCCGGATTCAATGAGTAAATGCTGAAGTTTACGCGTTGGGTATGCAGAGGTATATCGTATTTCTGAAATTACATATATTATTTCAAATTTCAAATTATTTATTGAGTTCAAATTATGAGTACATTCAATACACAAAAGTCTTAACCTAACTAGGCTGCCGCCTGTTCCAAGGTGGGTCAGGGCCAAATTCTTTGCAAGCGCTATAGGAACTCGATGTCCCTCTTGTTTGAAAGCAAAAATAAAATATTAAAATGTCCCAAATGACTTGTTTGTGTTTAATTTATAAAACTTCAGTGTATTTTACACTTAAAAGTCAATTAACATTTTAATTACTTAGTATTAAAAACATTTTAAAATTAAAAACAAAATTATGATTGTTTTTCCTCCCATACAAATTTCAAGTGTCTTCATTCCGATTTTTTACACATCTTGGTAAGTTTTGAATAAAAGAAAGCACCGTTGCATTTGCGGTTTACTTTAATCATATACTTTGTTATGCATTTAACAGTCTTTGGACATATAATTTTGCTAAAACATTATATTTTATTATTTAAAAAATAAATTGGGCTTGTCCCAAATTTCATTCCGGTGTGCGACGCGATATTGTCGCAATTAGCGTCGGCCGATTTATTGTTTATTTGTTGTGTGAACATTAGCCCTCCAGCTGGTAACAGATTTCCCCCTGCCATTATTTTATTTATTTATTTATTTCCGTAATTCAAGTTACAAATTACAAAGAAAATCCTTATTCTAACAAAAAAACAGTTTATAATAAGTGTATATATTATACCTAGCTTAGCCCCTTGAGTATGATACGACCAAATCTGGTTCTGAAACAATTATCCGTTGAGTATGATACGATCAGATCTGGTTCCGCGTTTTTTTCACTTCTTTGACGTTCTCATATTTATTCATAATTATCTAATTGTTTTACAAAATGATATTTCAATATTCTATATTCGAAATTTCAATGCAATCATTGTGCAGTTGTTCTTTTTATGATTGGTGTAGTAGTTTCGTAGTTATAGTACTTTAAGGTCGATGTCGCCGAAAATCCTGCAAAAGAGACAGATGCATCCATGAAAATACCCATTTACTCCAAGGGTTAGAAAGGAAATTCATCTTTTGACATAACGGTTTACCACCTCACTAGGTATGAACCTGTGTTGAGGTGGTACTAACATCGATGAATTCTTTTGAGACGAGAGGGCAAATCTTATCTAATACTTGAGTACAATTTAAAATTTAAAGTTAAATTTAAAAACATCAATAAAATTATAAACTAAATTAAAATTTATGAAAATCTACTAAGTTATATGGAATAATAATAATTTTTTATATATTAGATATAAACACATATTATTATACATATGATATATACCATATATAGATATATATATTATTATAATATATATTATATATATTATCTAACGTATATATACTAATATTATATATAAATTCATACATATATTATGATAGTAGGTATATAAAATAGAGTTATAATATATAAAATATAATTCCGTTGTGCTATATATTTTTACAGAGTGACACATTCCGTTGTGACACAATGCAAAGAATTTGGTCCTGGCCCAGGTAGACAATTTATTTTAATTATCCTAAGAAATCTATAATATTATATTTGTATAAATAAACAAAATCATACTTAACCCCTCAGGCCTCGATTGGCCGATATCGGCCACAACACGATTCAGCGTGACGGCCCCATTTTAATTTTATTTTAATTTAATTTGTTTCATTTTATCACGTTTTATTATGTTAATATGTTTTATTTTAATTATGGATACAGTGGTTTGGCAGTAATTAATGTTTTGGTGAGACAGTGTTATAATAATTTTTTTTTACTAATTTTTACTAAAAATTTTTGGGACATCAACTTTTCAATCGGCTGAGAGGCTGAGGCCTGAAAGGTTAATGTAACAGAAATATCTTAATTACCTAATAAAAATTCGTAAGAAAATGTCATGAAAATTGTCAATATTATTTTATTTTAAATCATGATAAAAATTAATATATATTTATATATGTATTAATAAGTATTAATATGTATTAATAATATACAAAATAATTTCACAAAAATTAAAATAAAATTACATTTAGAAATCATCAGTTTATATTACTACATATACTATTATGTTTTTATTATAAAGATTCAATTATTGAATAAGGTGTTCAATATCTGCATTTGTACAATTTAAGAGGTAGGCACTCAAACTATTTTTAAATTTATATGAAATTTTAATGTCTTTAATGTTTGGTGGTAAGCAATTATAAAATTTGGGGTCAAGATAAGAGAAACTGGATTGGCCAAAAGCGGATCTCCTGAGTGGTATTGCAAAATTTGTTTATTTCGATCTTGTTACACGAGATTGCTGGCTTTTTTTCTGTTCTCCTAACTCAATCTGGAATTTAGTGAGAGTTACCAGCACAAACATTTTCTCAAACTATTATTATTATATTAGTATATTATATTAAACAGGCAAGCAGCTTAACCTTTCCGAAGCCAGCCTTCGTGTGCAAAAAAGGCACCGCACCATTATGGTTGATTTTGTATAAACATTTAAACAATACCATTTTTTTCAATGAATTCTACAACTACATTTTTTTCAATTAGGGCTAGTTTCCCCCAGGAGTCAACCTTCTGGCGCTCCTGGACGATTTGCGCACCGTGCGGCGTCAGCCAATCAATTGTGCATTCCGACTAACAGCCGGTGGAGTCTGGGAACAGTAATGTTTCCTATAGAGCGGGGGTAATTGTTAACCTTATGGCAACTGCTTTTGAAACGACCAATCGGTTACCAGATTCTGGGTGAACATCCGGGCAAAGGATGCCATGGTCCGCGATAGATTCGGTAGACACCGTATCACCGCTTCATAAGGGAGAGGACCGCGCAAGCGACCTCGATTCTGTAACCAGTCAGGAGGCAGAAGGTATCCTGAAGGTTGATTCCAGACGGAGATATCCTTCCAAACTGGTAGTCAGGGGGTGAGGCTGCCCGCTGGGTACCTTTCCCGGTGCCTCGCCGTAAGGCGTTGGCCTCTGACGGGCAGGTGGCAAAGCTAGACTGTGGATTGTTTTTCGTCCCAAGTCTTCTGCGCTCACCTCATGGGAGACACAATGATAAATTTCATTAAATCTTCCTGAGGTCTCGGGTTCGCCTATTGTAGTTGACAGCTCTACATACACATTTTTGAGGGTTTAAAACATGCCATCTTGAGTTTTATTCCCATGGCTGGCTTTCTAAGGGTTAACGTTATTAAACATCACTCAACAAACTCAATTATTGTCAGATGCCCAAATTCAAACCTACCTAATAAAAATAATATAAAAAAAATATTATTTAAGGATTATTTTGATTTGTTAACCCTTGGAGTAAATGGGTATTTTCATGGATGCATCTGTCTCTTTTGCAGGATTTTCGGCGACATCGACTTAAAGTACTATAACTACGAAACTACTACACCAATCATAAAAAGAACAACTGCACAATGATTGCATTGAAATTTCGAATATAGAATATTGAAATATCATTTTGTAAAACAATTACATAATTTTGAATAAATATGAGAACGTCAAAGAAGTGAAAAAAACGCGGAACCAGATCTGGTCGTATCATATTCAACGGATAATTGTTTCAGAACCAGATTTGGTCGTATCATACTCAAAGGGTTAATGATTATATTTCTTGTTTTTTTAAATTTTACTATATCAATTTTGTAATTTTGTGACTCTTATTCCGGGTCTTCTGAAAGGCAATATTCAAGGACGATTATATTTTTTCTTTTCTTTCTTCAATATTAAAATAAACCATAAAATTTCCCTAATAATAAAATAATAAAATAAAATATTATTAAAACAAAAGTTATATCTTTAATTCCCCTCCACTTCCTCCTATCCCATTCCTAGGCGACTGTATATTTTTACTATCTTTAACCCTTGGAGTAAATGGGTATTTTCATGGATGCATCTGTCTCTTTTGCAGGATTTTCGGCGACAGTACTATAACTACGAAACTACTACACCAATCATAAAAAGAACAACTGCACAATGATTGCATTGAAATTTCGAATATAGAATATTGAAATATCATTTTGTAAAACAATTAGATAATTATGAATAAATATGAGAACGTCAAAGAAGTGAAAAAAACGCGCGACCAGATTTGGTCGACTCGTACTCAACGGATAATTGTTTCGCGACCAGATTTGGTTGACTCATTCTCAACGGGTTAAGTGGAAACTTTTAACTGGCATTGTAGTCTATAAATAAAAGTCAGATATTTCTCCTGTAATAGCTGTAAGTTTCCTTAATAATAATAAAATAAAATAAAATAAAAATAAAATAAAGTAACCATTTTGGTATTAGCTTATAAAAACCCATAGATTTGAAAACATTTTTTCATAAAATTTACATTTAATTATTATTTTATTTTATAGCAAACTTACAGATAGTAAATATATGATACTAGTATTTTAAAAACATATTCAAACGAAACAAATTTACTATCCTATGAATAGTTTGCAATGCTTGCATTACAAATTAACAGAAATAACATGAGCACGTTGATAGTAGAAAAAAAAAAATAATAAAGCTAATAATAATATAAGGATAAGAAAAGTAATAACTAAATAAGTTGTTAATAAAGTTATTTGGATAGAGCAAAATAGAAGTATGAGTAATTGGATAATAATATTTATTATACATAATACGATATAATACAATAGTATGTTATAATATAATAATCATATAATACAGTACATTAGTATGGCAGTTAGTGAAATCTAAGAAGTAGGAGTTTAATATTGCTATCGTATAAAACTGGTGTCTTCCTTGGAACATGCGCTGCCTAGTTTGGAGTTGTTGCAACACTTCAGACAAGAAAAACACACAAATAATCAGTGCTCCAACAGAATGCATTTATTTCATTAACCCAAATAAAACCTCTTTGAACAAAGCAATATTTATTTCATCAAAAGACACAGAAAATACACAAAATTGCAACATAGAACACTCCACGGGAAACGATCACACCAAAGTCGAAAAGCGTCAAAGCGAGGCATGGCGTTCCTTCCAGCCACCGGGATTGCCTTAGCAGTACTCTGGAATATCCTCAGTATGTTCCAGGGACGTGGACCAGGCCCGCGGGAATGGCAACAGAAGCGGTATATCTGCGCGCGTCGGATATTCGCAAGGCGAAACAGGCGGACGCTGTCAGCCGGTGGTGCGACCTCTCGGCGGAACGCGTTAACGGAGACCGGCCGCCGGGCCAGACGACACACTCAGAGCAGTGTAAACAGTAATAAGACACTTCTATTATTAGGTTATTGTTCATGTGCTTTTATGTTCTGTGTTTCATTTGCTGGATGTATCTTAAATAATTTGTATTATTGTGATAGATTTATCTCGGATTTGTTGTGTTAGGGTGATAGATTTATCTCGGACTGTGAATATTTCTGTGTTCATATGTTAGCTTTAACTTGGATCTGTGTTTATATTGTGTGCTGTATCTAAACGTGTGTTAGTGTTTATGTGTAAATTATAAGCCGTATTGGCAATTGTGATTGTGGAAAGGTGTTTTTTATTGGTGCCAGGGAACGGGGAGTACCTCGGTGGTTAAGGGAGCACTGCGGCGACCGAGTGGTGGAACTCTTATTACAGTCCTGGGTCCACAGGCCACTGCTCGGTCCGCGCCACAAAGCACTGCATATGCTGTGCGATGGCGCAACATACTCTATTTGCGGAGCCGCTTTTCCGAACCAGTCTGTCGATGAAGCCTACTTACATGAATGCGCTATGTCCGGCAGCACCAGACCTGGATATTTTTACAGCGAGCCCACATCTCTTCAAGGTATGGGCATTGAGCGACTTGTTTATGTCAGAATAAGATTGATTGCTTTAATTCTTTAAATCTGGTATATTTTTCCTCTATTCTTAATGTTCGTACTTACATATATAATTATTATTTAAAACATGTTGTGTATGTACTTACAATAATTTTAATGTTTACACTTATGTTTATGAGTGACCATCTCAACCAATTGGTCTTAAGAGGCCGTACACGAAATTTTGCGCATTTCGTGAATTTACGTAATTTTGCAGACGTGAATTTAAGGTTAAAATACTGTATTTCTATAAGTTTTATTGCACAACATAAAAGATCATTTATAATATTGTCTAATGAGTGAGCTACTTTTTTAAAAATTATTATAGAATTTTGATTAATTAACCTAAAACCGGCGACTGTTTGTGAATTTTTGTTGTAAGAGGTTTAGAATATAACATATTTACGAATCGTTTTGACATCTAAACGGTAGAAAAAAATTACATTGTATTGCTGTGAACGTTTTCTAAATAATAAGTGAATCACTTTTTACTACTTTCATATAAAATTGTTGATAAAAAAAATATTTAACTTCATCAAATTTTTTAGAAAATGGGCGAAGAAATGCTTTTGATTTTGGCCTTTTAGAACTCTCGTTCATAAAATAAAAACAACATAAATAAACTTTAGTTCAATATCAATCCATTTCCTCAAAAAAAAATGCAAAACATTAATTAAAATTGGCAATAAGGTCTTTTAAAACAATCTAATTCTCGCGTTATGATACTCGCCTATGATACGATTCACGCCTCAAGTCGGCTAGTCCCCGCCGAGCGCTTCCAAAGGGTGGACGTATCTCTTTGGTTCCGAAAATCCTACCTACCTATAGTTATATTATACCATTGACTATAGAGGTATCAAAGCCCACATCGATTTCGTACACGGCCTCTTAACTGTAATGTTGATTTGTGTATAAAATGAATGACATAAATAATAAAAAAGAAACAAGATAGGTTGCTTACCTGCAATATTTCCTCAATGGCGATGACGTTTTCGTAAGTGCACATCAGAAAGACGGGATAGTTTCTTATGATCCATCTAACGTCCACACCGGAGACGGTAGGCTTATCTTTGAGAATGCGTTCGGTGTTGGCTGGTATGCTCCCCAATACAAATATATTCTTAATGAGATGGTCGTCGGTGTATTTGCACTCGTCCTGTAGTATTTTGATAGTTTTTGCTATACTTGCAAATGGCGTGTTGGTGAATTTCTTGTTTTTGCAAATTATCAACTCACTCTGTTCTGGTGTGAAGTTGAAACGTACCGTTAGGAAGGCTTTTAAGATCCTGTATCTCAGCCCATCTGGAATTATAATTGTAAATATACGTTATAATTCGTTAGAGTTAGAGTCGCAAGTTATGCTAAAGTAGTATGCGAATTGAAGTGAATATGTGAATGTGAATATTAAAAAAATATGTATCAGATGATTGCACAAGTTCATTCCTGATTCATAGATGTCGTCGACTTAACTTATGGCAGTTATTCAGTGTATATAATTTGTTACATTACGCCAGAATGATTGGATAACAATAAGGGACTTTTGCATTGCTCCTCCAATGCACTGAAAGGTAATGTAGTATGAAGGGTCGATAGAGATGCTGAAATTTTATTTTAATGCCTTTCAGCATACACTTCCAGAACCCAGTAACCCAGCTAGTTGCAGGTGTGCCGAGGATAGTTCATGTCACCTTTGTAGCAATACCCCTTGCACAGCTAGACATATTTTAGCTGGCTGCAAGGTGGCCTTCGATCAAGGACGGTACACTTACCGTCATGACAAAGTACTTGCTGTTATTCGTGAGCTAATTAGCCTCTCAGTGACAGTATCCTCCAAACCCTCAATACAGTTTGTGGGGGGTGGCTCTAAAGATAAAAAACATTTCACTACAAAACCTTTCTCAATAATTGAGAAAGCTTCACATTGGATTCTGGAGGTTGATTCGGCCTGTAAGCAGTATCGATTCCCTGAAAGTCTCCGATGCACAGCCCTCCGTCCAGATATATCTTTACTCTGTATCTCGGAAGATGGCCCTTATTGTAGTATTAACTGTTCCATGGGAATCAAATAATATGCCAAAAGACCACGAGTACAAATTAAATAAATACCATGAACTCGCAAATGCCGTCACCCGGAACGGCTTCACGCGTTGAAGTTGGCGATCGTGGCCTAGCAGCCAAATCTCTGTTTCACCTTTAAAGATCTTGGTCTCTCCAGGAAAATGATTTACACCTTCCTAGAAAAATTATCTACAGTGTCATCAAATCTCGATTCCTTTATTTTTTTTTCAAAATAAATAAGTAGTAGTAAACGGAGTGGGGTCTTGTTTCCAGCCCTTGATGTCACCTGGATCTATAAGATCTTTTGTAACTACCCACTTTGTAGTTGGGTCAGGTTTAAATAAATAAAAAAGTATACAAAAAAATTAAGTTCAACCAATTTTACTTGTTAATATTAAACAGTAGAATTCGATTACACTATTTGTGAAATATGACGTCACGTAAATGTTTGCCTTTTTCCTTGATGCAAAGTTGAGCACGTTTTTGAGCATTTTTCATGACTTGTTGCGGTGTTTCGGTCGATATGGCAGCGATTTCTAGTCGAATATTTCGTTTGAGAGCTGTGAGAGTCTTTGGATGGTCAGTATACACCTTTCCCTTTAAATATCCCCACAAAAAAAAGCCCGGAGGCGTTAAATTAGGTGAACGCGGCACGGCCGCCAGTCAAAGTCACCGTTTTTTGACACCAATCGACCTGAAAACATTTCATTCAACGAATTGATGGTTGCACGAGCTGTATGTGCCGTAGCACCATCCTGTTGGAACCAATGGTATTCCAGGCCATTGTTTTCAATCTTTGGATGTAAAAAAATGTCGACCATAGTTCGATAACAGTCACTATTCACCGTAATTGCTTTGCCATCGTCATCTTCGAAAACGAACGGCCCAATGATGCAATCCGCACATATTCCGCGCCAAACTGTCACTCGTTTGTCATGGAGAGGATGCTCACAATATTGTTGTGGATTGTTATTGCCCCAAAAACGACAATTTTGCTTGTTTACATTGCCGTTCAAGTCAAAATGTGCTTTATCACTCATTATGATTTTGTTCCAAAAATCGTCTTTACTTTCTCATCTCAAATTCTATCGCTTCGAAGGGGGAGTGAATGGGTCGTAATGTGAACGCTTACATGTGACAAGACAGCTGTCCTAAACCTACCACAGCCGGTCGTTAGCCTGGAGTCCACCGCTCACCTCCCAGCAGTGTAATAATAGTATTATTATGGGCCTGGTCTCCGGTTGGTGAATTCTATGGAGCCGTACAAATGGCTACAGACGACCCGGTGGCATAGTGGTTAGGTCGCCTGATCTTACATTGTAAGGTCCCGGGTTCGATTCCCGGCTGGGTCACCATTTTCCGTTCGGATCAAATTAACGGAATTGCATTTTCAATTCTGTCGATCGAATGCAATAACAAGACACACACTTACAGCTTGGGTTGTCAACTACAACGGGCGAGCCCGTCACCTCAGGAAGTTTTACCGATTAGTCGTTCTATCTCCCTGGAGTGAACGTAGAAGACTTGGGACAAAACAGTCCACCATCTAGCTACGTCACAAGCCCGTAAGAGGCCAACGCCTTAACCGCGAGATAGCCAGGAATGTTACCTGGCGGGCAGACACTCGCGCCCTTACTTCCAATTGTGACCAGATTACTTCGATCTCTCGATTGGTTCCGAGTTCGAGGTCGCTTGCGCGGTCCTATCCCTTACGAAGCGGTAAAACGGTGCATACCGAATCTATCGCGGACCACAGCGTCCTTGGCCCGGCTGTTCACCCAGGATTGGATGGCCGATGGTCGTTTCAAGAGCAGTCGCCGTAAGGTCCGCAACCACCCCCGCTCTATAGGAAACAGTACTGCTTCCAGATTCCCCCGACTGTTAGTCAGAGTGCACAGTCGATTGGCTTACGCCGCACGGTGCGCAGACCGGTGTGTGTGACCAACCCTGAACAGAATGGGTCTTCGTGGCCAACTCAGCAAGGGCCCATTAACACACACTTAGACATGTTACACGCACACACACACACACACACACACACATATAACACGTCATAGTAGGGTTGGTTGTAAGAGTTTGTCATATGTCAATAAACCCGCACATTGTGACATTTTCACAATAAAGAGTATACACAAACAAACAAACAAACAATTATTTATGCACTGAGAAGGTGACAGTGTTGTGTCATCATCACGTCAGACATAGTTCAAATATATTGATCTTTGCTATCAAGTTGACCAATGCTCTACTTGATACTGGTAAATATGCGGTTTTGCATGAGAGCGATGCCTCGACTCGGATACGCGATTTTGCAACAGGTGCGTAGGGAGGGTCCTGATTGGTCAGCCAACGCTAGAATGGCTTTCAGACAACGCGTTGAATATTTCCTTACCCAAAAATGCAGTTATCCGATTTTGACCAAAATATCCTCCAGTGAATATAGACTTGAAGGTCATCAGCAAAAAGGTGATACGAGGTGGTAAGATTCTCGGTAACAGGGCTGATAAATATAGAGAAGAGAAGAAGGGAAAGGACTCCTCCCTGGGGTACGCCGGCATGGAGGTCGATCAGATCGGTGGAAGTGTCGGCTGATTTAACACACTGTCGGCGCCTGTCAGATAAGAGTCAAACCACATTACTGCATCATCCGAGATCTTAAGAGAGCGCGACCGCTCTAACAATAGATCAAAATCGACCGTATTAAATGCGCTACTGAAATCTAAGAGTGTGAGAATTGTGAGTTTTCTATTATCATCTAATGTTATCAGTGACTTTGACTAGAGCTGAGGTAGTGCTGTGACCAGGGCGAAAACCGGACTGGAGAGAATTAAGTAATCCATGAGAGACTAGAGAGCGATTCAGTTGGATAATGCTCTGTCTCATTCGCATGAGGCATTTTCCCATGTTGCTGACAAAGAAATGCAATCGAGCCCAAAGTGTCCATTATAGTTTATATGTAAGTTTTAATGGCTATTAAAAACATTTCTGAAAACAAGTACATATATTAAAAAGAATAAAAAACCCGACACAATTTTCTTGACTCATAGACACCTTGCTGTTTTCCGTAGACCCCTGTCTCAATTTTCCTGAACTTACTAACATTAAAAGTTTCTTGACAGCTGGAACAGTACTGATCGCCTACATAGGGGTTTTGGTAATGTAGACAGTTGTAAAAAAAATAAAATGTGTACAATTTTTATTTGTTTATTCCTAAGCGTCCACGACCTTGAAGTACGAAGCATTTGGGAAAGCCGCACATAAGTACACATGTAGCACTATCTCGCTTGCTCATTCATGTGACGCGTTTATCCTACTTGCTTGCACGGATACCCATTGAAGCGCAATTTTTTCACATATCTCATTCGCACCTTTCCTCGTTAGTCATGTGCGCTGGCCTCTTCAATCGACTAGTGATGCAATTCGAGTTGAGTGTTGATTTCGTTCCGTGATACTTGTGACGCGCGCGTTTGTTTATTGCTACTATTATAATTTAAAAATACTATGATGTATACAAAATCTGTTTAAGAAGTGATACGACATTAACGGATCGCCTGAATGCTTGGAGATGGAAACCTGCCTAGATGGAGTCCACTAACGTGGACCCTAATTTACATCTCGTGCACCCCGATTTTTGTTTCTCGCTGACATGGACCCCCTGCGAATCGAAATCGACCCCTTGGGGTCCATATAGACCACTTTGGGAATCACTGATTTATCCATATAGATACATACATGTATATTTCCCGAATTTACTCAATCAGACCTTTCATTTGACACTAACACAATTTATTTATGTTAATTTATTGACATTTGGACATTTAGACAATTACTCACTTGAGATTTGGACAGTTAAGGTATTCTATAACACTTGGGATGACACAACGGTTCTAACAATACCACGTTTACCTCGATGGAACCATTTTATTTTACATATAATAAATGAACCATTATATTCCACGTTTATTTCGAAGGCCAGCGTTTACCTCGATGGAACCCAAATCGAACAGGTCCCACAATTCAAGTATTTAGGATCGTTGGTTACGGAAAAGAAAGTGGCATCGACGGCCGATGTCCATAGCCGGATCGGTCAGGCAACAGCAACATTCGCCTCGCTCAAGTGGTGCATATGGAAGCGAATGAATATTGCCATCAAAACCAAAGTACGACTATACCGAACGTTGGTTCTTCCCATTCTGCTTTATGGATCGGAAACGTGGACGTTACTACAATCGGACCTCAAAAACTTCGAAGTCTTCCAAATGCGATGCTTGAGGCAGATTCTCGGTGTCTCACTCCGCGACCGAATTCGAAACGAGACCATTAGAGAAAGATGCGATCTAGTAACAACGATCGAAGAAGAAGTACAAAAACGTCGACTACGATGGTTCGGCCATGTTTGCCGAATGAACGACAATCGCTTGCCACGTAAACTTCTTTGGCGAGACCGTCCGACAGAATGGAGAATTCAGCGATTGGCACCGAAGAAAACCTGGCTAAATAACATCAAAGACGACCTTAAAAATCAACGATTGTCGGCTAGGGATGCTCGAGACGTGGCAAAAAATCGTCAAGAATGGAAGCGAATCGTGAATGGAGTACGAGATCCAGCGGCACCGACAGCAGCGTATTGGTTGCGAGGGCGACCCCCTCCCCAATCGCCGGCTACGGAATAAATAATAATAATAATAATATAAAAATACCACACATTTCTAAATCGGTCCAAGCGTTTAGAAGTTATGATAGAATAAAGAAACGGTAAACATACATAGATGAACCCTGAACACATTACACTGCGCTTTTGTTGGGCAGTCAAGTAATTATTACTCGTGTTTATATTAATTCGCACACTACTGTAGATAAAAATTATACTTACGAAGTGTGGTCTGTTTATCGTAAAGTGGTTTAGGCAAGGTCGATTCATTAGGCCATTTTCCAAAGCAGTTGAGTAGTTTGCGGAAAGTTTCAAAATGCGAAATGACTCCAGTTTTCTGGTACATTGAGATAGACATCCCGCGATAGTATAGTCCATAACTGAAAATTAAAAGGATGGGTTTCATCACATCTATATGATATATATAGACTATAATGGGTTACAATTTAATACACAATTGGGTTTACAATTTAATGAATATCTACATATCTACAGATGTAGTTGTAACTTAACTACATACGCTGGTGTATAAAATACACCATGTAGAGTAAAACAGGATCTAATTGACTTTAGAATGCCTCGCCGCAAGTTGCGTGCGATACATTTGTGCGCAAAATCTAACCCAGAGGTACCCATTTTTGTTTGTCTCGTAGACCACTTGCTTTTTTTTTTGTCTTCCGTGGACTCCCTAAGCGACCTTGAAGCCAAACCACATTTCCTAAGCGACCACGACCTTGAAGTGCTAAGCATTTGAGAAAGCCACAGATAACTGCACATGTAACACGTCTATCCTACTCGCTCGCGCGGATACTCGTTAAACTGCGATTTATTTTTAATAATTTGCTTGCACCATCTCTCATTAGTCATGTGCGCTGGCCTCCCCAATCGACTAGTCATGCAATTTTAGTTGCATGGTGATCTCCGTTCATGATAAACTACTTAAAGTACGAAACGTTTGAGAAATTCACACATAACTGCACATATAGCACTATCTCTCTTGCTCATTCACATAACACTTCTATTCTACTCGTTCGCATAGATACCCGAAGTGAAATTTATTCACACATCTCGCTCGCACCTTCCCTCTTTAGTCATGTACGTTGGCCTCCCCAATCAACTAGTGATGCAATTCAGGTTTTGATTTTCTTTTATGACACGTGCGATGCGCGCGTTTGTTTATTGAGATTAATATTAGTTTAAAATACTATACCTGTCCATTTAAGGTGTAATACATGATTTATGGAACGCATAAATTAACTAATACTAAAACTGCAACTTTTACATCTCAAATTCTATGGCTTCGAAGGGGGAGTGAATGAGTGGTAAGGTGCACCTACGCAAGTGCTGTGCTAAACCTACTACAGCTGGTCGTTAGTCTGGAGTCCACTGCTCACCCCCCAGAAGTGTAATATGTTATGATGGGCCTGACTATGATCGATGATTCAGTGGCAGCTTTGTATTTTATTTTATTTACCCAACTAAATGGGGTTTGCTAATGTGCAGCTATATTTTTTTCTCGCTGACATGGACCCCCTGAAATTCGAAATCGACCCTTGGGGGTCTATATAGTCCACTTTGGAAATCACTGATATAAATAAAATACTCTAATCGACTTTTTTTTTGACTAGGTATTTTTATATAAAATTTTATATTACTTTACATCTATTTAATATAATGACCTTTTCTTTCTTTTCTTATAACTTTATTTTTCTGTTTATTTTAGTTTTAAGACTATTATGTTTGTCATTCTCTATTTAATCGAATGTTATATTACATTTATTGCCTATTACATAATGGAATTGCATTTTATTTATTATATTATCTTTTAATATATATTTTTTAAATTATTATTTATTATTCTTTTTATTTCTGAGGACCACATTTTAGGGCAATTTAGTGTTATTAGCATTTTACTAAAACTTTTACATAATTGATTGTAATATTAGAGTCCTGTCCACCCTAGAACGGGCTAGTCCCAGTTGGGTGACAGAATCAAATAAGCAAATGGTTAAGGTTTTGCCATTCGGTTCCGGTTATTATTGTAAGCAAAATCAATGTTTTTTAGTAATTAATTCTTAAATAAAACATAAATTTTTAAAAAAATGCGTCCTTACTACCAGGATTGGATGGATTTATCTGCCTCCAGTTCGGTCACAGATCTGAGGTCGCTTGCGCGGGCTCTTCCTGACGTAACCGGTAATTCAGTTCGAATTTATCGCAGACCGGGGCGCCCTTTGCCGGAAATATCACTCGGGATCGGGTTGCCAGCGAATCATTTCAACAATAGATGACTTCAGTTTGACAACTACCCCCGCTACTAAGGGAACGTACGTTTCCAGACTACCTACGGTTATTAACCGGATTGCACAAGCTAGGTTGACACAGCCCGGTACGCAAACCAACCAGTCCCGCCCAAGATGTCCCCCTGGATCCGCACTTCCGATCCCAACTGTCGTCGACTGCAGATTGCAGCCGCTAGCAAAGTTTATGGCGACCCTTTCAAAGATCAGTACTGTGTTGTCTACAAATTCTTTTATCCAGAGGTAGAGCATGCATCTATCCAGAGGTAGAGCATCAACAATGTAAAATATGTCAAAATTTTACATTCTTTCTGAAAAATGTTGAGCTCAAAAGTGGAAGTTCTTCTATTTAGGAAATGTAGTACTCAGCAGTATAGATCAATAGTAAAAAAAAAAAACAAAATTTGTAAGATTGGTGATTTTGAAAATATTTTTTTTTTGATTAAAATCTTTTTTTTTTAGAAAGCCGTAGCAAGAAAAGTAAGGTACATATTTCGAAATTAATGTCATCATTCTAAACACAAAAATATCAGCAATAAAATAAAAAAATGCAACAAAATATCTTACCCCATTCCAGATATAGAGCATTTAAAATTTTTTGATGAAATTCACAAGTGAGAAAATGTTCCCGGAATGCCATTTTGCAACCTGTATCTCGGGCCAGGATTTTTTTTGGGCAAAACTAAAGTATATCTTACTGTTTCCTGTCTTTGAACATATCTTTAATTAAAAAACTTCTCAGACTATGAAGGTAACCCCCTGTCTGAATTGGCATGGAATACACCATACATACGCATTCAATTATGATAGCCCGTCATAAATTTCACCGCGACAGGGCTGCTGCACCCAGGGTTGGCTTCCAACAAGGGGACTCTTCAATGGTCAACAGCACAAACACGGCACAAACGTGGGCATAGTGGTTAGGGTCGCCTGATCTTACATCGTAAGGTCCCGGGTTCGGTTCCCGGCTGGGTCACCATTTTCCGTTACGATCAAATTAACGGAATTGCATTTTCAATCTGTCGATCGAATGCAATAACAAGACACACACTTACACACATGTTACACGCACACATACATACAACACGTCATAGTAGGGTTGGTTGTAAGAGATTGTCATATGACAATAAACCCGCCCATTGTGACATTTTCACAATAAAGAGTATAAACAAACAAACACGAAAATCTGTACCTATAGCATTCAATTATGATAGCCCGTTCTAAGTTCCACTATGACATGGGTGCTGCACCTAAGGTTGGCTCGAGATAGAGCATTTTAATAAAAGCTTGTTTTTTAAAATGGGTTATACTATTAACTTATTTCCATCAAGAGACAGGTTGCATAGATCATTTAGATATATGAGAAACAATACTGGCAAAAGCACACACCCTTGCGGCACACCAATTTAACTTTTAGGGTAAATACTGTTACGTAACTGACTTGATGCAACTTTAAAATGATCTCCTAAATAAGTTTCCATCTGTTCGTTTTCAAGCCTCTGAATGCCAAAACTAATTATTTTCTTACCGAGAATTTTCTAAATAAATGATCACGAGTACAAATTAAATAAATACCATGATCTCGCAAATGCCGTCACCCGGAACGGCTTCACTGTTCACCTTCACGCGGTGGAAGTAGGCGCTCGTGGCCTGCCAGCTAAATCTTTGTTTCACCTTTTTAAAGATCTTGGTCTCTCCAGGAAAATAATCAACTCCTTTCTAGGAAATTTATCTAAAACCGCGATTTCTGCATCTCAAATTGGCTTCGAAGGGTGAGTGAATGGGTGGTAAGGTGAACGCTCACATGTGGCAAGACAGCTGTCCTAAACCTACCACAGCCGGTCGTTAGTTCGGAATCCACCATTCACCTCCCAGAAGTGTAATAATTATATAATGATAGGCCAGGATGATGGGATGATATATTATTTATCATAAAATGTATGTAAATATTCTTACGAATGAATATATTTCGGATCAACATTTTTGATTCCGCATTCGGCGAAAAGGGCGGCGCGTCGCTCTACGAAGAAAGGGCGCAAAGTTAACACTTTCGGATAGGCCGCCGCTCTCGAGAAGTTGACCTTTGTCGTTGAGAATTCATTGAGAATGGCGATATTGCGAGATACATCATCTTCGGTGAGAAGTTTCAACTGTGGATTATTCTTCACGTTACGTAGGATTGCCGTGTCTGTAAAACCTGCAAAATAAATTAATAATATACAATCTGATCTGTCTTGAAAAAAGACACAGTGGATGATGATGGAATAAGAAGATATCGGATTACAGCTGCTACTTGCACTGAGTCCTAGTTTTAGGTTCACTACGGCTTACTAACTAGTAACTAGTATAGCGACACAATTTTTTTTTCGTTACTTTTTGGTATCGAGTTTTTTTTTTTTTTGATACCAAGACTTTCGTATCGATACTTTAAATCGATACATTTACTCAATGAGTACTTTTTGGCAAGTACCATATCGAATAAATCTTATGAATATTTTTTTAAAACGAAGCTCTATGATATGTTTATGCCAATTAAAAAATAACATTACATTTCCTTCATTCATTCACTATAGTACACAGGAATTTGAAAGTTATTGGTTGAAAATAATATTATTATTATTGACAGCTTTAAGTAAAATATATTAAAATAGTAAGAGCTATGATTTACAAATTCCTTTGTTATTATATTATTACTTTGTTGAGCGATCGCTCGAAATCATATTAGATTTAATACGTTATATAATCAAGGCCGGCGTCGACTATTTCCGACCAAATTAATTTCTTTACATGCGCAGTGCGCCCCTGTAAGAAGAGTTATCAGATAACCCTGGAAGAACAGGACGAAATTGTGAGCTAAGTTTGGCTGGCAAAATATAGTGATATTTAACAAACAAAGAAAGGGACTTGGGTGGGTGTATTACTCGTAAGATCTATATCGTAATCGTAATCGAGACATATAAGATCCTGACTGCATTGTATGACGTTCCTGGGTTGCAGACTATCTACACCATGAACACTAACACACATCTGCGTGGGCATCATCTGAAACTCCAGCGAGAATCATACCATTCAAATCCCAAGAAACATTTCCTCAGCAGTAGAGTGGTAAACGAATGGAATGCTCTCCCAAGTGAAGTGATCAATGCCAATGTCAATGACTTTAAAAATAAACTGGACTTATTCCACAGAAATTGTAATGCAGCACGGACTCAGGCGCATCAGCTTAAGCTGCCTGCCTGTTAAATACATAATAATAATAATCTGATACTAAAATAGAGTAAAACTTCTAAGAAGACTGGGTTAAATAATGGCAGCGGGTAAGATTATAGAGAGAAACCTTAAAGGCAAAGAGCTACATATTTTCACAGCTAGCGGTCGGTGTCATCATCCACCTTCCCCACTCCACAGAAAAAGCTGCCCATGTCTGTTCTAGAATACATAAAGTCACCACACACTTGCCATTCTGCCACTTTAAACACACTCACCATTCCGTTACATCACTCTTCTGTTTACACATACTCTTTTACGGTCCATTCTGTTCGTTTATGGAATCAGCTCCCACTTTGTCAGGCTTCCACCTTTGTTGGTCGCTTTCAAAAAGTTGTCAAAGAAACACTTGCTTTCAGACAGCTACTTACCAATTACCCCCCCCCCCCCCCACCTTCCCCTCTTATCTTTCCCTGTGCAAAAATAGTAAAAAATAGTATGTTGTAACCCTAGCATAACTTACTAAAATATATTTGTATTATTTTCGGTATTTATGTATAATACCAACCTATTCTACATTGTTGATGTTTTAACCTTTCGGAAGCCCTTGCAAAATTTTCAAAGCCCTCGAAAATTTGTTTGTAGAAGGTGTGTGCAAGTATACTAATATATAACCGTGGCTTATTCAATGGCAGGCTTCATTGACAGGCTTTTACCGCAGTGGAGGGAGAAATAGAGCCGATAATTGAATAAATACGGATAATACGAAAAACGCCAATTAGCGTGCATGGCCACCCAGGGGTTAACGTCACAGATTCATCAAGCCAGGTCTGAATCTGTCTGCAATAATCTTTATTCGGCCTCAATAAATAAGCGAGATATAGGCATTTAAAGAAGTGCCAAACACCTACATTTCGGTAGATTGTTAGTTTTTTGACGTGACAACGTCTTATAATTCGATGGAGCCGGCTGCACGCACGAAAAAACATGACTCATGCGGCGTTACCTCGCTCTGAGGCGTTCCATTTAAGGCTTGAAGTGCAAGCGAGAGCGCGGAACGAGCGACAAAGAGGCACAATCGGCCTCCGCATTCGGCAGCGTTCGACATCTGTCTCTCTCCTACTTGAGTGAGCGATGCGTCCGCGTGGACAGCTGCTATACAATAATACATTTACATGTTTTCGTCAAGTATGAAGTGCAGTGAAAAGTGAATGTGGTGTCAATTGTTTATAGCAACGATAATTGCGGCGATAAAGGTAATGATTCTTTCGATATTAAATATATGTTCAGTGATATATTGTCGAATATTCGTGCTTTCATCATTAAAATAAATAGCATCGGTCCGGTAGTGCAGCGATTGTAGGTTATGCTATAATTGACAAAACTATAACAATAAGTTAACAGAACTATTTCACGATGAGTAAAAAATCAATGGCTTTCATAAAAAAAAATTGACATAATTGTATTTATGCGTACAAATAAATGTAACTTGATCAATTCAATTGTGATTTCCATTTACTTCCTTCTCTATAACCATACAAAATATCTATCAAATAAATAAAAATAAAATTTTCTTTTGAAAAATGCAACCATTCCATCAGTATTTTCTTATGACGTTGTCACGTTCAACTATCGTCAGTAAACCGACTTTACAGACAACCGATTTTTTTAATTAAAACAATTCATAAACACCTGTTGGCGGCAAGTTCGGTTAATCTTTTTTCAGCGTGTCAGCGCGGTGAATATAATTGTGTGATGTTAAACAATCAACAATGTAGAACTAGTAGCAATACCTAATAAATACCAATATTTTATGTCTTGAAATATTGAATATCAGATTTAGCATTACAATTATCGAATCTAGTAGTGTTTTCTATACTAATATTATAAAGAGGTAAAGTTTGTGAGGTTGTAGGAAGTAATCTCTGGATCTACTAAACCAATTTTGAAAATCCTTTTACCAATAGAAAGCTACGTTATTTGTCAGTATAATAAATACAAACGGAGCTGCCATGGAATTCACCGACCGGAGTCGGGCCCATCATAATACTATTTTTTACACTTCTGGGGGGTGAGCAGTGGATTCCGGACTTACGAACCGGCTGTGGTAGGTTTAGGACAGCTGTCTTGCCACATGTGAGCGTTCACCTTGCCACCCATTCACTCCCCCTTCGAAGCCATAGAATTTGAGATGCGCAAATCGCAGTTTAAGATAATTTTTCTAAGAAAGAGTTGATTATTTTTCTGGAAAGGCCAAGATCTTTAAAGAGGTGAAATAGAGATTTAGCTGGCAGGCCACGAGCGCCAACTTCCACCGCATGAAGGTGAACAGTGAAGCCGTTCCGGGTTACGGCATTTGCAAGATCATGGTATTTATTTATTTTGTACTCGTGGTTTTTTGGGATATTTGATTCCCATGGAACAGTTAATTCTACAATAAGAGCCACCTTCCGAGATAGAGAGTAAAGAGTTATATCTGGACGGAGGGCTGTGCATTCGAGACTTTCAGGGAATTTATACTGCTTAGAGACCGAATCAACCTCCAGAATCCAATCTGTAGCTTTCTCGATTATTGAGAAAGGTTTTGTAGTTGAATGTTTTTTGCCTTTAGAGCCATCCCGCACAAACTGTATTGGGGGTTTGGAGGATACTGTCAAACCCTTGTTGGCACGAGCCACTGAGAGACTAATTACCTCGCGAATAACAGCGAGAACTTTGTCATGGCGGTAAGTGTACCGTTCTTGATCTAAGGCCACCTTGCAGCCAGCTAGAATGTGTCTAGCTGTGCAAGGGGTATTGCTACAGAGGGGACAAGAACTATCCTCGGCAAAGCTCCAACGAGCGAGGTTACTGGGGTCTGGAAGTGTATGCTGAAAGGCATTCAAATAAAATTTCAGCATCTCTGGCGTCCAGTCATAGAGCATTACCTTCCAGTGCATTGGAGGCGGAATGCAAAAGTCCCCAATTGTTGTCCAATCATTCTGGCATTGAAGGCCAATAGCATGAGCCATACTCTTGCTGTCGTAATCTCCCCGCAAAAGAGACTTCTTCAAGTCCACGTCGCTCGTGGTTGTACTGCCATACCCCAGACCAGTGCCATTCTGGCTGATTCCAGTAAGGAACTTTTTGTGGAAGTCTACGCGGGCTTGTAGATCATTTGAATCACTACGGCCACTTATTACGTGCTTCGATATTGCCGGATCTTTGGAATTGCACAGAATCGAATTTTTGGTTATTCTGGAGTTGGCGTAGAGCAGAGAGGGCAGTTTAAGCGCTAGCCCAAAATTTTGTTTGGACCTGAAGAGAGTCGAGGGGTCAGCTGGTTTGGCTAAGGACAGCCAGGATTTTAAACTAGCTGTCACCAGCGCATCTAGACGGGACAGTTGGGTTTTGGTAAAATCGTAAATAAGAAAGGGCCATGACAAATGTGACGTTAGATAATTGTCATAGATCCAGGCCTTACGAGGGCCAGAAATTAGCAAGGCATCTATTTTCGCCAGGCAACTTTTGAAATGCTCTATAACATGATCGCCCGAGACGTCTTTTCCCTGATGGGTGATTTTTCTGCCGAGGAATTTGAAATGATTGTTTGGGTCTATAAGGGAGATATTAGAGCCCTTATAGACCAATTTGGGGTCATAGGATGTAAATGTTGTGCCCATGCGGGCGAGTCCAAGGCAAAAACATTTGGAGGGCTTCACTTCATAGGGTATATATTAATCCGTAAAATGAAAAGACTTTTTCGTAGTAGTTGGATTTGCAAAGTAAGTCGGAGAAAAAACGGTCGAATGAAAACGTTTCTTACGAACGCTGCTTTAACGATGAGAGATATATCTAGAGAAAAGTTGTAGAGCTTGGTAATGCCTACAAAAAAGTCAGCGACAGCATATGTCTAAATTTTATATTTAAGTCACAAAAAGTAGTTTTTTATATTAAAAAAAAAATTTTAAATCGTTAGGTTAGTTTATTAGTCATATTATCAACAATTATGAATTCATATCAAAAAATAAGTAAATTTATCGTCTCAAATGTTTAAAACAAGACTTTTCCCTTTTGCATATAATTTCCCTTTTACTGCATAAAAGGTTAAAGAGATAAGACACTCACAAATTAGACACTCACAAGAAGACACTCACAAATAACGGTAATATAGTCAAATTGGCATGCAAATACATACATATGCAGTAAAAATATAACCCTCCTTTTGGCAGTCAGGAAATAAATCATAGCACTCAGTACAAACCGAACCACTCATAATTTCATCACAAGTAAAAAGTTTTACCGCCCAACGAAGTGGGCACGGGTCTGCTAGTCTTTTGATAAATGAAAAAGGTTCCCATACTGCATAAATTCCTTAGTTTATTTTGAACTTTATTACTTCTATGTGTACTGTACGATGACAATTAACAGTTGGTTTATCAACTGGTTGACTCTGAGATAATGCTATAGTGATAAGTTCGCCATTTGTGCATAAATTGTTATTTTTTAAACTAGTGTAATATTCATTATGTAATGTTATTTTTGTTTTAATGTTATTTGATTATTTTATAACGCTTGTAAGAGAAAAACCGGCATGATTTGGAGGTTATATCTTAATAACACAAACACAAACCACATTTCCTGCAGAGCGCCGTATAAACTTCGGCAGAGTCTAACATCAGCATCTCGGCATCATCTAACACTTTTGCCGTATGTTGAAGACGGCTCATTCGCGACCATGATATATTCTTGAGTTTAGATATTTTAAAAAGCAAGGCAAACATTCTCCAAACGTCTACTTTTTTGTTTTGACACTAGTAGTTCTTCTTCTTATTATTTGTGGCAATTCCAATTTCACGCAGCTTGGTTGCTGGCGATTGTGATAGGGTGTTTACACTCTCGCGCGAGGCGCGAGGCGAGACGCAAAACCATATGGTAAACAAATGGAACAGAGGCAAAGCTTCTAACGAGCGTACAAAATGTTTACCTACTTGCTAGAAGCTTTGCCTCTGTTCCGTTTGTTTACGACATGGTTTTGCGTCTCGCCTCGCGCCCCGCGCGAGAGTGTAAACGCCTCATGACACTAGTTCAATAAGTCTGTGTTCCCTAATAAAGGGGCATACACATTATCGGACGCGTCCGTAAGCCGCGGTTTACGAACGTATGCACAGAGTCCGCGACTGACGTCCGATAATGTGCACGGCTCAATAGAAATTCATTATATTATAGCTGGGGATTTAGTGCGATGTACCCTGCATTTTGTGATTTAAGGCTCATACTTGGCACAATTGTTCCTTAGGCGGTCCTGAGTGGACTTAGACCGGGAGCCATCGGCGGCCACCCCGCGGGTGGCGGGGGGAGGGGGTGGAAATTTGATTCCGCCGCGCGTCACTTTGAGCGTTTTATCTTTCGGACTATAAGTACTTGGGCAAGTTAGATATCATTTTCGGGTAACTCAATGATAACAAATTCATTTCTGGAAGAAAAAAAATACCTATCCATAGAAAATATATGAAATAATTGGTAAAATCCAAAAATCGTTGACATCTTTTTTTTACTTATACGAAGTTTACTTTTTAACCATAAGAGTTATCGGTATGAAAAAAATATATTCTGATAGCCACACTTACTTGAATTACAGACATATATTTTTTATTCGACTGATATTGTAAAATGTGAGTGAAAAAAAATATAATTCATCGCACGGCAGACCGGCGTATTACGTCCGTTACGTAGAGACGGGCATCGACCCAAGTTAGATAATTACTTATCGGATTATTTAGTTTCTGCGATTGGCCAGTGAGTTAAAAACAAGAAGTACAATCGTTATTATTATTATGATAACTATATTATTATTGTTTTTACTATTTAATAAAAATAATTCATCATTCACACACCGTACTAACTGATATTTGTGCACATACCTTAAATACTCTAAGTATTAATTTGTCTGCAATCCCTACCACTTCGTTGAAAAAATAATAGTAAGTATTATATACATATGATATAAGCACATACCTACCCATACTTACTTAATTGCTAGGAGAAACTATTAAAACACTGAAAATTGGCTATTCTTTTGAATGCCTATTTTCAATTTTTTCATTTCATTTCAGGTGAAACAGGGGCAACAACCTCGCTTTTTGTGGCCCTATAAGTGAAAAATGTATGGGCTATGACTTTACAAATTTTATACCAATTTAGATGATGAATTTGTAGTTTTAGTTTTTAAATGTATTATTAACTTTAATCTTATTATATAACACTTTACTGACTATTTTGTATATTACCCCTAGGGTACTTTCAACAACTTTTAGTACGTTTTCGAACCTACTCGAATTATTGACTATTTCAATTATTAGGCTTCTATTTTGATTATTTAATTTTTTACTGACTATTTTAGTTAGTATGATGATTGACTCTTAGTAGGTACCCATTAAGATTATTGGCTCTTTTAATTAATAAGCCTTTATTTGGTTTTGTAATAAGATTTTACAATAAATAACTTTTAATAGGTTCCAATGTTTCTAAGATACTATTTATCCAATCTAATAGCTAAATTATTAACAACCTATGTATGTTAAGTAAAGATTAGAGTAGTAATTAGATTTACTACCTAATACAAATATTTTGCCACGTCCAAGAGCGGTTTTTAGCCACCAATTGGACACGACGTAAATATTATGTATGTTATATACTTAATATATGCTATCTAAACAAACATTATAATTTTTACCTAAGGCATTCGCAATATCATGACAGCAGAAGTACTTTCCAGTACCTTTGTGTTTTCCAGTACCTCTGTGCACCCACAGCTTCTCAAGCTGGGTAATTGTGGTAATTTTCCTTTCTGCTGCTGCTGGTCTGCGAAGCCAGTATCCATAGTCAATAGCATAATTTTTGTCAAGCCATGAGTGACAGTGTTAGATACATGCACCATCATGCGAGTGTCCACATCTTCGTGGTTACGTATCACGTAACCACGAAGAAGCGTACGCTTTGTATCACGTGTGATATTGGTTAAAATATTTGGTCCACCCTTGTTGCAAACTTCCTTGCCGTTGTCAGAGCAAACAATCCTTCCTTAAGGAATTGTTTATCATCAAATTGGCCTAACCTTTAGGTAGTTTCGTCGGAGCAGTGACCCATGTTCTTTGAATGTTTCCTCTGTTAATATTTTTTTATGCTTTCATTGTTATACGTCCCAAACCATATCTACTTTTGAAACTCTGTTCTTTGCAGAGAAATGGTATACATACTGGTGTACCTATTCTCCAAAGTCTTCCTATATCCTGAACTCAGCATGTAGACTAATGCAAATCAATGTAGAGTGTTCGCTCGTGGGGGGCGTTTGGAACGGTTGCAGTGCCAAAAATACTAGTAATCGATTTTAGTAGGTCTGACCTTGTTCCAGGTCGCAATTTACCCATTGAAGAAAGTGCTGGAGGACTGGCTTGGTTTTCTTGTGCCAAGAATGAATCGACATCTTCTACTCTGTGCTCACAGGTTGCAATATAAAGTTTGCTGAATAGACTGCAGTCATTCTCAAGGCCTCTTATTTTTGCTTTCATTTTGCTCTCACTCTTTTTTTACGTATTTTAATAACTTGTATAATTATATTGTGTATATACTTGTTGTATAATGAGACATCATTAAGTTTGGTTGGATCCAGTAAACTTTTTTTATAGTTTATGTGTAATCTTCCTTTACAAATGTTATGTATTTAGGAGCAATAGCTTCACAAGATCAAAAACTCTTTGCCGCTTTTTTCTATATTGAATACTGCATTTACAACTTCAATACATAGAAGTCTGGAGACTGTTCGACAAAAGGATTTCCTGGAGTATTTATTGTAGCTACCGGTGATTGCAGGTCTAGAATAAAGTTCTTCTTATTTGCGGCAGTGTCAGAAAGATGGCTGCCGTGTTCAGCTGTTCTCCGTAACAAAACATCCGGCTCAAAACTGTAAACGGTATACCAATTCAGGTCCAGCGAGAAGCCACTTAGTCAGGGTTTTCAGTCAAACCAATCAATTCTGTGATGTGTAAAATAATATTATGTTGCATAATGAAGAAGTAATCACAAACTATTTAGCGTAAAGATGAATGTAAGTGTAAAAATAGGTCCTACCTATGTACATCTCCTTTTAATGTGGCACTCATTTGCTCATGTGCTTGGTCCAAAGCCATCCCCGTAAACTTGCGATCGCTTTTTCGACCCAACTATTACACATTTTCAAAGTGCTTTAATAATTCTCCGTGCGGCAGATAAATTCTTTCACTGTTTACTACTAAACTGAGTGGATGGACCAAAAGGTCACCAAAGGAGCGGGCACTGTTTGCTCAAAAGAGCGAGTAGTGCCCGCGCCGCTCTGCAGCTTGACGAACTTATCAACGCATTGGTATGGTAAAATGCCCTCCCTTATGTAATTAAGTAGGTATGGGTAGGTATGTACTTGTATATACTACTTGCTATTATTTTTTCGACGAAATAGTAGGGATTACAGAAAAAATAATACTTACGTAAGTATTTAAGGTATGTTAAGCACAAGTAATTAGGTACGGTGTGTGAATGATGAATTATTTTTATTAAATAGAAAAAACAATAATAATATAATTATCATACTAATTATTACCATTGTACTTGTTATTTTCAACTCACTAACCTATCGCAGAAACTAAATAATCCTATAAGTACTTATCTAACTTCGCTCGATGCCCGTATCTACTTAGCAGGCGTAATACACCGGTCTGCCGTGCGATGAATTATATTTTTTTCACTCACTTTTTACCATGGCAGTCCAATAAAATATATATTGGTGTAATTAAGATAAGTGTGGCTTTCGGAATATATTTTTTGAATACCGCTACCTCTTATTGTTAAAAAGTAAACTTTAAATATGTAAAAAAAATATGTGAATGATTTTTGGATGTTACCAATTATTTCATATTTTTTCTATGGACCGGTATTTTTTTTCTTCCATAAATGAATTCCTTATCATTGAGTTACCCAGAAATGATATCCCACTTGCCCTAGTACCTATAGTCCGAGAGATATAGGGCTCAAAGTGACGCGCGGCGGAATCAAACTTCCACCCCCTCCCCCCGCCACCCGCAGGGTGGCCACCAATGGCTCCCGGTCTAAATCCACTCAGGACCACCTAAGAAACAATTGTGCCAAGTATGAGCCTTTAATCACAAAATGCAGGGTTCCCATACAAACTGTTGCACTAAATCCCCAGCTATTACCATTGATTTTATAGTTACACTATACAATCAATGTCATTACACAGATCGCATCCATAAGCCGCGGCTAACGGACGCGTCCGATAATGTGTTTGCCCCTTCAGTCTGTGGTTTTGACGTAATTTTGACAGTTTTGTACGGTCTGTTTGGTTGCGTTCTAAAAGCTTAAGTTATCTGTGGTGCGTTCAGTAGACTACTCTCAATATAATGCTGCGCAATATAAATTACACTATAAAATCAATGATAATAGTAATAATGGCGCAATATAATGGCATGGAGATGCTGACGCCACGCGTTGGATTATAAAGCAGTCTAACCACGTGTTGCAAGTTCCTTATTGCATCCACTGGCTATATTTGCATGCGTAGAGGCGCATTTAGAGTGCCGGCAAACTGGTCCTACCTACGCAACGTACACAACTCATTATGGGGTCTGGCACACTAGTCCTACGTACGCTACGTACATAACTCATTATGACATCTGCCCTTGAGTTTACATGAAAGCAGACACACTTATCCCACGCAAAGTTGCGTGGAATAAGTGGGTCTGCCTTCATGTTAGTTCAAAGACCAGATGTCATTATGCGTTGCATACGTGGCGTACGTAGGACCAGTGTGCCGGACTTCTGTGAACTCTGGCCCTTGAATTTGCATGAAAGCACACACTTATCTTACGCAAAGTTGCGTGGGATAAGTGGGTCTGTCTTCATGTTAGTTCAAATGCTAGATGTCATAATGCGTTGCTTACGCAGGATCAATGTGCCAGACCCCTTATCCCACGCAACGTTGCGTATGATAGTGTCTCTAAGCATGCAAATAAACGGGTCCAGACGTCATAATGGGTTGCGTACATTAGGTGTGACGCTTGGGGGTCTATTCTTGAAAAAAAATAGTATGCTAAATTTGTCTATAGTACCTATATTTAATTTACATGGGCAATACACAAGTTTAGCATGCCATATTTTTCAAGAATAACATCCCTGAGCATAGGCAGTGGCCAAAACATTGGCCAACGTGTAGAGCATGCATAATGCATTCTCTAAATGGAAGCACACAATATTTTCCAGTATGAACCAGTGTGATGCACTGAGCGCCCACTCATACCCATAATGGTGCTCATAAACGGGCTATATGTTTACGGCAATATGTGGTTGCAATATTGTCAACTATATGGCCTGGCTATCACTGCAATATTTTAATGCAGCATACAGCAGGAACATATATATCTTGGTCATTCTCCGTAATATTTCTGCAAAGTATGGCCTATAATTTTGTCTCGTGAACAGGCTACACAATCGGACAACAGCGGCTTATATGGTTTTGAAAGAAAATTTAAAACGAAAAAAAAGACGGCGTGACACTTTAGATATCTAAGCCTGAAGGTTTATGATAATATGAATATAAATTTAAAGATCTTACCCATATGATTTCACTATTAATAATAAATTTAAAGTACAATTATCTATCGATGTTGTATATAAACATTCCAATACACTAATAAATAATATCAATTAATTCATACAATTGTATTAGACGAAATATCATAATCATGTGATATTAATAAAAATAAAAGATCTAAAGATTGCCTTGCATGTTGCGTTGTGCCTGGCGCAAAAGGAAACAACAATAAAGCTGGCCGGGAAATATTTCAGTATTTTCGATTCCGAAGCGATCATCCAGCAACCCGTAGGCAACACATAAAATGCTTCGGCCATACCAAATATATGTGGCTATATGACCGGGCCATACTAATAATATTGACGTATATTGCATAGTAAAGCTGGTATTGCTAGCAATGCTGCCGGCAACTGTATTGCAGCCACATATTGCAGTAAAAATGTGGCCCGTTTAGGAGCACTATAAAGCAAACGCAGTTATTTCAAATATAAGTAACTAATATAGTACACTACTTGTGGATCTTATTTGAAATGCGATCTGCTGTTGATAAATATTGTAAAGAAGTTGCCTAGAGTCGTTTCCGCCAATCAAATAGTTTTGCGTTATAGCATAGCCTGAACCTCTGCTGTACTTTAGGCTGAACGCAGGATTTTGTCAATTTATTTGACGTTTGTATTTTATGTCTATTTTTTGATCGGAATGAATCTGGCGGAATCGCCAGCAACGACCTTGATTGCAAACCGGCTGATAACAAAATATCAGTTTTAAAACCATTTATCTCTTTAATCACGGTGGCGACGTGAGAAAGAGTACAAAATTGCACATTTTATCGTATTCTATCAACAAATTGTGCTAAATATTTGTGTAAGTAAGTCTTGTTTTTAATAGCGCGTTTCGGAGAAGCTATTTTGCAACCACCGGGCGTTTCACGAGCCCAATTTTTAGATAGTATAACAAGCGGTGTGGTCTGAGGTAGGAGTACACCTACACGACCGCTTTCATTCCATAGCCTCCCATTACGTGCTCTGGAAAATCTATTACTGGCTGTGCCTCGGCAATCATCAACTTTCATGTCAAAGTGATTTGCATTGCAGGCAGCCCAATTGTGGAACTATGTACCTTTGCCCCTGAGACAACTTGAAACCTTATCGGGTTTAAAAAAACAATTAGGACATTTACTTTACGAATACCCTTGCCCCATGCATATCCTAGCTTGTCCTTTAACCTTTTGGAAGCCGGTCATTCCACGCAAAAATTTTTAAGCCCTCAAAAATTTGTTTGTAGAATGTGTGTGCAAGTATACTAATATATAACGGTAGCTTATTCAATGACAGACTTTTATTGCAGTGGAGGGGGAAATAGACCCAATAATTGAATTAATACAGATACACCCAGGGTTAATTACATTCCTTCCTTAGACATTGAGTTAACATATGGCATTAATTGTTGTTTTATTTTCTTTATTATTTATTTAATTAAAGAAAAACACAATATTACTAACTGCAGTCAGGCCTCATATCCAGACTTCAGTTTTGAGGGATGACATTTATTGAAACAACGAGCGCGGCTCCCATCAAACTTAAATTCGCCCGTACAATGAAAACTAAAATTCGCCAGATTTTCGCCGGTAAATCCCCCCCCCCCCCTCGGATATGTGCCTTACACTAGGTACATCTCAACAAGCACAAAAGCCATATAAGAAGTGTGAGTCGAATATAGCTTTAAGCTGATTAAAAGTCTCAGCTATGTAGTCATTTAAAGCAATTTGGCTTATGTGAGGTGCTACCTATAAGTTTGGGGAATTTGAACGTCGCGCGCAAACCATTGGTGGTACGATCTGCAGCCGCTAGATGTGGCTAACCACAAAACTGACCTTTCGGTACATACTCTCAACATTCTTGGCTGTCAAGCATAAGCAATTGCTTATTGGCCGAGCTAATCGAGGTCCTATTCTAACTTGACTGTTCATTGTTTTGTTTGTTTGTCTGTAAATTTGCTTGCTACTTAATAATGACCAAACACAATACCCGTTTCTCTTCGAATTCATCAGGAATCTTCTTTAAAGTAGTTAAAAACGATGGATGTTGAGGATTTCTATTTTTGTATGTACGTTTGTTTCATGCCTATTCAGCATACAATGGACCAGCTAACCCTCGTGTCTTCGAACACCAGCTTCGGCGGCCATCAGATGGTCTACTCTCATCAGTCCGAAGAACTAAAGTGCAAGATGAACTTTGCTGTTTATTTACCGCCTCAAGTAGAATCACTGGACGTCAAGGTTCCCGTCGTGTACTATCTATCTGGGCTGACTTGCAACGAGCAGAATTTCATTACGAAAGCCGGATCGCAAAGGTAAACACAAGCAAATATCTATCATCATTAGCAATAGCTTCCGCGTGTTATTGGTCATGCAACTTCGTTTCACTGCTTCAAGACATTATTGAAAAAACATTTTATTTCTCAAAATATTAGGTAACAGATATATACATATATGAGGTGTGTTCAGAAAATAATAGGAATTTTTAAATTTTGCAGGTTTGGAGAGTCCGATTTGCCAATTTTTTTTATTATGTTGGTATACATGCTCCTGAAGTATGATAAAATTTTCAGCTGTATTCACCAGTGTTGCCAAGTGTTAGGCTTAAATAGTCGCCGATGTCAGCAGAAAAGATAGCCTAAAGTAGCCGTTTTGCAAAAAAAGACTTTTTTTTGGCAATGAAAAGGGCTGCAGGCCATAGGTTTAAATAAAAAAACTGAAGTCTTTCTAGACAGTTAGAGATATTTAAACAAAACTAAGCTTAGTACATAAAAAAACAACCATTCCATGGAATAAGATTATATCAGAAAATATAATAAAATTAGGTACATAGATACCAAGATTAACATTTTGTATAAATCTACTATATTTGTGGACATGATACCACGGACCATACATAAACATACAATGTAATATGACCAATTACCTACTATCATAACTAGGTACACTATGAAAAAAAAAACTAATTTTAACTACTTTAAACTTTTACACAGAAAGTTTGCAAAAATCAGTTACATCAACAATGCAAAAAACAAATACATAATATTACACTAAACCATACCATAAAGGGGAAATTATTTATTTTAAAAACATTCCAAGTTACCCATATGTTCGGCACCATTATGTTAGTAAATAAATACAAACGGAGCTGCCATGGAATTCACCGACCGGAGTCGGGCCCATCATAATACTATTTTTTTTTTACACTTCTGGGGGGTGAGCAGTGGATTCCGGACTTACGAACCGGCTGTGGTAGGTTTAGGACAGCTGTCTTGCCACATGTGAGCGTTCACCTTGCCACCCATTCACTCCCCCTTCGAAGCCATAGAATTTGAGATGCGCAAATCGCAGTTTTAGATAATTTTTCTAAGAAAGAGTTGATTATTTTTCTGGAAAGGCCAAGATCTTTAAAGAGGTGAAATAGAGATTTAGCTGGCAGGCCACGAGCGCCAACTTCCACCGCGTGAAGGTGAACAGTGAAGCCGTTCCGGGTTACGGCATTTGCAAGATCATGGTATTTATTTAATTTGTACTCGTGGTCTTTTGGGATATTTGATTCCCATGGAACAGTTAATTCTACAATAAGAGCCACCTTCCGAGATAGAGAGTAAAGAGTTATATCTGGACGGAGGGCTGTGCATCCGAGACTTTCAGGGAATTTATACTGCTTAGAGACCGAATCAACCTCCAGAATCCAATCTGTAGCTTTCTCGATTATTGAGAAAGGTTTTGTAGTTAAATGTTTTTTGCCTTTAGAGCCATCCCGCACAAACTGTATTGGGGGTTTGGAGGATACTGTCAAACCCTTGTTGGCACGAGCCACTGAGAGACTAATTACCTCGCGAATAACAGCGAGAACTTTGTCATGGCGGTAAGTGTACCGTCCTTGATCTAAGGCCACCTTGCAGCCAGCAAGAATGTGCCTAGCTGTGCAAGGGGTATTGCTACAGAGGGGACAAGAACTATCCTCGGCAAAGCTCCAACGAGCGAGGTTACTGGGGTCTGGAAGTGTATGCTGAAAGGCATTCAAATAAAATTTCAGCATCTCTGGCGTCCAGTCATAGAGCATTACCTTCCAGTGCATTGGAGGCGGAATGCAAAAGTCACCAATTGTTGTCCAATCATTCTGGCATTGAAGGCCAATAGCATGAGCCATACTCTTGCTGTCGTAATCTCCCCGCAAAAGAGACTTCTTCAAGTCCACGTCGCTCGTGGTTGTACTGCCATACCCCAGACCAGTGCCATTCTGGCTGATTCCAGTAAGGAACCTTTTGTGGAAGTCTACGCGGGCTTGTAGTTCATTTGAATCACTACAGCCACTTATTACGTGCTTCGATATTGCCGGATCTTTGGAATTGCACAGAATCGAATTTTTGGTTATTCTGGAGTTGGCGTAGAGCAGAGAGGGCAGTTTAAGCGCTAGCCCAAAATTTTGTTTGGACCTGAAGAGAGTCGAGGGGTCAGCTGGTTTGGCTAAGGACAGCCAGGATTTTAAACTAGCTGTCACCAGTGCATCTAGACGGGACAGTTGGGTTTTGGTAAAATCGTAAATAAGAAAGGGCCATGACAAATGTGACGTTAGATAATTGTCATAGATCCAGGCCTTACGAGGGCCAGAAATTAGCAAGGCATCTATTTTCGCCAGGCAACTTTTGAAATGCTCTATAACATGATCGCCCGAGACGTCTTTTCCCTGATGGGTGATTTTTCTGCCGAGGAATTTGAAATGATTGTTTGGGTCTATAAGGGAGATATTAGAGCCCTTATAGACCAATTTGGGGTCATAGGATGTAAATTTTGTGCCCATGCGGGCGAGTCCAAGGCAAAAACATTTGGAGGGCTTCACTTTTATACAGCCTGACCAGTCGCAGAAAAGCTCCACTTTCTGTAATAGCAGGGAAAGCTGCTTGGGGCTTCTGGTAATGAAAGTTAGGTCGTCGGCAAAAGCGAGGCACGACGAGGTGTATTGGCCGTCTGTTTTAAAACGGTAGCCCCACTTCCTGTCAAACTGGCTCAGGCTTTCCAGAAGTATATTAAAAACTATATTAAAAATCGTCGGGGAGAGGCAACAGCCCTGAAATAGTCCAATTGAATATGGTATAGAGCGGGTAGTCCATTCTTGCGTTTTAACATGGAAAGTCAGACAGTTGTAGTAGGAGGCTACAATGTCACGCACGACTGGTGGGAAGTTGTACCAGCGGAGTGCAAAGTGGAGGAGACTGTGTCGGACTGACCCAAAGGCATTCTCTAGGTCGAGCCAGCATACATTGATTTGGCGTTCGTGCTGTCTCGCATCCTTGATGGCAGCAGCCAGGAGAGAGTTGTGCTCGAGGCAGCCCGAGACGCCGCGCATGAAGCCTTTTTGAACTGATACTCCAAGGTACTCATTCCGGTGCATGAATTCGCTCATCCTCGTGTGGACTATGCTAAAAAAGATTTTGGCCACAGTGTCTGTGAGAGCAATGGGCCGAGCGTCCTTTGGTCCGGTGCAAACTGGGACCTTCGGAATTAAGATGACTGTCGCTCGGCCAAAATTCTGTGGGACTACACCGCTATTCCATATATTTCGGAAGATGGATCCTAAATATTGCAGAAGGCAGGGGCATTTTTTGTATACTAAATAGGGAATACCATCGGGACCCGGAGTAGAGCCCGACGGCTTCCTCTTTACTTGATTAAGAATCTCATCTAGTGATGGAGGTTGAGAAGCAAAAGCTACCGTAGGCAGGGGCGGAGGTGTAATGCCCGGCGGAGGGCTGTAATTATGGAGCCGCATTGGGTCCTCATACGTGGTCGAAAAGTATTCCGTGGCCATATCTTCCGGGATTTGGATTTTTCCCTTGGCGGCAGACAAAACCGTTTTGCTGTAGTTAAAACGGTTTTTGTCGAACCGGGCTTCCTCTTTGGATTTGAGAAATGCTGCCTTGCGCTTGTCGTTTTGCGTTGCTACGCTCTGTATGAGTTTTAGTATAGAGCGGTACGCGCGCGAGAAGTTGTGGCAGAGGGCTTTATCCCCGGCTTTCTTGGCTTCACGTAACTGGCGACGAAGTAGCCGCTTTTGCCTACGGAGCTTTGCCTTAAATGCGTTTTCTCTGTGAACCGGGTCGACATGGGTAGATTTTGGGTAAACACCCGAGAAGTATTCATGGACCGCCACCTGGAAGGATGACAGCTGGACGCTGGCAGGGGCATTACGGTTCACAGAGTGGTCAAGAATAGAAGTTAAATTATTATTATGAAATTCCCAGTCCTCTTTCGCAAGTGAAGGGAATTTTAGAGGAGGGAAGGATACGATTTGCGCGGGTAGAGGAGACCGGTCGGGTGACAAACTGCGGGCAGATGTGGAGTCAAGGGACATGTGAGGTTCAACTCTGTCCGTGACTCCTTGCGACGGTTTAAGACACTGACGTGCAGCGTCGCTATCATCGTGCCCAGCAATGTGTTTATTTAACCATGCTAATCGTTTATATTGTTTCCCGCAGATAAGGCAAGCAAGGTCCGGTGTCGTTTTAGCCGTGTCGTTGTTTGGGGTTTCTACTGGGGTAGCGGGAATTCTCCCCCCCTGATAGGCCGCTTGGGGGCATATTTCCTTTTTTTTCTTTTTTGCTTTATAAATAATCGGGTCTGGCTTGCAAGGCCATCGACCCGATGCGTTCTTTCACGCCGTCCACCGTCTCTCCGGCTGTCACAACTCTTTCGTTGTTGTCATCCTGATGATCAGGGGGTTTACAATAAATACAAACGGAGCTGCCATGGAATTCACCGACCGGAGTCGGGCCCATCATAATACTATTTTTTTTTTACACTTCTGGGGGGTGAGCAGTGGATTCCGGACTTACGAACCGGCTGTGGTAGGTTTAGGACAGCTGTCTTGCCACATGTGAGCGTTCACCTTGCCACCCATTCACTCCCCCTTCGAAGCCATAGAATTTGAGATGCGCAAATCGCAGTTTTAGATAATTTTTCTAAGAAAGAGTTGATTATTTTTCTGGAAAGGCCAAGATCTTTAAAGAGGTGAAATAGAGATTTAGCTGGCAGGCCACGAGCGCCAACTTCCACCGCGTGAAGGTGAACAGTGAAGCCGTTCCGGGTTACGGCATTTGCAAGATCATGGTATTTATTTAATTTGTACTCGTGGTCTTTTGGGATATTTGATTCCCATGGAACAGTTAATTCTACAATAAGAGCCACCTTCCGAGATAGAGAGTAAAGAGTTATATCTGGACGGAGGGCTGTGCATCCGAGACTTTCAGGGAATTTATACTGCTTAGAGACCGAATCAACCTCCAGAATCCAATCTGTAGCTTTCTCGATTATTGAGAAAGGTTTTGTAGTTAAATGTTTTTTGCCTTTAGAGCCATCCCGCACAAACTGTATTGGGGGTTTGGAGGATACTGTCAAACCCTTGTTGGCACGAGCCACTGAGAGACTAATTACCTCGCGAATAACAGCGAGAACTTTGTCATGGCGGTAAGTGTACCGTCCTTGATCTAAGGCCACCTTGCAGCCAGCAAGAATGTGCCTAGCTGTGCAAGGGGTATTGCTACAGAGGGGACAAGAACTATCCTCGGCAAAGCTCCAACGAGCGAGGTTACTGGGGTCTGGAAGTGTATGCTGAAAGGCATTCAAATAAAATTTCAGCATCTCTGGCGTCCAGTCATAGAGCATTACCTTCCAGTGCATTGGAGGCGGAATGCAAAAGTCACCAATTGTTGTCCAATCATTCTGGCATTGAAGGCCAAATAAATAAAATCGTCGTTGCCGTACAAATTAAATCGAACAACTGGTGTAGCCTAAATCGGCGACAGGCGATTTTTGGTATTTTTTGGTCGCCGATAACCCATTCGAGGTAGCCTAAATGGCAACATGTCGCCTAAGTTGGCAACACTGGTATTCACTATTTACTTTATCTGTGGCAGCCGCTAAGGTTAGACGTGTTTTTATGAGCTCGGCGATTTTCGTTTGTTAAAAGAAATGGATCAAAGAATTGGTATCAAATTTTGCATAAAAAATGAAATAAAGTATAACAAAGTGTGTGAAATGTTAACAAAAGCCTATGGTGAGTCTGCTATGAGAAAAACAAGAGTTTACGAGTGATATAAGCGTTTCCAAGATGGCCGTGAAGAGGTTGAAGATGACGAACGCCCAGAACGCCCCAGCACATCAACAATCGATGAAAACGTGGTAAAAGTGAACGAAATCATTATGAACGATCGCCAAATCACAATCAGAGAAGTCGCTGATGATATTGGCATATCGATTGGCTCATGCCATGAAATTTTTTCAAATGTTTTGGGTATAAAACTCGTGGCAGCAAAATTTGTACCAAAATTGTTGAATTTTGAACAAAAACAGCGGCGAATGGAAGTTGCACAGGAGTCACTAAATGAAGTCAACGACGATGCAGAATTACTGAAACACATTATAACTGGTGACGAAACATGGATTTACGGTTATGATGTCGAAACTAAGGCTCAATCGTCGCAGTGGAGGCGTTCTGGCTCGCCAAGACGAAAATCGTTGAGCTTATAAAACACATCTAACCTTAGCGGCTGCCACAGTCAAAGTAAATAATGAATACAGCTGAAAATTTTATCATACTTTAGGGGCATGTATACAAACATAATAAAAAAAAATTGATAATCAGACTCTCCAAACCCGCTAAATTTCAAAATTCCCATTTTTTCTGAACACACCTCGTATATATATACAGGTGAGTTTTATTAACCGGCATCCTTGTAGGGGTGTATCAGTACGAGCAAGTAAGCAAATTTGGATAAAAAAATGTAGGAAAAACAAAGCATTTCTTCTGATTTCTTTGACGATAGTTAATTATTTCGATTTGTTTCAGTTATGCCGCAAAACATGGTCTGATCATCGTAGCCCCTGACACGTCTCCGCGTGATGTTAAAATTCCCGGAGATGATGAGTCTTATGATTTTGGGACCGGAGCTGGATTTTATGTTGACGCTACGAAGGTCGGTACATTATTCAACACTTGTCATTTAAAAATCCGTATTTTAGGTTCTGAGATTATAGTCATAGAGCACATTTAACCCTTTCAGTGGAAAAGGGGCGCTGGTGACCCAGCCGATTTCTTTTTTTTCTTAGTAATTTAAATAAATAAATACAATATTTATTTACAGCTGTTAACCCTTTCCAGCGCGGTTGGCGGTGACTGAGGGGTCTTGGAATGGCACTAACATTCTTCCTACAAAATCTCGCAACGGCTATGACTGTTGCGTCGCTCATATGTGATATTATGTTATGTATTGTGGCCATGTGTTTTTAACTGTTTTGGCAAGGTCTGCTGGGGGGCCTGGGGGATATGGAATACCTCCCAGGTAAAAGCGTGGTCTGAGGGGGTCTTACCTGGATTTAAAAAAAAATGGCATTAAAATAATGTAGTTTAAGCATTTTTAATTTTTTTTACATACCATACCAGCATAAATGTTGAATAATTTATACCTATTGTTCCGTTTATTATTTATTTGCCTTGTTATACTAAAATGTTTTATTTTTCGTCACATTCATAAACAACTTTCTAAAGTATGGTCTGTTTTTGATAATCTGAATGCCTAACCTAGTTAAGTATATATTTAAAAAACATCAAACTAAAATAAACAATGCTTTATATAAAATCGAAGACTATCGCGTTGTTTGACATTATAAATAGGATAGAAAATGAATTTACCGCGTGAAATGCTTTATTGAATTATTGCTTTATTGAAACAATGCTTTATTGAAGTTTTACTTGATGCTACCACAAGTACAATAACTATAAGATTGGAAGCGGCTTTATCGGACTCATATGATGTTCTCAGTGGTGTACCGCAGGGATCGCTTGTGGGGCCAGTGTTATTCATCCTATACCTGACACACCTACGAGCTAGTGTATCATCAAGCTTGAGTCTATACGCAGACGATACGAAGATATATGCAAATCCACTACTCCGTAGCTGCAGCTTACAGAATGACCTCAAGAAACTCAGCGTTTGGACATCGGAATGGCTCCTACCTCTTAATGCTGAAAAATGTGTTGTTCTTCATCTCGGTAAAAAAATTTCCTAAGAAGCCGTACTTTCTGGAAAACACCCATCTTAGTGCTGTGAAATCACAAAGGGATCTTGGCGTAATAGTCACTGAAGACCTAAAATGGGAAGAAAACGTGACTGCATTGGTAAAGAAAGCAAACTCTCTATTGTTTCTAATTCAAAAAGCTTGTCACCATATCGCAGAGGAACTGATGCTGAAAATCTATAAGTCACTTGTAAGACCCATTTTGGAAGACGCCTATCAGATCTGTATTCCATACTTTAGGAAGGATATCGATCTTCTAGAGAAGGTCATAGGTCACGGTTTGACCACTCTGAAGCAACGCAGGGCACGGGGTGACTTAATCGAGACATATAAGATCCTAACTGCATCGTACGACGTTCCTGGGTTGCAGACTATCTACACCATGAGCACTAACACACATCTGCGTGGGCATCATCTGAAACTCCAGCGTGAATCATTCCATTCAAATCCCAAGAAACATTTCCACAGCAGTAGAGTGGTAAACGAATGGAATGCTCTCCCAAGTGAAGTGATCAATGCCAAAAGTGTCGATGACTTTAAAAATAAACTGGACTTATTCCACAGAAATTGTAATGCAAGCACGGACTCAGGCGCATCAGCTTAAGCTGCCACCTGTTAAATATACGATAATAATAATAATAATAAAATATAATATTATGTTTTGTTACAATGACTTTTTTTTACTTTATACATCTATTTTTCTCTATATATATATATATATATTTTCTATGAATTAATCTTCAAACGGCCCCACGTTGGGCGCCATATGTTACAATGGTTTTACTTTTATATATATCTATTTTTGCGTTTAGCTTAGAGCTGCTAAGCGCTCATGTGATGATTTTTAAATCATTACAGTTTAGATACTGAATACTTAAAAATAAAATAAAGATTCGGTTGACTCGCGAGTAGAAGACGGGTGTCACCAAAAACAAAAAACAAAAAAAAAAGACTTCTCAGGTACTGGATTTTATAGAAGATCAGGAGTTTAAAGTTTTTTTATTTGAACCAGGAACCATGGTCGAAACACTACAGAATGTACAGCTACATTACGAAGGAGCTGTACAATTTAATCAACGCCGCTTTCGTAGATATAGTCGCAACAGAGAGCATCGGAATCATGGGACACAGGTAACTAATATTATTTTTTATAAATAAGGTAAAAGTAAAAACACATTTTTAAAAACAAGCTTTTATTAAAATGCTCTGTCCCGAGCCAAACCTGGGTGCAGCAGCCGTCTCATAGTGGAACTTAGAACGGGCTATCATAATTAAATGCTGGGCAGACTTTCGAGTTTGTGCTGTTGACCGTTGAGGAGTACCTTCGTTGGAAGCCAACCCTGGGTGCAGCAGCCCTATCGCGGTGAAACTTAGAACGAGCTATCATAATTGAATGCGTATACAAAATTATAATAATAATAATAATAATAAAACTCTTTATTCTTGGGTCCCATCAAACTTGCAGAAGGCAAATTTGCAGACGGCAATCTTGCAGACGGCATTCTTGCAGGCGGCAGTTTTGCAGAAGGCAATCTTGCAGAAGGCAGTTTTGCAAATGTCAAAATGACCTAACCTAACCTAACAGAAAAACTTAAAACATTTTTTTTAATGTTTAGTTTGATGTATAAAAGTCATCCACTACAAGGATGCCGGTAATTAATGTCACTTCGATTTTAGGGAAAGAAAAACCTAACCTAACCTAACCTGACAGAAAAACTTAAAAACTGTACTGAAGGTTGCCGCCTGCAAGGTTGCCGCCTGCAAGGTTGCCTCCTGCAAATCTGCCCTCAACAAATTTGGAACTGTCAAAAGTGACATTTGTGCAAAATTGCCTGCAAAACTGGCGCCCCCCTTATTCTTAAGAAAAGGCGAGCTTATTGCCTGCAGGCAATATTTTAGAGCTAACCTATACTATTGTAAGAACATTATTTGCGAGTAGACTACATAACTTAACCTATATAAAGAGTATGACAAATAAAATAAAGGAGGATAGAAAGAAGTATATACTTTACTCTTTGTGGGCACAGATTTGCCACATCAAAATAAAGATTATGTGTCTGTGCTGTTGACCATGGAAGAGTATCCTGGGTGTAGAATCAGGTCATGCTCACCATAAAAAATGCATTGTTATCGGAACTGAACCGACATGTTAAATTTTAACGTCATAGGATAAGAGGAAACGGTTCTAATTCTACTTCCAAGATTTGACATAAACAAACTAACAAACATTGCAAATAAAAGCCCGTAAAAATAAAATGCCTGGATGTGTTAGGTGCCCTAGGCGATATACATAGGTAATTCGCTATATTTAATGAAAACTAACACAGAAACGGCTCACAAAATTTGACCTAAACGTAGTAATAATAATAAACATTGCAAGGTAAATAAAAGCTTGTAAAAAAACAATTATTGGACGATTTATTTACTGGTAAGATTGCGAAAACAAACAGCATCAGGCTCAGCAAGATTTCGATGAAAGATTTGGGTTATAATTACGTTCGCCGTTGTTCACCGATGATGTCCTTTGCAGCTGAAGGCATTTACCATAGACAAAAATCGGTTGTATCACCACAAAACTTTCCCGGCAAGTAGACAAGGACTTATCGAAGGATTTTGAGCATTATGTCCCTTCGGTAAGAGGTTGACCTGATCGAACGGTATAGTCAGCGACGAGCGTAGATAGTGAGAATGCAATGTATTAAACACGTTCGATTCAATTGTTTACTCAAATATACTGACCGGCGAAAATTCAATTTGATTTCAGCCCAACAAAGCATCCGAGTACCAACATTTTAAGCCGTTGAGTATGAGTCAACCAAATCTGGTCGCGAAACAATTATCCGTTGAGTACGAGTCGACCAAACCTGGTCGCGCGTTTTTTTTCACTTCTTTGACGTTCTCATATTTATTCATAATTATCTAATTGTTTTACAAAATGATATTTCAATATTCTATATTCGAAATTTCAATGCAATCATTGTGCAGTTGTTCTTTTTATGATTGGTGTAGTAGTTTCGTAGTTATAGTACCTACTTTAAGGTCGATGTCGCCGAAAATCCTGCAAAAGAGACAGATGCATCCATGAAAATACCCATTTACTCCAAGGGTTAAGTAGATAAGTCTTATATTTCGAGATTGAAATATGACTAGTGCGCCCCCTGGTGTACCGATTTCAACCACAACCTTTTCAACTCTCGCCATGACCAAATGATGCCCGCATGCCAAACTTCAGATCAATCGGATTAAGCGTTTGGGCGCTTGGGCGCTATCGTGGAAGAATACACACCCACACACAACTAGGGTTGTCAACTACAACGGGCAAACCCGTCACCTCAGGAAGTTTAACGATATTGATCGTTCTATCTCCTTGAGGTGAGCGTATATGACTTAGAGACAATACAAATCTACTGTCTAGCTAAGCCAACATACCCGACAGTGGCTGACGACTTACGGCGAGGCACTGGGAAAGGTACTCAGCGAGCAGCCTTGCCCCCCTGTCTACCAGTTTTAGAAGGATATCTCCGTTTGGAATTAACTATCAGGATTCCTCCATTCTCCCGACTGGTTACGGGTCCGAAGTCGCTTACGCGACCTCTTTCTGTTGTATTTCAGCAGTAATTTTATATGAGTTTGTCGCGTACCTGGGTTTCCTTTACCCATAAACCAATCGGGATCGTGTGTCCGATAGATCGTTTCATGAATGGCTCGACAACAGGTCAACATCCACCCCCGCTGCTCAGAAGACAGTAAATTTCCATTGTCTCCAGACTCCTTCAGCAATTAGTCAGTGTGCATAACCGATTGGCGTCGCTGAACAGTGCGCAAACTATCCAGTAGCACAGCGAGGCAATCGCCAAGGGGAAACAGACCCACCAGCCGTAAGGCTTGCGACGCGAGAGTCTTACCCGGGGTAACCTTCCACACAAGGAGGCTATTGAATAGGAGTTGTGAGTTGGACCGATCCGAGAACACAATGGATCTGATAGCCCAATTATTTGATTCTTCCTCGTCCAAATCTAGAACTTTTTAAAAGGGATCCGAACTACTTCGGAATTATATGCTACAAAAAGCTACCCTCTAGTATCAAAAAAATACACGGCGAAGGAAAAATGCCCCAATTTAAAAATAAACTCAAATTATATCTCATTGAAAGAGAATTGTACGGCATTAACGATCTCTAAAAACTGTATGCATCTCGACTATATCTTTCTCTGTAATAGATTTTAATCAATTTTCAATTTGACTAAAATGTATTGACTATTTCTATTATTAGGTAGGCACATATTAATTATATCTTGTCTATTTTTATTTGCAATATAATCACTAAGACATTTTATTTCACTTTTTGATAATCGTCACATTTTTTTTTGTTCTTTTTTACATTATATTTATTAATTTTATATTAAAAAAACTTATTTTTATCGGTATTTTAAAGAAATAATATGGTTCATTATAACGTTTTTTTTTCTCATTACATTATTCATTATATTCAATGTAATAGAATCACTACTTATTGAGTTAATTTCAACATATCTTCTCTATGTCTTACATCCTTATATCTTACTTTCTACATATCTTACTCTGTGTTTTTTATCTGGTAACCTAAATGGTAAGACTCGATTTAATTCTACAATAATACCTTCTTTATTCTTACGAGTATCTTTTATGTTTTGATTATTAATAGAAGAATTTAATCATATCACGGCCAAATGTAAATGTAATACAACTGCCTATACAACTATGTATTAGTTTTTAGGACAATAAATTATTTGATTGATTGACCGGATCTTATGGACCTTATGGATCTTATGAAACCGTTTACTACCCGCACACACACACAGACACAGAAATATTTCCTTCTGGAAATGGCCTTAATCATCTCAAGGAGGCTCTAAATTAGTGATGGGTGTGATCACGAATAGCAATAACAATAACGTGTAATATTTGCAATCACGAAGAACGCGTTACGAGAATTTGAAAGAACATGCTATTTGAATCACGGCTACGAGCAGCACCGCGTTGCTATCACTCGGCGCCGCTACGACGCGACCGATCACTGATCAGTGATTGGCCGTTCTAGTGAACGACCGCGCCACTGAATGATGAGCGGTGAGCGCCGAATTGAACCGTTCACTTGGTTTCGTTTATTCTTAGCGCGTTCATTTCGTACGTTCACGAATGAGTCAGTTATTGCATATCGTCGTCGGCTATGAACGCGACCAATCAGTGAATGTCAGTGTGATGTCAGTGATCGGCCGTTCGTTCTGGCGAACGCCCGCGCCGGCTGGACGATGAGTGGCGCGTTCATTTCGTACGTTTATGAATGAGCCGTCGCCGCATGTAGTAGCGACAAGCATGCCTTGTGAAAGGGTTTTTTCGAAAGCTGGCTACATTATTTCAGAAAGACGAACTCGGCTTAGCACCAAAAGAACGAGAGAGTTAATCTTTCTGAACGCTAATTCTTCTAATTACTAATAAATACTAAGCAAATATAATGCGCGTTTCTGTTATCAGTTATCACATTGACGAGACTTTGTTACTTAACGTTTCACAGTACATTTCAGTACAATCACAAAAATCACGAGTAGCAGTTATTGTCACGCGTGATAAAATACCAGTAACGTGATCGTCGCGTGATTTAAAATTGAGAATCACACCCATCACTACTATAAATAGATATTTCCATCTTCATCTCAGAAAAATACTTGATGTCCTCCTACTTCCTGCTCTGGCGGAGTCGCTGCCGTGCTTCCAGAATCACTCCGACTGCTGTGAAATGAGGCGATCACTCACTCAAGCGCTGCAACGCTCGCTTTAAACCTCCTTGGGCCGTCGTCACTGTTCCATCAAGCAGGAGGAATAATGGCAGTAAAGATCTATTACACGAGTAAAAATCTAATATTTAATTTCATATTTTCTTCACCAGTATGGGAGGTCACGGCGCCTTGATTTGTGCGCTTCGCAATCCAAATCTTTACAAATCTGTGAGTGCGTTCTCGCCGATTTGCAACCCTACCAAGTGCGCGTGGGGGGAAAAAGCTCTCTCTGGATATCTGGGAAGCAACCGCACAGATTGGGAAGAATACGACGCATGCCACTTGGTCGGAAAGTACAACGGACCACCGATAACACTGTTTGTTGATCAGGTATGTCGGTCGTTATTTATTTTACAGCCATTTAAATGTTTTTAGCATACACTTCCACACCCTCGTTTTTTCATTTTATTTTATAAAATAAACTAGTTGGTAGATATCCCTACTCTTAGCATAGTCAAATTCTTTATACAAGATAATATGTTATACCTTATGTGTTATAATTATTCTTTATACAGATTGACTATTTTTTTAAACGGAAAAAAACAATTATTAAATAAATTTACAATAAAAATATATGGTCCTTTAAAAAACTATTCTTCTTCTCCGTCGTTCCCTCATTACTGAGGATCGTAGCCACTAAACAACAGTTTGCCTACGAGGCTCCTCCACTTCAACCTGTCTTTTCCTTGGCGGGTCGCAGATTGTATTGACCCTTTTGTAACTTCTTTGATGAGGTCGTTCCATCTGGCCGGTGATCTGCCTCTGCTTCTTCTTCCCTCCACTTGACCCCCGGAAAGCATTTTCTCCAGATTCTCTGGCTTTCTCCTGGCAACATGACCGAAGAACTGCAGACCCTTCTCATGCATACGGTGAAGAGCCTCACTTGGATGCCGAGTTCTTACAGGACAGATTTGTTGGTGCGGCGCGCTGTCCATGGGATTCCTAGCATTTTACGCCAACACCACATCTCCAGTGCATCGATTTTGGTGCGTATACGAGCCTTCAGGGTCCATGTTTCCTATGCATGGAGAAAGATCGAGAAAACCAGAGCTCGAACCAGCCTGACTTTAGTCTGCTTACTTATACCCCGATTCTTCCACAACCTTTCTAGCTTGCTCATGGCCGATCTTGCCATCTGGCTTCTGCGTGAGACCTCCTTTTCGCAGTTTCCGTCGTTGCATATCATGGAGCCCAGATAAACAAAGCCTTTCACAGCTTGAAGTTCACTCAGCCTGTAGGTGCGTTGCATGGTTCCAGCTCGGTCCACAAACATGAGTTTGGTCTTGCTGCGGTTCATATAAAAAACTATTAGAGTTGCTAAAATACCTAAGTAGGTATAGATGAAAAATACAAATAGTTTGTTTGTTTGTTTGTTTGTTTATACTCTTTATTGTGAATTGTCACAATGGGCGGGTTTATTGTCATATGACAATCTCTTACAACCAACCCTACTATGACGTGTTATATGTATGTGTGCGTGTAAGATGTCTGTAAGTGTGTGTCTTGTTATTGCATTCGATCGACAGAATTTAAAATGCAATTCCGTTAATTTGATCCCAACGGAAAATGGTGACCCATCCGGGAATCGAACCCGGGACCTTACAATGTAAGATCAGGCGACCTAACCACTATGCCACTGGGCCGTGTCAAAGTATAAAAACGAATAGTCAGTTATAAAATAGTCAAATCAGAAATACAACAATTATAAGATTACAAATAAAAATGTCGCAATAGAAATAGTCAATACTAATTTTATTAATATAATCCATCTCCGATTATCAAAATGATTGGATATATAGTCAAGTTTTTTTTAACATATATTGTATTATAATAAAAGTAATCATGAAAGATTAGGAAATTCAATTTTGTCAAAGTCCCTAATAGAATAATTTGGGTTCTTGATAAGAATGGAGCTATTCAGAGGATGTAGGATGTAGGTAGAGGATTCGTGCCCCGTTTGTAGCAATACCCCTTAAGCAGCTAGACATATTTTATGTGGCTGCAAGTTGGCCTTAAGGCTGATTTACATTAAATCAGTTGCTTACTTCAAATTCAAGACAAGTCAGTACTGACCTAATACTGTCATCGCGTAAATTAATTTTAACCCTTTGAGTATGATACGACCAAATCTGGTTGTGAAACAATTATCCGTTGAGTATGATACGACCAGATCTGGTCGCGCGTTTTTTTCACTTCTTTGACGTTCTCATATTTATTCATAATTATCTAATTGTTTTACAAAATGATATTTCAATATTCTATATTCGAAATTTCAATGCAATCATTGTGCAGTTGTTCTTTTTATGATTGGTGTAGTAGTTTCGTAGTTATAGTACTTTAAGTCGATGTCGCCGAAAATCCTGCAAAAGACACAGATGCATCCATGAAAATACCCATTTACTCCAAGGGTTAAGTCATTAAAGCGCTGTCGTTTCTGCTGACTTCAATATTTCCACCATAAATTTGAAATCAGTCCGCTCCTCCCGCCACCCGCGCCAGCGGTACTGACCTTGTCTAAATGCTGGAGTCAGTACTAAGTCAGTCACTGGCACTGCCTTGCAGGGTGACGTCGCACACATTTCTATTTTATACCTCTTCTTCTAACGTTTCCTTCAACTCTTGTAACAGCAGATAGTAAAATGTTGTCAACAAATAATTCCCCTGTATCAAATAATTACATGCATACACCTTGAAGTAAGATTATGTAAATGCTTTTATTAAAATGCTTTTATTAAAATGCTTTTATTAAAATGCTTTTATTAAAATGCTTTTATTAAAATGCTTTTATTAAAATGCTCTGAAAAGCAGAAAGAACGAGCTACCACAATTGAATGCTGTATAAAATCTTGCGTAGGTATGTGCTGTTGACCGTTTAGGAGTCCCCTCGCCGGGAGCCAACCCTGGGTGAAGCAGTCGTGTCATGGTGGAACTTGGGGTATTATAATTGAATGCTATACAAAATTTCGTGTCCGTGCTGTTGACCGTTGAGGAGTCCCCTCGTCGGGAGCCCACTCTGAATGCAGCAGCCGTGTCATAGTGAAATTGAGAACGGGCTATCATAATTGAATGCGGATACAAAATTTTGTATCTGTGCTATTGACCATGGAAGAGTAGCCTCTTCAAGAGCCAATCCCTGGTGTAGAATCAGGTCATGCGTACTATAAAAATGCATTGTCTTCAGGACTGAACCAACATATAAAATTTCCAAGTCATAGGATAGGAGTTAGGTTCTAATTCAGCTTGTAAAATTTGACCTAAACAAACTGACACATTGTAAGGTAAGTAAAAAAAATATGTAAAACTATGTAAGCTTCTAAAAATACTATGTAAAGACTATGTAAACAGTGTGCGTTAGTTGTCAGCACCAGCACTGACACCTGTATCTGACTCAATGTAAATAAGCTTTTAGATCAAGGCTGGTACACATACCGCCATGACATGTCCTAGCTGCTATTCGTGAGGTAATTAGCTACTTAGTAGCTTGTGCTAGCAAAGGTCTGGCAGTGCTCTTCAAATCCTCAAGACAGTTTGTGCGGGATGGCTCCAAAGGCATAAAACATTCCATTCCAAAACTCTTCGAATAATCGAGAAAGTTTCAGACTGATTCTGGTAGTCGATTTAGTCTCTAAGCAATACCATTTCCCTGAAAGTTTCAGATGCACAGCCCTCCGTCTATATATCTCTTTACTCTCTATCTTGGAGGATGGCCCTCATCGCAAAATTTACTCTTTCATGGGAATGAAATACCCCCAAATTCCACAAGTACTAAGTAAATAAATACCACAATCTTGCAAATTTCGTCACCGTCACCATGAGATGGAGAATAGTTCTAATTATGGATGATGTAAATAAATAGTTTTTGATATCTCCATTTTAATCGATACCATCTTCCGAACTACTCAAACTTCTAAATCGTACGGATCTTTGGAAATATTTCAATTTATGCAAAAAATGTCATATCCTCCCTTTGATTAAGCGGCGTAAAACTGCAGACTTAACCGTTTTGCTAAAAATCACCTCCAATAATATTAACTGTCCCGACTTACTAAATAAAATTAATCTCCGTGTTCCTTCCAAACTCAATAGATTTAACCCTGCTCTTCATGTTCCTCATGCTGGTACCAACTATAGGCAAAATGCATTTCTGTAGTGAACAAGTGACAATTTCAATGATTTGATTAAACACTTTGACTTTGATCTATTCTGTACGAGTATTAACTCAGCTAGGCAGCGGCTGAACAGTGAATTCTTTAGCATTAATTGTTGAATAATTTTTGATGTATTTTTAATCGATAGCTTTAATTGAAAGGTCACATATGTTTCTATAAACGTTACTTAAACGTGACTGGCTCTCTGTTTTCCTACTCCGTCTTTTTGTTAAATTATAATTAGCTGTTGGTTTTCCTAAAAATAAAAAAATGAAATAAATATCAATTTCCTAAAAGTCTCAAATGCACAGCCCTCCATTCAGATATTACTCTTTAGGTATTATCTATATTAAAAGATGGCCTCTATTACAGAATTAACTGATCCATGGGAATCAAATATCCCAAAAGTACATATATTAAAAGGAATAAAAAAACAACTGCCGTTACAAACAGTGAACTAATGTATTTATAATTATTTTTTTTACATATTTTTAATGAAATATTTGTGGTTTATGTATTTATCCATATAGATACATATATATTTTTTTCGGAATATACTCAATCAGACCTTTCGTTTGACACTACGATATATTTATGTAATTTATTGACATTTTGAGATTTAGACTACTATTTACTCGATATTTTGACATTTAATGTACCCTATGACATTCGGGATGACAACGGTTCTAACAATACCACATGCTTCTAAATCGGTTCGAGTGTTTAGAAGTTATAGTGGAGTAGAGAAACAGAAAATATACATAGATGAATCCTGATTACAGTCATTTATCGTTAGGCAGTAGTGTAAAAAGACCACAAGTACAAATTAAATAAATCAATCAAATCTCTGTTTCTCCGCTTCAGAAACCTTGATCTCTCTAGGAAAATAATCAACTTCTTCCTAGAAAAAATATCTAAAACTGTGATTTCCGTATCTCAAATTATATATACTAAAATTTGGGATATGTGGAGAGTTGCCCCTACAAGCCCGCTATATATCGCCCTGGAAATTGCCCTGCCTCACTCCTTAAGACTCTATGCGCTGATCGAGCGTTCTGTTTTTTCTTCGCTTTTAATTTCAACGATATCTCAATTTCAGGGTAACGGGGACCAGTTTTATGAGCAGAAACAGCTCCAGCCGGAGAACCTGGTAGAAGCGTGCAGGTCAGCACAGGTCCCCATCATTTTGAAGATGCGCGATGGCTACGACCACTCGTACTACTACATAGCCTCATTCGTGGGGGAACATCTAGAATTCCACGCCAAAATTCTCAAAAGCGGTATCACTGCTAATTCACACTGACATACGCTGTAAATTGTAAAATTGAAAATAAACGATTATGCATTTCGTTGTGATTTAATGTCTCATTTTTGTATCTTTTGTTTAACCGCTGGAATGCCAATACCACCGATCGGTGGTTTTTCTGTTGCGACAATTCGCAGGCGGCCAATCTCGGTATTTATGCAATTATACGCGGTAAAAGTCGCCTTCATTGAATAAGCTACCGTTATATGTTAGTGCACTAACACTTCCTACAATTTTTTCGAGGGTTAAAAACATGTCACCGTGAGTTTCATTCCCATGGCTGGCCTTCTTAAGGTATGTCCTTACTCGTGCGCTTTCGTCTTCATCTTGCGTCGTCACTTTCAATTTCATCTTGGGTCTAGCGCATGCTTTATTGAATGCCTCAAGCAGATATACGTCTACACTTATGCGCTTTCGCCTATTCAATTGCGATCACCGACTACCCGGTGAAGATTACGATAAACTAGTGTGAGCTTGTAGTAATCATTGACATTTCTTGACCATATTTCTTGACCATTTCTTGATGAATCAGACCATAGCAAGATTTAACCAGAGGTGTGTCATTTTAAAATGTCTCATGTCACTACGCTTGTGCTAGAGCGGACATTACATTGCATTACATCTTTAATCCATTTAAGGACCATCTGACAATGAAGCAAATCCAAGTACTTTATTGGCCAGGTAACAGCCTAGATTTGAATCCAATCGAGAATCTGTGTTGTATTTTGAAAAATAAAGTCACGGAAAAGCAACCATACAGTGCTACATAAAGCAATAAAGGACTACATCCTTTATTGAAGCAATAAAGGATGACTAGTGTACAAAAAATTCTCAAGCTTACTGCTAGTCTCTGATTATAGCATGCCTAACAGGATTGCATTGGTAAAACAAAAATAAAGGAGGTGCTACAAAATACTGAAGTCTACTTCAATATCCATGATAGTCCATTTTGTTCTTTTCTAAAATTCCATTATTGCTGAATTCCATTAACCCTTCGAGTAGTGGCATAATTTCATGGCAGACCGCGGCAATTTAATGGAATTTCTTGCAATATCGCCGCGCTCGCCAAAAAGTACTATAACTATGGAACTGCTATAGCAATCATAAACAGAATAACTGTGCAATTATTGCATTGATATTTTGTATATATAATATTGAAATCTCATTTTGTAAAACAATTAGATAATTATGAATAAATATGAGAAAGTCGAAAAAGTGAAAAAAACTCGGCATTTCTAACTTGTACTTGTCTTACGGAAAAATACGGAACTCTATTTAGAAATTGTAAATACTATCGTGATCTTTATTAGATTATCTATCAAAGGTTATATTCGTTTTGCTTATTTACGTACAAAAATATTTAGATATTAACTCATAAAAAAAGATGATTTTTGACAATGGAATTTTACCAGAGATAACCGTGAAATAACGCGCGAAATTATTCTAGCGGCCGTCTATGTATCTATGGTAATAATGAGATATTTGGTATGGGGATTTTAAGATGCGTTCGAATTAGAAAATAATATTACTGTGCGCTCCGGGAGCAAGCCGCCTATATTGGTCGTTACGTAGTCAACGGTGTTCTGATGTGCAACCAAATTTGGTCGTTACTTAGCCGAAGGGTTATTTATCGCTTTTTTTCATGGGCGGTATTAAACTTTTGTATACCACTGCAGGTATTAAGGCCATCTGTTAGTGTCTGGCCCAACCCCGCCCTTATCTGAGAAACGAACCGTGCCGGTCAAGGCATTTCAACGAAACCCAACCGGGTTTGTTCGGCGGCCGAGAGAGGGCGCTCATTGATTTTATTTATGAAATTATTATTCAGATGACATCAGTCCCTGGCTTACTAGCCAGGAAAGTCTTGGGGTGTTTTAATACTTGCAGTAATCGTGGTTATTTTCAAAGCAACCTAATTTATAAAGCGAATGAAACGTAATTGAACCCATTGAGGAACTGCATTGCCATTTAATTTATTGTCTTTAATTCTATAAATAACAGAGTTTTCAAATAAATATTCTATCACCGCTGCAGGCTCTTCTGCTACCTCGAAGGCGGTCCTCTCAACTGATGCCAATATTGCAAGAAGGGCTCTCTTTTCTGCCATATGTATGCATTTCCCCATAAACACCACGATCTGAAACAAGCAATTTGTTTTGAGTGAGTATTGGTAACGGATGGAGAACTGCATCTGGTTACTTTGGAATTATTAGAATAAGTGTGTCTTTATTGTATCGTTATTACTCGACCTGGAGGGTTTTCAAACGCTGCTTTCTAAAATTGTTTGATTGTTTGTTTATAGTGTAATTTCACACTGGGCGAGTTTATTATACCACAATCTCCAACCAAACCCTACTATAAAGTGTGTATATGTATGTGTGCTTGTAACAATGTGTGCCGTTGTATTCCATCGACTGAATTAAAATGCAACTCTGTTAATTTTATCCTAACGGAAAATGGTGATCCAGCCAGTAATCGAACCTGGAACCTTACAATGTTAGATCAAACGACCTAACCAACTAGAGTTTGTCAACTACAATGGGCGAGCCCGTCACCTCAAAAAGTTTTAACGATTAGTCGTTCTATCTCCCTGGAGTGAGCGCAGAAGACTTGGACGAAACAGTCCCCCGTCAAGCTCCGCCACAAACCCGTAAGAGGCGAACGCCTTAACCGCGAGATGGCCAGGAGTGTTACCCAGCGGGCTTATTCTCACGCCCTTACTTCCAATTGCGACCAGATTACTCCAGTCTCTCGATTGGTTACGAGTTCGAGGTCGCTTGCGCGGTCCTCTCCCTTACGAAGCTGTGAAACGGTGTATGCCGAATCTATCGCGGCCCACGGCATCCTTTGCCCGGCTGTTCACCCAGGATCGGGTAGCCGATGCAACCACACCCGCTCTAATTATAATTTGAATTGTCTAATATATGCATTATGGTTTAATATATATGGATTATTAATTGGAGAAGATTTGTTTCATTGAGGAAGTAAATACAAAGAGGGAAATTATTAGGCAAGGTATTATTGAAGCCAATCCCACTTGAAGGTATTATTATCATTATCGCTGAAAGTCGAACCTTAGGAAAAAAACCTGGCTTACAAATGGCTTCCAACTGGTGGGGCCAATAGACATTGAAAGTATCTTATAGTAACATATTGAAAAATAGATATATATAAAAAGTCATTTAACACATGGTTGATTTTGACCTGTTGCTGGAACGGCTATACCCTAACTCTCAATGTATCAGATACATGGAGCATTCAAAAAGTTCATAGAACTGAATATAGAGACAAATGCTAGGGCAATGAAAATATTTTTATTTTTCAACAGATTATGTTCTGTTGCAGAACTACTGGAGAACCAGTATGCCAGTTATAGTGAGTTGAATTAAGCTCTTCATACACTGGTCGGGGTATTATCTCCTTTATTGTTTCCCATATTCACCAGTCCAATTTTTAGAAATCGTAGTTCATCATATCATCTTTATGCGGATGATATTCAAATCTCAATGCACGCCAGACCGAACGATCTTCTCAGTGCCTCAATGAATAACGGACAAAATGAACAACGTACTGAATACGGACAAAATCTCACAGTATTATTATTAACCCCACAAGTCTCAGGCAATCATAATTGGTGGTCGAAGGCTATTGGCATTAGTTGTATAGATATGTCGCTAGATAGCAACAATCACTACATGTTGGCATCTCAGTAAATTGCTTGATGATGTCGTGCCATCATAATTGTCAAATATTGCCTAGGATTGAGCATTTTAAATCGCTTGTGTAAGCGTACCTTCAGTATTTTAAAATAATTAATACTTACATTCCGAATATGGCTCCACCCAGATGAGCAGCATGGTCAAAGAACTTCCAACCCATCAGTACTCCGGCCATATCTAAACCCATGATTACTTTGATTGCCTGAAAAATGAAAAAAAAAATTAAATAATAATAGTAACTGTAGCTAACTGTAACTTGAAGTTCACTGAAATACCTGTCAGAACCCGTCTACTAATAATAGTAACTGTTTAACTTGGACCCTTCCCCTCTACTGCCACTGCCATACCTTCAATGGCTGCAGCTAGGAGATGCATTCGCCTTTCAGAAATGTCATTTATCAACTTATCTGTCAAATCTGCAGTTCATTTTACATTGGGGGAAACGATTACTCCACAATTGATTATATAGGATATTGGATTGCTCAATGCTGTAGTTTTGGCAACCTTGCAGGTGGCGCTGACAGGATTGTCTAGCGAATTTAATAGTAATTTATTTGGCCATCAACATCGATAATGAATGTTTTTTTTTATAAAAGACAGGTTGATTATAAAAACCCATTATTTTAGCAGTGATAACAATAAAAACATTCAATTAATAGTACCATCTATCACATTTTTATATAGGCTGATTAAATACCAGAAATAATACAGTGATATTAAAATGCCCTCTATTAGTCTATAAAGCGCGTAATTATTACATAGTGAAAACTGGGTACCAAATTTAAAATATTACATCTTTATGTAATTAATAATAAAATAAAATAAGCTATTATGTTGGTATGTTGGTAACATTTGCTTGGTATATTATTATTTTATTTTGAGATAGGATACCGTCACATATAACAATAAAGTTTTCATATTAAAATAGTGCCTATTTATTGCTCTTCAAAGAATAATAACAATATTCTAGGTCTATCGATGTATTATTAATAATTTATAAACAAATATACAACTTAGAGCGACAAAACTGCCAAAAACCCTAAGAAAAACACCCTATGAACATAGATTAAAAATCCTCAAACTGACAACTCTGGAGCAACGGAGACACAGAGAAGATCTCATAGAGACATACAAAATACTGAGGCAACACTACGACTGCCCAGAGTTGGAAAGCATGTTTGTGTTCAATTCAAACCATCACTTAAGAGGTCACAGCCTGAAACTCAACGTTACAAGCTTTTCAACTGAAGCAAGAAAGCACTTCCTGACAAACAGAATCGTGAACAGCTGGAATAAACTGCCCGAGGAAGTTATCGAAGCATCAACCATAAACGCATTCAAAAATAGGCTTGATATAATAAAAAAAATATATATAAAAGAAAAAAAAGGAAACAGCAACACCAGTGAATTTCATAGATATGAACACATCAGCGTTAAGCTTGTAGTTCATCAACAAATAATAATAATAATAATAAAAGCCTCCGCAGCCGTGCAAATTATCCATAGTTTTTAGGGCACATTCAAATTTATGAGGCCCAGCACCTGAGAGGTTAAACAACCGAAAGACTAGTGTGGGTAATGATAGCCAGCTTCCGGTAGCTTCCGGTTTTTACATGCTAGGGTATGCACCTAATTTAGATAAATAGAAAGTCTTTATTGCACATTTTAAGAAAAAAACTACGACAGGCGGGCTTATTGCCAAGTACAATCTGTTACGGCCAACCTTCGTGGAAGTGTAAGAATTTAGGTGCCAGTAGAATAAAATAAACAAAAGAAACGTATACATAACAAAAAATATTTAAATAACAAAAGATAGTGCCATTTAAAAAATATATAATCAGGATTTGGAGAATATCCGCAAGGAGCGGAGGATAGAAGAGGATGGGATGAGACGTAGGGTTACTAGGAATTTCGATACATTAAATGCAAAAAAGTAGAAACTGTTAATGCATTTCTGATATTTAACGGGAGCTGATACCGTAGTCTAGCTGCATGAACGGTGAAGGAATTTATAAAAAAAGAAGAATTATGACTAAGAATCGCAATTTTACTATCCTGACTGGAACCGAGTGGAAGAGCATGAGCATTACTAAGTGATTGAATATTTCGGTTAGGTAGGAGGGAGCGGAAGGATTGTTGAGGATGTTATGAAGAAGGGTAAGAATATGCAGGTGTCTACGTTCACGTATTCGAAGCCAATAAAGTCTGCTTCTATAAACGGAGACTTTATTTTCTTTTCTTTTTTTTCGCATTGTACCTCTCCTGAAAAGGAAACATTTAAATAATACGTTATCCTAGTCCCTTAGCCCTTCATATGAAACAAGTAAAAGAAGCGGAAAAATTGTTCCATTTTACTAAGATATTTTTTTTTGTATCGTTAATCAGTATAACAACTATGATTCCTAATTTTGTGTTGTCTTTAACCCTTAGAGGACCAGCCATGGGAATTAAACTTACGACGGCACGTTTTCAACCCTCGAAAATTTGTTTGTAGGGGGTGTTGGTAAACGCATACTAATATATAATGGTAGCTTATTCAACGAAGGTGATACACCACATGTAGCTGCGTAATTACATAAATACGGAGATCAGCCGCCCGGAAATTGCCGCACAGGAAAACCACCGATTGGTTTAACCTCGAGTTTATTGAATTTTATGCATGTAAAGTTTGGCAAGTTTCATTTTCTAAAAGTATAGCTTAAAAAGAAACTTACCGATCCCGCAGAGAACGTGTACATTGGAAGGAATAATATGCTCAATTTCGTATCAGGGAATTGGCAGCAGACAAATCCCAAGATAGCCATGATTGCACCAGACTGAAAACAATAAAAAATATTATTGCAATTATTATTTCTCATAGAAAAAACATTCCTTTGTGGTGTAGTTGCCTTTGAATTCTATTAAAAAGTGTTGCCATATAAGTGAAATTTCACCATTTAGGCTACTTCTGACCCCACACCCCAAATTGCCAACGTACATTACATTGAAATCGGGTCTATGGGGATGCTATGGAGAAGATGCATAATATGCATCTTGTCCATCTTGGCAAGAATCTCATCTTGGCAAGAAGTCCGTTGGCTAAGAATCAAGTGGAGAGATTGATAGTAGCACTCGAAAGATTTATTTCGAGGGTTGACTGGGCTGGAGTGTTGATTATTATACTGGTATCGTCAGCGTACCTATATAAATAGTTGACCTATCTTGGAAGTGCCTGGTGCCCCATACACGATAAATAAAAGTTTCCGAGAGCAGAGTCCTGAGAAATGTAAACCAAAGAAATGCCGGGATCCGAGTAATCACTACAAGAGTCTCATGATCTAAGACTACAATTGAAAGACCTAAAATTGTACAAGAATATATAGTACATATTATATTAAAAAAAAATCGAAATTTAAATTCTAAGTGTCAACATATATTTTCAAAATTTTCTCAACAATAAATAATAATTAAATATTAAATTTAGTGAATATAGTGTAATTCGGCGGTTAAGTAACCCGACCAGGTTGCCACAAGCCTAGGAAATGGAAATATTTTCCTGAAAGTGTGGAGCTCGCCAAGACGTGTGGCCGACGTGGCGGGTATCGGGCTAAATACCTCCAATCATGATGAACAGTACAACCTTATGACATGAAGGCGACAGCTGGACCTGTCTGGATGAGGGAAACGGACAACCGATCCGGATGGAGAGTGATTGGAGAGGCGTATGCCCAACGGTGGGCGAATGCGCGCTGATGAAGAAGAAGAAGAAGATATTACAAAAGCCAAAAATGTCTTTTTCTACAGCCAAAAATGTCGAGTTGTTTCCCAAAGCAAAAATACTAGACATTAGGCAACTGTATTGATTAAAAACTGCTATAAATTTAAATTGCTCGGAGAAATTGTTGCCTGCTAAGAGCACAAGATCGGTGCAGGTACCGCAACATACATATAGTGCCCAGGAGATCTGGACAACACAATTTGGACTATACCATTATCATTTACTTCCAATACCAAGATCATATCTTACCTTGATCTGAGATTAATGAATATTTTAGGAAAACACTGATATTTCAGGACTGACAAGAGTGGTTATTAAAAACTGCATCATTCAGTGGTTGATTAGCAAAGGAAGAACGAAAACTGAATGTATGGAAACTAATACTATTATTATTCTTCTGGAGAGTGAGCAGTAGACTCCGGACTAACGACCGGCTGTGGTAGGTTTAGGACAGCTGTCTTACCCCATGTGAGCGTTCACATTACAACTCATTCACTACCCCTTCAAAGCCATAGGATTTGAGATGCGGAAATTGAAGTATTAGATATTTTTTTCTAGGAAGTAGCTGATTATTTTTCTGAAGAGACCAAGATCATTAAAGAGATGTAGCAGAGATTTGGCTGGCGGGCCACAAGAGTGACGGCATTTGCGAGATCATGATATTTATTTAATTTGTACTCGTGGTCTTTTGGAATATTTGATTCCTATGGAATATTTAATTCTACAATTAGGGCCATCATTTGAAATAGGGAGTAGAGTTATATCTGGAGGAAGACTTTCACGGAATTGATACTGCTTGGAGACAAAATCGACCTCCAGGATCCAATCTGAAGCTTTCTCAATTATTGAGAAAGGTTTTGCAGTAGAATGTTTTTTTCTTTTAGAGCCGTCCCACACAAACTGTATTGGGGGGTTCTGAGGGTACTGTCAGACTCTTATCAGCACGAGCCACCGAGAGACTAATTACCTGTTCCAGTCCAATCTATGATTTCGTTAAACAATTTATGTATAATATTTGACATATATTATAATTATTTATTTATTTTTATTTATTTATTAATTTACAATAACTTCATATAATATGTCATATAAACACCATTTACATAATATGGTTGAGTTGGGAGAGATTGAGCACATCCTATGGTGAAAATGTTTATCCGCATTCCTAACTAGGTCAGAGACCCGTATCTAGGGATACTGATTTTTGTTTAATTGTATCGACGAGCTGACTCTTGATATTATGAACTTAAGTTGCGTTGCATAATACATAAGAATATATACATATATACATACGCATACATACACACATACATAAATATATATATATATATATACATACCTACACATATATATACATAGCAAATAATACACGAGATTTGTATTATTTGCTATGTATATTATGAAGCAAATTTAACAAGACACGGCTGGGTGCGGGCAAGCAAGTTCTATAACTATGGCAAATGTGATGTTACTAGCTTTTAATTATCCAAGATAAGGGATGTTGATATACAGACAGAAAGACACTGGAGTTTCACTAATAGGGTTGTGTGTACCAGGGTTGCGAGGATTTAAATCATTTGATTTAAATCGGTGATTTAAATCCCAATTTAAATCAAGTGAATGTTTAAAAAAAATCAGTGATTTAAATCGATATTTTTTTACTGCAACCAAAAAATGACAACCTCAGCCAAAAAATGACAAGAAACTTCCCCCCGATATTAGTTGATAAACACGTCGTAGAGAAAACCGCCCCTACTGATTGGTGGATAGCAATACATAATATGAAAAAAATGTATAACCGAAGAAGTAATAAGCACAGTTGCTTCATCCGCTGGGGTCGAAAGAATATTTTCGGCATTCAATTTGGTGCACAGCAAAATATGAAATAGATTAGGCAACGAGAATGCGGTTAAATTAGTCTACCTTTTGAAAAAACTAAATTGGAACAAATTACAAAACCAATAACATAGAAGTTACTGTTACTAATATAATAATGTAAGTATAATGTAAATATAAGTAAGTGACTGCCACTGCGGTGAAACCCATATGGTTTAACCCTTGGAGTAAATGGGTATTTTCATGGATGCATCTGTCTCTTTTGCAGGATTTTCGGCGACATCGACTTAAAGTACTATAACTACGAAACTACTACACCAATCATAAAAAGAACAACTGCACAATGATTGCATTGAAATTTCGAATATAGAATATTGAAATATCATTTTGTAAAACAATTAGATATTATGAATAAATATGAGAACGTCAAAGAAGTGGAAAAAACGCGCGACCAGATTTGGTCGACTCGTACTCAACGGATAATTGTTTCGCGACCAGATTTGGTTGACTCATACTCAACGGGTTAATTTATGTTAATTTATTAATTTTAAGATCTTTTTTCCTTGTTCACTTCTTGAAAAATATGACAAAAACACTACGGTATTTGTTTTTAAAAAAAGGATTGAAAAATGCTTTTGATTTAGAAGAAGTAAGAACTCCTTGATTTTTGTACATTTTACAATAGTTTTTGTTAAATAAATGGCAAATAAATATGCTGCTGTGTTTTTACTTTTTAGAAGAACTAATATGTTGATTTTTGTTAATGTTATTAAAACATATTTAAATAAATAACAATTGTATTGTGTTTTTCCTGACTTCCAAATTTAATAAAATACAAATATTAAAAAAAAAACAAAAAAATCTGATTTAAATCATATTAATCCGATTTTTAATTTTTTTTATTTTAAAACATGATTTTTATCAACCCTGGTGTGTACGACAGGAAGTTGCAAATCAAATTAAGAGCACATCCCCGGATGCTACGATGCCTGAATCTGAACAGCAGTAAAAAGAGTGATCAACAACGATAAGTGGAAATATTAATTGAATACTTACAGCTCCTAAACTGAGACCAGGCTGTCCCATGATAGCTTTGCACGCGTAACTGGTAAAACTGCTGAATACGCCGGCACTTAAATACAACCCAAGAAATTGCTCCTTTCCTAATGCCGACACAGCACCTAAGAACAAAACCATCACCATTAAATAAGTAATTTTTACAGGTAATCCTGTCAATTAACGCAAAGTAGCGACCGAAGTGAGCTTTTCTCTCTGATAACATTGTCTCGCCGCAGCGCTCACTCAGCTTCAACCTTTCGAAAGCCAGCCTTCGCGTGCAAAAATGGCGCTACACCTTTTTGGTCAATTTTGTATAGAAATACTAACAATATGGTTTTTTTTAATGAATTCTATCTTGTTACCTAATACGGTAGAGCCCTGATTATCCACGATCAGATGATCTTTATTTTTATTTATTTATTTATTTATCCTATTTTTTATAGTTACATAATATAGATTGCATTAATTTTTTTAACACATTAAAAAAAATACATATGATAAAAATCGCAAAAGGGCATTACTTGTCAGGATTACATCACCCCACTAGGTATATGCCTGTGTTGGGGTGATGGATACAAAGTTCTGTGATATTTGCTGAGCCTGTACGCCTTACCTGCTGTCCTTCTTCCGTCTCATAAAAAACAATACGTAATATAATTTAGCATCCTCTATCCTTCAAACCCCCATTACAGTTTGTGCGGGTTGGCTCTAGAGGCAGAAAACATCTCACTGCAAAACCTTTCTCAATAATCGAGAAAGCTTCAGATTGGACTATGGAGGTCGATTCGGTCTCTAAGCAGTATAAATTCCCTGAAAGTCTCGGATGCACAGCCCTGCGTCCAGATATAACCCTTTACTCTCTATCTCGGAAGATGGTCCTTATCGTAGAATTAACTGTTCCATGGGAATCAAATAACCCAAAAGACCACGAGTACAAATTAAATAAATACCATGATCTCGCAAATGCCGTCACCCGGAACGGCTTCACTGTTCACCTTCACACGGTAGAAGTAGGCGCTCGTGGCCTGCCAGCTAAATCTTTGTTTCACCTTTTTAAAGATCTTGGTCTCTCCAGGAAAATAATCAACTCCTTTCTAGAAAAATTATCTAAAACTGCGATTTCTGCATCTCAAATTCTATGGCTTCGAAGGGGGAGTGAATGGGTGGTAAGGTGAACGCTCACATGTGGCAAGACAGCTGTCCTAAACCTACCACAGCCGGTCGTTAGTCCGGAATCCACCGTTCACCTCCCAGAAGTGTAATAATTATATATGATGGGCCCGATTTTTGGTCGGTGAATTCCATGGCAGCTCCGTTTGTATTTTATTTTTATATAAATAATATAATATAACATAACATAATACAATATAATATAATATCACATATATTATAACATAAAATAATGTATCATATTTATATATAATATAGTATAACATAATAAAATATAACATTTTATAATCTGTATATCTGTATATCCATAATTTACATCTGTATATCCTATAATTTGTGGTTAGAAATAAAATATTTTAATATATCATACTTTCGCATTCACCTCTAGTATAATTCGAGAGCCAATGAGACACCCGTCTCTTGAACTGGTTGTCGGTTATGTTTAAAATCTGTCCTGTGTACGAGTTAAATATATTATAGAGTTTAGGTCCGAGATATGCGTAGTGTCGTTGTCCGTATACAGTTCTCATTTTTGGTTGAATCTGTTTGTCTCTGTGTCTAGTGTTGTGTTTGTGCTCTGGTTTGGTTTGTCTTTATCCGTGTTCCTCATGAGGTCCCTCCGATAGCGCACCAGAACAGCGCGTATGTATAGTTGGCGTACGTCAAGTACTTTAAAGTCTGTATATAGGTCGTCTGACCACTAAACAGGCTGCTAACCTTCTGGGACAGCCTGGGTTGGCTGGAGTAACATAAATAGAAACATGAGCCACGCACAACGGCCCAATCAAGAGGCCAAGTGCGGGAAATAGCCCAGGAAAATAAACTAACTAATTATAGGTCGTCTGACGGAGAGCGATATGGCTTCTTGTTAATGACTCTGAGCAAAGCCTTTTGCGCTTTGACCAGTGGGTCAAGATTTGTTCTTGCCATACCGCCCCAACCGATTTGTCCGTATGTAAGTAGAGTCTGCGCCAGTGCATGCTGCGATAATCTGCGGTGCTGATTATCCGCGAGTGCTGTGAAAAATGATTTTGAAGTGTTGTGTCATCAAGAAGCAAGAACGAGTGACTGTTTTTTTAAAAAGACGTAACTGTTAACAATTTATAATAAAGGCCGTGGTGCCAGGAAACAATAGGCTTACGTCTGTTTGACGACGAAAGCATTACACCTTGAATTATGTACAGATTTCAATACAATTCAAGCGTTTTATATCCTGAAGCAGCGCTCCTAAGTATATTCAGTGACAATGTTATATTATTTCAAGGATCTATTTGATTTTTTGAAAATGTAAATGGTTTGAGAACACTATTAATCATTTCATGAATGAATCTCAAATGAAGCGGAGAACAAATATACCAATAGCTAGCAATTTTGGCGGTGTATGGGAAACGCAAATGCGCTGTGTCATAATGCATTTAGCAAGACTAATCAGGATTCAGACTCTATCTTATGAAGAAATCTTGCTGAATTCATGATTCCTGGGCATTGTAGTTTGGACCCATCTAATCCAACGGCCTTACCACTGGGTCATTTTTTACATTCAATTCCATCAGACCATTTATCCTGCTTAGGTGTATTTAATAAAGACAAATCTTACACCACTTACCATAACTGAAGCTATGCAGAACGTACATATTAGCTAGAAGATGAAACAGTGAATAGTGGCTGAATGTCGACAGAATCATTGGCCAGCATATAACCTCTGAAAAATAAAGAAATAAAATAAATATTAACCCGTTGAGTATGAGTCAACCAAATCTGGTCGCGAAACAATTATCCGTTGAGTACGAGTCGACCAAATCTGGTCGCGCGTTTTTTTCACTTCTTTGACGTTCTCATATTTATTCATAATTATCTAATTGTTTTACAAAATGATATTTCAATATTCTATATTCGAAATTTCAATGCAATCATTGTGCAGTTGTTCTTTTTATGATTGGTGTAGTCGTTTCGTAGTTATAGTACTTTAAGTCGATGTCGCCGAAAATCCTGCAAAAGAGACAGATGCATCCATGAAAATACCCATTTACTCCAAGGGTTAAGGATGCAATGATTATTGCAATGTCATATTACTCATATCTACTTAAGGAATCTAATTATAAGTATGTATGTTACTATATAGCATCCTGAAAACAGAACCAAGGATGTCGCCAGGCAAAGGCCATGATGGAGCAACCACTTCCTAAGAAAACCAAGGCCCTACTTGACATGAGCAAGAAAAACCTTAAAACCACCATCGGTCTCCTCACCAGACACATGACCCTTAGAGCACATCTGTTCAACCTTGGCTTGACCGAGAGCAAGGACTACCGAATATATGGCGATGAACCTGAAGACAGCATACATATCGTTGGTTGCTGCCCAGGCCTCACTCCAAAAAACCCAGCGACCTGCCCAACCTGAAGGTCAGTGATCTGTATGGACTGGTAAACAGTACCGGGCTTTTAGCAGATTACTGACCCAACCACAAAGCGGGTAGTTACAAAAGATCTCATAGATCCAGGTGACATCAAGGGCTGGTACAAGCCTCCCCACTCCTTGTACTACTACTACTATATAGTATACTTATTACTACATATTTTTCAAGTGAAACTGTTTTATATATCGGGTCTAAAGATCCACAAGTAATATATACGATTGAAGAAAAAAAAATAACAGCCAATTATGACCCAGGAATACCTCGGCATCACTATCCCCTGGGCCCTCAAATAGGAAACACAAATTAACCCCTCGAATGTCTAACGTCCCTTCCGTTTGAGGTGCACGCACTGGGTGGCCAGGCTCCGCTGGCTCCAGGAGCCGGCAGCACGCGCACATGATACAATCGTACAAAATGGGAGCCACTGGCTGCGCGTAGCCCGAATGTATGTGGTTCTCTGTGTGTGCGCAGCAGCCGGCCCACATGCGGAGCCGGCTTCGCAGCCAGTTGTATGCCGCTGACACTGAGCGGCGGCTCTGGCCGCCTAAGCTGGCTACCTCTTTTTTCTGGCTCCGCAGCCATGGCTTCGGAGCCGTGGACGCCAGTGCGTTATGATCGTTATGCTGCTAGTGTATAATAAAAAAAAAATGTGATTCGAGTTAATTCCCGAATATAGCTTTCTGACCATCGTCGGCTTTGCAACTAGTATCTTTGACTGGTTGCAAGAACTGATGATTAGAAGTCCTGCTCTTTATGGGTATTAAGTTAAAATATCCTTAACCCTTGTAGTAAATGGGTATTTTCATGGATGCATCTGTCTCTTTTGCAGGATTTTCGGCGACATCGACTTAAAGTACTATAACTACGAAACTACTACACCAATCATAAAAAGAACAACTGCACAATGATTGCATTGAAATTTCGAATATAGAATATTGAAATATCATTTTGTAAAACAATTAGATAATTATGAATAAATATGAGAACGTCAAAGAAGTGAAAAAAAAACGCGGAACCAGATCTGGTCGTATCATACTCAACGGATAATTGTTTCAGAACCAGATTTGGTCGTATCATACTCAACGGGTTAACGAAGGACTAATGCGGGTGGTCGTGCTCATTGTCATATCTTGAAATAAAAAAAACTCACTGCTAGCGGGATTGGAACAGAAGTACTTGACCATTGTGGGTTGCATTCGCGGAATTCGCCAAACGGCAAACACCAAAACATTTGCTACGCACAAAGGTATGAAGATTTTCTCGCTGTCGTGAAGGTTATTCCAGGCAGATTTTAAGTCCTGCTGAGTTTGTCCCTGAAAATAAACACCGATAAATGCAAACATTAGAATTAAGAATGAGACTATAAGCTGATATAAAATTTATTCCCCAAGGAAATTTTTCCATTTTTAAATCATTGACTTATCATTTTCTCGTTTAGATTAATGTACAGCAGGGATGTCCCGCAACCTCACCTTTTGAGGCACGCAGAGCAGGCCTCTATAATAAATACAAACGGAGCTGCCATGGAATTCACCGACCGGAGTCGGGCCCATCATAATACAATTTTTTACACTTCTGGGGGGTGAGCAGTGGATTCCGGACTTACGAACCGGCTGTGGTAGGTTTAGGACAGCTGTCTTGCCACATGTGAGCGTTCACCTTGCCACCCATTCACTCCCCCTTCGAAGCCATAGAATTTGAGATGCGCAAATTGCAGTTTTAGATAATTTTTCTAAGAAAGAGTTGATTATTTTTCTGGAAAGGCCAAGATCTTTAAAGAGGTGAAATAGAGATTTAGCTGGCAGGCCACGAGCGCCAACTTCCACCGCGTGAAGGTGAACAGTGAAGCCGTTCCGGGTTACGGCATTTGCAAGATCATGGTATTTATTTAATTTGTACTCGTGGTCTTTTGGGATATTTGATTCCCATGGAACAGTTAATTCTACAATAAGAGCCACCTTCCGAGATAGAGAGTAAAGAGTTATATCTGGACGGAGGGCTGTGCATCCGAGACTTTCAGGGAATTTATACTGCTTAGAGACCGAATCAACCTCCAGAATCCAATCTGTAGCTTTCTCGATTATTGAGAAAGGTTTTGTAGTTAAATGTTTTTTGCCTTTAGAGCCATCCCGCACAAACTGTATTGGGGGTTTGGAGGATACTGTCAAACCCTTGTTGGCACGAGCCACTGAGAGACTAATTACCTCGCGAATAACAGCGAGAACTTTGTCATGGCGGTAAGTGTACCGTCCTTGATCTAAGGCCACCTTGCAGCCAGCTAGAATGTGTCTAGCTGTGCAAGGGGTATTGCTACAGAGGGGACAAGAACTATCCTCGGCAAAGCTCCAACGAGCGAGGTTACTGGGGTCTGGAAGTGTATGCTGAAAGGCATTCAAATAAAATTTCAGCATCTCTGGCGTCCAGTCATAGAGCATTACCTTCCAGTGCATTGGAGGCGGAATGCAAAAGTCCCCAATTGTTGTCCAATCATTCTGGCATTGAAGGCCAATAGCATGAGCCATACTCTTGCTGTCGTAATCTCCCCGCAAAAGAGACTTCTTCAAGTCCACGTCGCTCGTGGTTGTACTGCCATACCCCAGACCAGTGCCATTCTGGCTGATTCCAGTAAGGAACTTTTTGTGGAAGTCTACGCGGGCTTGTAGATCATTTGAATCACTACGGCCACTTATTACGTGCTTCGATATTGCCGGATCTTTGGAATTGCACAGAATCGAATTTTTGGTTATTCTGGAGTTGGCGTAGAGCAGAGAGGGCAGTTTAAGCGCTAGCCCAAAATTTTGTTTGGACCTGAAGAGAGTCGAGGGGTCAGCTGGTTTGGCTAAGGACAGCCAGGATTTTAAACTAGCTATCACCAGCGCATCTAGACGGGACAGTTGGGTTTTGGTAAAATCGTAAATAAGAAAGGGCCATGACAAATGTGACGTTAGATAATTGTCATAGATCCAGGCCTTACGAGGGCCAGAAATTAGCAAGGCATCTATTTTCGCCAGGCAACTTTTGAAATGCTCTATAACATGATCGCCCGAGACGTCTTTTCCCTGATGGGTGATTTTTCTGCCGAGAAATTTGAAATGATTGTTTGGGTCTATAAGGGAGATATTAGAGCCCTTATAGACCAATTTGGGGTCATAGGATGTAAATTTTGTGCCCATGCGGGCGAGTCCAAGGCAAAAACATTTGGAGGGCTTCACTTTTATACAGCCTGACCAGTCGCAGAAAAGCTCCACTTTCTGTAATAGCAGGGAAAGCTGCTTGGGGCTTCTGGTGATGAAAGTTAGGTCGTCGGCAAAAGCGAGGCACGACGAGGTGTATTGGCCGTCTGTTTTAAAACGGTAGCCCCACTTCCTGTCAAACTGGGTCAGGCTTTCCAGCAGTATATTAAAAACTATAATAAAAATCGTCGGGGAGAGGCAACAGCCCTGAAATAGTCCAATTGAATATGGTATAGAGCGGGTAGTCCATTCTTGCGTTTTAACATGGAAAGTCAGACAGTTGTAGTAGGAGGCTACAATGTCACGCACGACTGGTGGGAAGTTGTACCAGCGGAGTGCAAAGTGGAGGAGACTGTGTCGGACTGACCCAAAGGCATTCTCTAGGTCGAGCCAGCATACATTGATTTGGCGTTCGTGCTGTCTCGCATCCTTGATGGCAGCAGCCAGGAGAGAATTGTGCTCGAGGCAGCCCGAGACGCCACGCATGAAGCCTTTTTGAACTGATACTCCAAGGTACTCATTCCGGTGCATGAATTCGCTCATCCTCGTGTGGACTATGCTAAAAAAGATTTTGGCCACAGTGTCTGTGAGAGCAATGGGCCGAGCGTCCTTTGGTCCGGTGCAAACTGGGACCTTCGGAATTAAGATGACTGTCGCTCGGCCAAAATTCTGTGGGACTACACCGCTATTCCATATATTTCGGAAGATGGATCCTAAATATTGCAGAAGGCAGGGGCATTTTTTGTATACTAAATAGGGAATACCATCGGGACCCGGAGTAGAGCCCGACGGCTTCCTCTTTACTTGATTAAGAATCTCATCTAGAGATGGAGGTTGAGAAGCAAAAGCTACCGTAGGCAGGGGTGGAGGTGTAATGCCCGGCGGAGGGCTGTAATTATGGAGCCGCATTGGGTCCTATTCCGTGGCCATTTCTTCCGGGATTTGGATTTTTCCCTTGGCGGCAGACAAAACCGTTTTGCTGTAGTTAAAACGGTTTTTGTCGAACCGGGCTTCCTCTTTGGATTTGAGAAATGCTGCCTTGCGCTTGTCGTTTTGCGTTGCTACGCTCTGTATGAGTTTTAGTATAGAGCGGTACGCGCGCGAGAAGTTGTGGCAGAGGGCTTTATCCCCGGCTTTCTTGGCTTCACGTAACTGGCGACGAAGTAGCCGCTTTTGCCTACGGAGCTTTGCCTTAAATGCGTTTTCTCTGTGAACCGGGTCGACATGGGTAGATTTTGGGTAAACACCCGAGAAGTATTCATGGACCGCCACTGGAAGGACGACAGCTGGACGCTGGCAGGGGCATTACGGTTCACAGAGTGGTCAAGAATAGAAGTTAAATTATTATTATGAAATTCCCAGTCCTCTTTCGCAAGTGAAGGGAATTTTAGAGGAGGGAAGGATACGATTTGCGCGGGTAGAGGAGACCGGTCGGGTGACAAACTGCGGGCAGATGTGGAGTCAAGGGACATGTGAGGTTCAACTCTGTCCGTGACTCCTTGCGACGGTTTAAGACACTGACGTGCAGCGTCGCTATCATCGTGCCCAGCAATGTGTTTTTTTAACCATGCTAATCGTTTATATTGTTTCCCGCAGATAGGGCAAGCAAGGTCCGGTGTCGTTTTAGCCGTGTCGTTGTTTGGGGTTTCAACTGGGGTAGCGGGAATTCTCCCCCCCTGATAGGCGGCTTGGGGGCATATTTCCTTTTTTTTCTTTTTTGCTTTATATATAATCGGGTCTGGCTTGGAAGGCCATCGACCCGATGCGTTCTTTCACGCCGTCCACCGTCTCTCCGGCTGTCACAACGCTTTCGTTGTTGTCATCCTGATGATCAGGGGGTTTACAATATATAAATTACCCTCAAATACGAAATATGCACAATTCTTACAATAACGATAAAATACAAATAAAATAACGTGTGACAATAAAATAACTTCTACAACATGCAATTTAAAAGTCAAAATATAGATGTTGCCTCTCTGACAAATATTAAAGTTAATATTGGTGCATTAGTTAGTGAAAACCAACATACTCAAATTACCCACTTTTTTTTTTGTATTTTGTATCTTGCAAAACTTGCTTTTGTAGTATTTCAATAAAATGACTGATATTTTTCCTATAAAAATTTGTTTTCTATTTGATTTTTTTTCAATGGTTTGGAAAGGTTTTTTCTCCCTATATTTTTTTGATATAGAAATTTTGTTATAATTTTTTTATCATTCCGATTTTACATTTCAAAAAATGTAATTAAATTAACCGCCCTACCCATACCAACGTACCCGATACGGCGGTTATACACCCGTATAACAAAAAATAAATAAAATAAATTACAAACGGAGCTGCCATGGAATTCACTGACCGAAGTCGGGTCCATCATATAGTGTTATTACACTTCTGGGGGTGAGCAGTGGATTCCGGATTAATGACCGGCTGTGGTAGGTTTAGGACAGCTGTCTTGCCACATGTGAGCGTTCACCTTACCACCCATTCACTCCCCCTTCGAAGCCATAGAATTTGAGATGCGGAAATCGCGGTTTTAGATAATTTTTCTAAGGAGTTGATTATTTTCCTGGAGAGACCAAGATCTTTAAAAAGGTGAAACAGAGATTTAGCTGGCAGGCCACGAGCGCCAACTTCCACCGCGTGAAGGTGAACAGTGAAGTCGTTCCTGGTGACGGCATTTGTGAGATCATGGTATTTATTTAATTTGTACTCGTGGTCTTTTGGGATATTTGATTTCCATGGAACAGTTAATTCTACGATGAGGGGCATCTTCCGAGATAGAGAGTAAAGAGTTATATCTGGACGCAGGGCTGTGCATCCGAGACTTTCAGGGAATTTATACTGCTTAGAGACCGAATCAACCTCCAGAATCCAATCTGTAGCTTTCTCGATTATTGAGAAAGGTTTTGTAGTTAAATGTTTTTTGCCTTTAGAGCCATCCCGCACAAACTGTATTAGGGGTTTGGAGGATACTGTCAAACCCTTGTTGGCACGAGCCACTGAGAGACTAATTACCTCGCGAATAACAGCAAGGACTTTGTCGTGGCGATAAGTGTACCGTCCTTGATCCAAGGCCACCTTGCAGCCAGCTAGAATATGTCTAGCTGTGCAAGGGGTGTTGCTACAAAGAGGACATGAACTATCCTCGGCATAGCTTCAATAGCATACAGCAAATATAGCATCCATATAGCAAAAGCCATATTGCGTACATTCAATTACAAAAATATCCCATACGAGTAATAAAAATTACAAAATCCTGTGCGTTCAAAAAAATCTTTTTTGAGATTGGTTTGTATTAGGAAAGAATTGGTGAAAAGTCATAATTCATGAGTCTCTTCATAATTAGCAGTTTACCTAGAATATGTAATGGAAAAATGGCCCAAGGAAAGGTGTTGTGTTCGTTTTGAACACTAAAATGATGGCTACCTCATTTGCAGAGTGTATCGAGATTAGGTTGATTGATATATGGGTCAGGACCCAATTCTTTGCATCGGAGATCACAACGGAATGTGTCACACTGGAAAAATATATAGCACAACGGAATTCATAAAGGCATACTCACAGTATGACAAGATGAACAACAACATGAACACCACTTTTTCTTCAAAACAAAGAAAAACATCCGAATTTTGCAATGACACGCGGCGACCTTCAACACGCTCCCTCAATTGACAGATAAATGAAATGGCAGGGGGATTCCTGGAACATTTAAAATCTGTTGCCAGCTTGAAGACTAATGTTCCCACAACAAATAAACAATGAATCGGCCGTCGCTCACCGCTAATTGCGACAATATCGCATCGCACAACTGATGTCGCACAAGGGAACGAAATTTAGGACAAGCACAATTTGTTTTTTAAATAATAAAATGTAATGTTTTAGCAAACTTTTATGTCGAAATACTGTTAAATGCATAACAAAGTATATTATTAAAGTAGACCGCAAATGCTGCAGTGTTTTCTTTTATTTAAAACTAACCAAGGTGTGTGAAAAATCGGAATGGGGACACTTAAAAGTTGTATGGGAGAAAAAACGATCATAATTTTGTTTTTAATTTAAAAATGTTTTTAATGCTAAGTAATTAAAATGTTAATCGACTTTTAAATGTAAAATACACTGAAGTTTTATAAATTAATCACAAACAAGTAATTTGGGATATTTTAATATTTAATTTTTGCTTTCAAACAAGAGGGACATCAAGTTCTGCAAAGAATTTGGTCCTCACCCATATATACGAGTAGTTGAACTATCACAAAAAATATTTGGCAACATCTTATGTTGTTAATCTCTGACTTGATAAGGATATAAAAAAGGGGTTATAAATGTGTGTAACGGACCTTAAGTCCATTACATGCGATCAACAAATGCATCGATTTCCAGTGAAAGCCACAGACACAATTCAGCTATTATTTTGACTCGTGCAGCTATGAATCAGCACGATGAAACAATAATTTTACTCGGAATATTTTTGGATTGCATCATTGATCGGCCTATATAAAATGGCGCAAAAGCAACCAAATTATCATTCCTCGAGTGGTCATGTCTCCAGATAGCGACGACACACTTCGGTGTCCCGGCTTCTCGGTCACATGTCATTCCCCGAGTGATCACCTTCCCCCAAGGTTGCGACGGCATTCGGCACTCTCTCTCACGAGTTAGGTCAACGAATCCAGCTCTTTGGTTTCCTTCTCTCTCTCTCGTCTCATCGCATCAGTCTGTAATCCCACAGACTCGAGCCGTGCCCAGTACAAGATACTAGGAGCACACGCACAATCCTCATCCACTACTCCCACATAACCTCCGTCGCGCAACCCTCGCGTCTCGATAAAGTAGTTCGCGCATCTATACACTCACGTCAACGTAAACTATTCGGCAAGCGTTATAACTGGCAATATTCAAACCTTCGATCAATAAATTCCTTCTACTTCATTCAAAACCGCCTTTCAATATGGAGATAACTCGTAAGTTGATACCACCACCTCACACAACCTGGAGTCTTGTGAGGGGTGGTCACTCACATGTGTCTATTGTGCAAAAGAAAAATCTGGTATATTTTAACCCTTGGAGTAAATGGGTATTTTCATGGATGCATCTGTCTCTTTTGCAGGATTTTCGGCGACATCGACTTAAAGTACTATAACTACGAAACTACTACACTAATCACAAAAAGAACAACTGCACAATGATTGCATTGAAATTTCGAATATAGAATATTGAAATATCATATTGTAAAACAATTAGATAATTATGAATAAATATGAGAACGTCAAAGAAGTGAAAAAAACGCGGAACCAGATCTGGTCGTATCATATTCAACGGATAATTGTTTCAGAACCAGATTTGGTCGTATCATACTCAACGGGTTAAACAAGTATTTAGAAATGTAATAAAAAAAACCTAAGGATTTTTAAACTACTTTTTGAATAATAGCCCATAGGGTAAGGGCGGGTAATACATTTTTCATGTTATGTTTTGAAAAGGGACATTTCGTAAAGTCTTCATTTGCCCAAAGGCATATTTACTTCCTTGCGCGGAGATTTTATAATAATTTAAATGAGAGTTATAAAAATGCAAACAACTTAAATTCATTCAAAATACTTATAAAGAAGTACCTGCTTGAAAGGGGTCCATTGTATGCTGAGTCTCAATTGCTCTCGCTAATAATTTAAGTTGTATTATTAAATTATGTATTACTAACTAATATCAAATCTCGTGTATTATTTGCTTATGGATATATATGTGTAGTAGGTATGTATATATATATATATATATTTATGTATGTGTGTATGTATGTGTATGTATATATGTATATATTCTTATGTATTATGCAATGCAACGTAAGTTCATAATATCAAAAGAGTCAGCTCGTCGATACCATTAAACAAAAATCAGCATCCCTAGATACGGGTCTCTGACCTAGTTAGGAATGCGGATAAACATTTTCACCATAGGATGTGCTCAATCTCTCCCAACTCAATCTCTAACAACAAGTATGTTAATGGTGTGTAAATGACATATATAAAGTTATTGTAAATTAATAAATAAAATAAAATTTTAAATAAATAAATAAATGGTTCAAAACTGAACCAAAACTCAACCTGCATAACATGGAGTCTTGTCTATAAGTGGTAAGTATTTATTGATGATGGGGTTTTGTAAATTCTTTATAAAATAACATTGTCAATTCTCATAATCATTATTTACAATTAAATTATATCTGTATCTACATGTATTCATTAGTATTTACATAAAAAATCCAAGATCACTTACTATTCTCTTTTGCTGATTTTGAAACCAGCCTACAGGTCTCCTGATCATCCGTTGAGCATGCCGTCGTATAGTTTCATATTGCCATATTGCTGCCCCACCAAAACTCGCCGCTGAAAACTGTTAATTCATTATTTAAATCACCGCACTAAAATAAATATGTACATTTCCTCTGCTCTTTCTCCAGCTGCAAACTTCTTGAATTTAAGCTAGAGATTATGGTTTTATTTTGAACTATTTGCGTTTGTTAGATCGTTTGTTATCTGCTCGATTTGTTTGTTTTCTGCTCCGGTTCCCGAGCGAAACATGGGTATTATTCTAGTAATAAATACGAACGAGGCGACATAGACGAGTTTAACTCTTTCGCTCGCGAAGTAAACATTCCGCTGTCACTTTCGCGCGGCACTTTTTCGCGCGTAAAATGGCGCGAGTCAACGACCTTGATATAAACGACTATAACTTGTAAACCAGTATACGGATCATAAAAAGAATAACTGTAAAATGATCGCATTGAAATTTGACATATAAAACATTATAACCTTATCTCGTCAAACAATTAAGATAATAATGAATAAATATTACAAAGTTGGCATTTTACGCAGCGCGGAGCGCCCTAACCAATATTGGTTAGATACAATTTTAGCATTTGTAAGAGTCTAACTAAAATGGTTAACTCAAATCGAGCGGGTTAAGAGCCCTATTCCACCGGGACACCATGGTGGCGCAACCAGTCGCGCAACCGTGGTGTCTTTGAGCAACCAAGTCGAGACACCAGATTAGACACCAGAATCGCAACATTTATTTTCAAATCTCTATTAGAAAAATCCGGCGTGGAACTATCCCAATTAGGTGGTCTGCTCAGAATTTTGATCCATCGTAGCGTGCGCTGCAACTAAACAAACAAATTGAAAACAACAGCGAAAGACGAGCACTGGCAGCGCGACTGGCGGCTGAGTGAGCAACCCGCCATACAGCGCTATACTAATTAATGGTGGCGCTGCCAGCAATAATCTGTGTACGGGTCCGTGTTGGTCGCGCCGCCAAAACGGTTGCGTGACCAAGCAGGTGAGTTTTTTTTATTTTTTTTTATTTGTTGTGTGGGGCTTTTCTAAGGTCTTTATGAGCCTTGTAACACTGCGACCATTGCTGATCTATTGTGTTCGCCACCTACTATAGTTCTGCGCTAAGCCTCGTGTCATTTAAGAACCGCAACAGGCTTTTGGCGCCAGATTGTTTTACCTCCTCAGGTTGGAGGTGATGACCACCCAAGTGGATGTATCTTTTACGCATCAGTCACATAGTCGCATAGTCACACACTCGCATAGTCATAGTCATAGGTTTTTTATTCAAAATAGTACGAAATCGTAACTTTTTGACGTCAATAATGCATACAAACATACATAAATGATATAAAAATTAAATTATTGTGACATTATAACAAATTATTGTGACATATAACGTGATATAAATCATCGAGGTAACCATTTTATTTCCAAGGGTCTTTGTCGTCTAGATAATCATTAATTTTATAGTAGCCCTTTGAGTACAGCTTCTTCTTAATAAATGACTTAAATTGTATCACAGATAAATTTTGCATGTTTTCTGGGACTTTATTGTAGAAGCGTATACATTGCCCTTTGAATGATTTTGTGGTTTTGGAGAGTCGACTTTTATGGTCAGCAAGTTTATTTTTATTTCTAGTATTGACACCATGCCTATCAGAGTTTTTTAAAAACAGTTCTTTATTTTTATGCACATACATTAAGTTTTCATAGATTTAATGAGATGCAAGTGTCAAAATATTGATTTCTTTAAATTTTCCGCGTAACGACTGTCTAGCACCTAATTTATAAATAGCGCGGATGGCTCGTTTCTGTAGTATAAATATTTACACATGAGGTGCAGAGGAGTTTCCTCTGCCCCTTGACAGAACCTGCACATTTTTGTGTCTCGGAGCTTGAGGTTGTACATGTGTTTGTTGAGGCCACAATGCCCCGTGAGCGCCCTCACCAGCATGCGTAGATTGTTCCTATTTAGCGATAAGGCCTCACGGGCCGTCTTAGGGTCGTAGGCCTTAATTAGCGCTTTGGATTGATTCAACCCTGGCGTGTTGTTCCAGTTGTTGACGGATTGTTCTAAACATATTTGTTTAAGAATTAGGTTTGCAAGGCTTTTTGGTACGCCACAGCAAAGTTCAGGGCCGTATAACGTTCCCTTTGCTCCTGTGTTAGCAAGTTCGTCGAGTTTTTCATTTCCCTCGATATTCAGTAGTGATACGCAGTTTTTCACTAGCTTTGAATTAATGGTATTCGAGGCTAGTGCCATAAGAGCTGCCTTGCTATTCGAGTGGATATAGATACGGTGGTTGGCGTAGTTCTTATGGAGGTTGATATCCGCACATTCAATAATGGACCAGGTGAGATACCCTCTATAGAGCTGTATACATTTTGTTGGTGACGGCGACTGGTTGCGCCGCCATGTTGTCCCGGTGGAATAAGGCCTTAAGAGTGCTATCTACAGATCGTCGCCATACTGTTATACCACAAAAGTCATCATATTATATGGAGTCTGACATTGAGCAATCTAATATGCTATATAATACATGGTACAAGTCTGAAACCCTCCCAAAGCAAAAGCAATGTTTCAATATAAACTATTCCCCCAACCCCCCAAAACATGCAAGGGGAGTATTGCATTGCTTAACCAGCATCCTTCAAGAGGGTGAATCAGTACGAGCAACTAAGCAACTTTTGATATTTTTTTTTGAGCAAAACAACTACTGTGCATTGGCATAACTTAGCGATATTTTACCTACCGATAGATAGCGCAGTGCACTCAAACGCTTGTCAAACGTTTATTTAACAGTTAAGTTATTCAAATTTAAAAAACAAAAAAAAAAAACAAAAATTAAAGTTTTGCAAAATATATTTTTCTTTATAAAATCACCTTCACTTTATATTTTCATTTGTGTGGGAATGTGTATCTGAACGTCTAAAACATAAAAATGTGTCGGAACAAAGCAGATTTATTTCCCCCTTTGAAACATCCTTAAATCATGCTGGGGCACAGTACACCGACAGAGCAGAAGACGCACTCTTGAGCGACAGGGCAATGCGGGGAAAGGGTGAGACGGAAGTAAGCAGGCGGGCACGTCTCGACGAACGCCTTTGGTTAGTGTTACGCGCAGGTAAAGGTTGGTGACATCTTTGAACTTTTAATATTCGTAGCGGACATCTGGCGGCCATATGCGAGCCCTTACGACTCGCGACGTAGCTCGTTTAAATTTTTAATTTTGTTCTAAGAGAAGTTACTGTGGTATACTGTGGCCAGGGTATGCGCGCCACTGTTAAGAGTATACAGCACTTAGGAAGACCAAAGTACTTACAGCTATAGTGAAGCAGAATGGTTTTAATAGCCTCTTCCCTGAAACAGGTCCGGATTCGGCCTCGAATCCTTTTGCGAACAGATCGGTTCGAGTCTCAGGTTTGATACCCTTGCCGCTTCGAAAAAGTCTAATTTTATCAGTATTCTGTCTGTATATACTATTCACCGGAGTATATCGACCGCAGCTGCGGTATAACAGCGAGCCACTGCAAGAAAACACGAAAAAAGTAAAATTTTCACCTATCATCATAACCTCAAAACTGCAATACAGGACTTACTGAGCAGCCACGTTATCGCTAAATATGAATAAAGAACGAAGCGCCATTTTTTCATCGGTTTAAACGCTGTTTCATATCATATTAAAACGGAATATCTATGTTAGAAAGGTTATGGGTTCGGTTTCGTGCTGTAACCGGACGTTTGACAGTTCTGACATTTGCATCAATTTGACTGCTTTTGGGGTTGATTCGTTGGTAGTGTTGGACGATTGCATCATGAGGTGCGTCGATTCGAAAATTGCAAAGTTTCGACTCGTTCGCAGCAAAATTATAGTAATTTTTTATTTTATTTAATGCTGTTATTGATTTTGAGTTTTTCTCACAACAAAATTATAATCAAGGTTTCTTCTTATAAGGGGATACTTTTTTGATTCGTATAAAAGTCTTGACTTAAGAAATGATATTGTTAGCAAGCGTACTTACAGGGATGCCATATAAAAAAATGTATATGTTCTAAAATCAGAATTTTATACAATGTAAATTTACAATAAATAAATTAAATTATTATTAACATTAACAATACTCTTATTTACGTTATTTAGAATTACAGGAAAGAACACCATCAAATCATCCCTTACACAAACGCGGCGGACTTCAAGGGGGTGATAAAATCAATTTTTCGACGGCCGATCTCATTCAGTTTTTCGTGTTTTCTTGTTGGAGGACGAAATCCAGCAATTCAACACATAACAGTGAGTTATTCATCATGTATTAATTTAAACAATTAGTTATTTAAACTATACAATGGTCCTGCGTGGATTTATTGAAATATAATCGCCGTAATCCCACGTGTCGGCTTTTAATCGATAAATATTTCACGTTTTTCTGCTGTCGTGAAATTATTGCTGTTTTTAATTATGGAAATAGTGTATTTAACCTGAGATTTAGGTAGAAAGAGTAACGTAATCTTGCCGCCAAAATTTTTGGAATACGGCAACTACTATTACGGCAGAATTCTTAGCTGCGATTTTCGCGGCTTCGCGCTATAATTAGCGCTCATTAGGGAACGCACGTTAATCATTATTACACTGCCGTGGTGCTCTTGCAGGATGCTTGTCGGAGACTTCCGGTTTATTTGTGACGGAAGTAGAGAATTTTTCAAGGTCAAGGTTATGAAATATCTTACTTCCGATAAAATCATGCATCTTGAGACTGGTATTTTCCCCTCGTCTGGCCGTTTCACCAAAGTAGTATTACTAGTTACATTTACACACTTTTGCTAAGTTTACCGGGCTTAGGAAGTAATGTTTTGTACATGTCATTTACACTAATACCTACCGTGCTTGTAAACACCCTGAATTAGTGCTTAGTATTAGTGAATCTGCCAGTGCGAGTGAATAACAGTCGATCATATTTACTTAGCGACATCGACTACTCCTACTGCAAATTACTAAGCACTTGTCGGTTGCTGTCTCGTGTGAACAGTCGCGCCGAGTGTTTAGTGACAAGTTGTAATAGCGAGTGAACACAAGTGTGTCTCTGTTTACGTGATATTCGCTACGTTTCTTTTGGGATTGTGGCGGCGGCAGAAAGGTGGAATTTCGAAACAACTATAAAATGCACCCAGGAATTTAAATCCTTCTAAAAATAAGGCGGCGTTAGTTGCTAAGCCCGTGTGAACTTAGCATTTGGAACGCGTTGAACGGTGAGATGGTGGACACATTAAAATTTGTGCGTTTGGCATTTCATATAATAGAAAGTGGCCTTGACTACCACTTTATCTGGCTCTAGAGAGACAGGCAGACAGACAGACACTTCGAATAGGAGACGGTACTTTAAGATGACGATGAATGACCCCTGTTTTTGCATCTTTTGTTAGCCAGTGAAGCGAGTAGCGAAAGGGTCTTATTATGAGCGACCCCTCAATAGCAGTTTAGTTCGGTTCTCTTGAAGGTCATTGATTGTTATAGCTAAAGGTTATTTTATTTCTGGGGGAGAATTTCTAAGTACAAAATTAAAGCCGGGTTAGACTCCAACACTTTTTTTTAATTATTTTACTTTATTATGTTCTATATTACATATAACAAAACGATACAACTAAAAGAACAATCACCATTTAAGACGTTTCAAAATATAATATTATTGGTTGCACTTTATTATAGTTTCTCATTTTAACAACTAAATATACTAAAAAGAATAATAAACACGACTGCCGTTACAAAAAGTAAACTATTCTATTTATAAATATTTTGATTTCGAAGTTTTTATGAAATATGTTTGTTTTATGTATTTATCCATACAGATACATGTATATTTCCGGAATGTACTCAATCACACCTTACATTTGACACTAAACACGCTATATTTTTAATTTATCGACATGTGGACATTTAGACAACCACTTACTTGATATTTGGACAGTTAATACACGCGGTATGACATATCAATTCATACTACTAAATCGGTCCAAGCGTTTAGAAGTTACGATGGAATAAAGAAACGGAAAACATACATAGATGAAACCAGAACACATTACACTTCTTTTTTGTTGGGCAGTCGTGTAAAAAGACTATCAGCTAAATGAACAGTCACAATTAAGACGTTTCGAAATATAATATTAACGGATCTACTTTGTTATGGATACGTAGGTACATATTTACTTTAAATCATGTTTAAAAGGAGTTTGCTAAGATACGATTAATCGTGTGTGTTTATTGGTATACATTTGCAAGTAGTTTATATTGTAACAGTTATCATAGTTTATATAAAATATTGTTAACATTATTGACCAGTTAGGAGCTTCAATACAAACGAAATAACAATTACAAGCGAAATAACAAACTAGTCATGCGAGAATTCATTATTCAAGCGAGAATTCCTATGAATTACAAAGCTCTTTATACATGTAACCTGAGATGACTTTAACTTGATGACTTAAACTAAATCATGTTTAAAAGGAGTTTGCTAAGTTACGATTAATCGTGTGTGTTTATTGGTATACATTTGCAAGTAGTTTATATTGTAACATTTATCATAGTTTATATAAAATATTATCAACATTATTGACTTAATAGTTATGAGCTTCAATACAAACGAAATAACAATTACAAGCGAAATAACAAACTAGTCATACGAGAATTCATTATTCATGCGAGAATTCCTATGAATTACAAAGCTCTTTATACATGTATCCTGATATGACTTTTAACTTGACAAAGGAAAAGCGGAATAGTCTAGCGTGTATGCGAGAAAGAACATTTGAGTCAATCTTTTGCATCTATAGCGTAAGTTAGAAGCTTTCGTGGGAAATTATTAGATACATGTCCTAATCGATCATGCAGCGCCGACATTTCGTGTATTATTAGGAAATCGCAATATGGAGACGGCGTCTTGTAGGAGAGGAAATTCAGACGTTCAACAAATCTTTTTTGGATTATTTATGATGCTGCGGATTCTAGATGACCGAGGCGAACTCAAGTTGGCTTCTTACATACGCTTAAACATCGGCTTGAATGTCTCTGGAATCTTTTCCAAAATAGCATTTTACTCTACGAAATCAAGAATATTGCGGTTATTTGTCATTATTAAAAAGATACAACTAACGAATTTACCGCGGAAGTTTGTAACACTCGTTTCTGTATGTTTCAGAGATGCTTGAATCAGAGATCAACGATACAGACCAACTAGCCCCCCTCGGCAAAAAGCACCCTACCATCTGACACACGAATAGCGCCTCTACTACCATCACTCATAAGGTCGCCTTTAGCCTTTTATAAATTTTTAGTTTCTCTTTAAAAAAAAATCTTATCCACAACAATGCACTAGTTTATTTTTGTGAAAGAAAAACGGGGTGGAAGTTTTATTTTTGTACGAAAGCAGGGTCTGATATTTTTGTAAGATTTGCAAAGAAGAGTCAATATTTTCTTGAATAGCTGTGATAAAAAGGTTTAAGTTTTTGTACCGTCGCGAAACTAACAGCGTCCGCGAAATTAATAGCGTCCGCGAAACTAACAGCGTCCGCGAAACTAACAGCGTCCATATCGATGCTGAGATGTCAACGACGGAGTCAATCCTTCCGACTATCGAGCCGTATTCGACCGAGTTGCTGTGGTTGGTGGTGGTGGGGTTTGTGGTAGCTTTTGTACTGGCTTTTGGCATTGGCGCGAACGATGTTGCCAACTCTTTCGGGACGAGCGTCGGCGCGAAGGTGGTCACCATCACGCAGGCGTGCTGCTTGGCAACCGTGTTCGAACTGGCCGGAGCGCTCTTGATTGGTGAGTTTCTTTCGGTTTCGTAACACTATTGAGCCCCACAAATTTAGATTTATGCTCCTCCCCCGGATCTTGTGCACAGGCGCGTGGCGGTTTCGCCATGCCCTGCAATGGGTTCAAGGAAGAACCGGGGGAAAGGGGGATGGGGACATAGGGGACACGTTCCCCCCCGATTTTTTGAGTAATAATAAAAGTCGAGAAAAAAATGAGAATCAGGGAGAATCAGGGAGACTTATGTACCTAGTATCAGGCACGTATCTGGGGAAAAAGGGGGGGGGGGGGGAGGGATAGTTAAGATTTAACACCCGGAAATCTGGCGTATTCAAGTTTGGAGGATTGTTTTATTGAATGCCCCCCCCCCCGAAACTGAAGTCTGGATACGTGCCTGCCTGGGTTGTTACACACAGATTACACACACAGAGGTTGTTAGTAGCATTAGTTAAATATAGTGTTAGGTTGTTCAGCTCCATAGTATGATTTGACAACCTTTCTGGAACGGCGACATGCAGGTGGCGCTGATAGCATTAACGGCCGAACTAATACCAATTTATTTAGCCCTCTATATTAACATTAATAGTTAATGTTTTTGTTATAAAAAACTGATTGATTATAAAAACCCAATAATTTAACCAATGAGAACAATAATAACAATATAATATTAGTGCCATCTATCGCATTTTTATATAGTTTGATTAAATCACAGAAATATTACGGAGAGAAAAAATGCCACCTATTCGTCTATCTCACATTTAAAATGTTTAATTATTATTAATAATAATAACAATAAAACGCTTTATTCGTTAGAAAAGGTGAGCCTATTGCCTGCAGGAAATATTCTAGAAGTTACCTATTATTATTACGTATTTAAATCTGTATACCAAATTTAAAATAGCCATTTTTATGTAAATAGGTATTAAAATAATAATTGCTATGATTTAAAAAATCGTTTGTTATTATATATTTTATTTTATACCGTATAGGCGTGTTTAGAGCGCCATCTACAGTGCGCCTCCATACTGTTATATCACGAAAGTCGCCATATTGAATATAATAGTCAATTTTAGGAACTATGAGTATACCATCTACGCGTTTCGTTTCGTAATAAAAGTCTGGTTGCCAAATTGTAGTCCCTACGACGTCAAGCAATCTAATACGTTATTATTGTATGGTACACCCTCTCTGGAGGCTGGGTAGAAATAATTTATTTCTATTTAATTTAAGAAAAGTATAATGCTTCAATTTTTTAAATAACCCTTACTACAGGTATGTATGTATGTATAAATGGCCAATGAAATGTCTCCTCGGGTAATCCAAATTACAGATAAAATTGAGTGATTATCTTAGATTATTCATTAAAATATACATCACTATAAACATTAAAATAAACAACATACAATTGGCTCGATTGCGTTTCTCTTGAATTAAAATCGGAAATTAGTTCATGTGAATGAGACAAAGCAGTAGGTACATCAGAGCGGAATGTGAAATGAACGGTTGTCACTTTCCCGCATTAAATCTGCCCACAGAAGATAAAGCAGCTAAATCTAACACCGCACGAAATGTGTTCAAACTTGTTCGGGCGTCTATAAGTTCGACAGGTAGTTTTAAAATCGACGATAGTTCATTTCGTACTCCGTTCTAACGTATTGCTCTGTCTCGTTCGGTTGAACTAATTTCCTATTTTTGGTTCACAAAGAAACGCAATTGGGCCTTATGTATCGTTTTTAGGGATATGGTGTAAGTAGGTGTTAATTATACAGCATATTAATAGTTTAAAATTCTTTATAGTATTATAATATGCAGATTTACAATATTTTAATATGAAATCGGAGACTATCGCGGTTGTTTGACATTATAATAAGATAAAAAATGAATGAATACTTTTTTTCACCATTTAAACCAAACCAATTTGCATAGTAATTCACTTTATCGAAGCTACGCTCAAATCTGAATATTGTCATTTAAATTAGGGGACAAAACAACAAAAACAAGAAAAGGTGACAAAAAAATATATTTAGACCGTTTAAAACATTTTTACGGGCTATGATTTAGTAGGAGTTTGAAAGAAGAGTTTAGTATTCAGATCATTTTGAACGAAATTCGATTTAATTCCAATTAATCAACTCTTAGTCTTCGCGCGTCGTCTAATATAGTCGATTTGGATTTTCAATTATAATATAATAAATTATATCAAATGAATAGTTTTTTATAAAGTAAAAATTAAATTATAATAATAAAATAACTTAAGATCACTGTGTTTTTTTATATCACTCGAAAGTATCTTTAATAAATAGACAAAAAAATAATGTTTGGCCATAACTTTTCTGGAAATTACGTAAATTCAAACATTTTTTGTATGGAAGTTCCAAAAACTGTCTTGGTACTATGCAAATAGACCATACGCTGGTGTAAAAAGTATATTTTAATATTGAGAATCATCTCTCGGTTTTTCAAAAACTGAAGACAAATCTCGCTCGTTTTTATTTTTTTTGGAAAACAGAAACAGAATAAAGATAATTTACAATTAATATGGAAATAATTTACCAATTTCGTTTTGACGAAATGATAGCTTAAGAACCGGGCTTTTAAAATCCGGCATAATTGTATTAAAATTCTTTTTCGTGTTCTTACAATCAGGCCACAAAATTATGCTTCAAATAGCTTTTGGCCGCCACGGCCGGCACGGCCTCTTAAATCGGGCAGGGAAGAATTAAATGATGACGAAAGGCTACGTCGCCTTCCAAAAACTTGATTGAGTGCGGAAAACATTGAAAAAGAACGTGATTTTATCAAAGTGAACAAATAATCTTTAGTCACATTGATTAAAATGGAATTGGCAATTAATTCCTCACTCCACTGTACATCGCATTTTGACCCAAGTTTTGGGACTTCGTAAGATCAATTCACGATTTGTTCCACACCAACTCGCCGATGACGAAAAAATGATTCGAATTGAACGTTGCAAAGATATCATTAGAAAGGCTCGTAAAGACGCCAACTTCATGAAATCGATCGTTACTGGTGACGAGACATGGTGTTTTGAATATGAGCCAGAAAAGCGACAAAGTGCTGAATTGAGGTTTCCAGAAGAAGGTAATCCCAAAAAAAGTCATTTGCAGAGGTCTGTGAAGACAGTGCTCATTTGTTTTTATGATTCCAAGGAAATCGTTCACAGAGAATTTGTTCCACCGGATCAAACAGTCAATGGTGATTACTACCTTTACGTATTAAGACGTTTGCTTCACAGAATTCGTCGGATTCGACCGGAATATCGCGAAGAAGGCAGTTAGTCCTTTTTGCACGATAATACTCTGTCTCATCTTTCGAGAGTTATGGTTGATTTTTTCGCAAAAAATCAAATAATTTTGCTGCAACATTCGCCCTATTCATCAGATCTGGCACCATGCGACTATTTTCTTTCGCAAAAAATCAAATAATTTTGCTGCAACATTCGCCATATTCATCAGATCTGGCACCATGCGACTATTTTCTATTCGATTGCCGATGAAGGGACAACATTATTACTCAATTGAACGCGTACAAAAGAGTACTAAAATCGATTTCTACCGAGGACATTTAAAGGTCATTTGATGAATTGATTGAGCGTGCAAGTAAGTGTATTGAAGAGAATGGGGACTATATTGATTAATGATAATGCGTTTGTCTCAAAATCTAAAACAGTTTGTTTTATTTTAATTCAGTCCGTTTTTTATGGAATGGAGGTTGTATAATGCAGTATGTACATAATATGTAGTAGGACATCCGAACAGATAGACCCAGCCCAAAGTCCCGGTTCACCGGTATACCAGGGGGGCAGTGGGGAGGTGTCGACTACAACCGGCGAACCCGTCACTGCAGGCTGGTATAACAATATGAGATCGTTTTTTCAGCCTGGAATGAGCGCAGAAGACTTAGAGGCAATGAAAATCCACTATCTAGCTCCGCTTACTAGCTCGCGAGAGTCTAACTGATTGGTCTCTGGTGTGTAGTGGTGGATCCATGTTTCGTCCACGGTCACGAATCGGCGAAAAACTCCTTTGGAATTCGCTTCAGCATGGCCAAACACTCCTTCGAAGTGGTCACACGATTTCGCTTGCTGTCCACAGTCAGTAAACGCGGTACTCATCGCGCCGACAGCAAATGTTCGTGCACGATATTTTGTACACGTTCATATAAGATGCCCGTAGCTTCTACTATTCGTGTAACTTCACTAGACGATCGGCTAACATGAGATCATGGACTTTGTCGACCATTCCCTCATTTGTGGCTGTTTTTAGGCGTCCACTGTGGGGTTCATCCTTGGTGATGGTATGTCCACGTTTGAACTCGCTCACCCAGAAACTGATAGTCGAAAATGAAGTTGTGAAGGTGCCATTGACTTTCTGCAAAATATCTCGCATCTCCGTCGCCGTTTTCCCATCCATCCAGAAGTCACTGCACGAAATTCGATTTTTTCCATTATTGCAAAAATGCCTGACTTGCTTCAACTGCCTGGTAAATAAGATCTACCGAAACTGTTCCGGGAACTTTTCAGTCCACCCTTGTAGATAAAATAGGCCAAACTAATGGGCTCACATAAAAATGCTTCAATAGACCATAAAATACAAATTTCCCAAATAAGCCTACTCTGTTCGTTCTCATAATGTATTAAAGGCGCTCTCTTTTATTTTTGTAAATATGTAGGTACTTTAGGAGAACCGTCATACATAATATATGGCAATGGTATCGCTTCTTGGAGATCTGTATCGATCAATAATGATATTGAGGAAATTGTTATGTTCCACGTGATATTTATAAAATTTGGGTCATTATCAATTTCAGCGATTACCCTTTGGCATTTAGAGTGAAGCAAGCCCGTTTCATAGAATGTTGTACTGCAGAGTAGGCTTATATTTCAATCACGCGCGTTTTCCTACACCTACAGGCAGCTATTACATAATATATGTAATAGCTATTACAGATATGTAGTAGCTACTACAAGGTTATAATAACTACTCCATCATTTTGATCGATGAAGGATTTTACCTTAAAATGAAATACGTCGTTTCATAAGTATGCTAAATACGTTATTGTTATTGGAGAGGTGGGCCCAGTGCTTATACGTCATAAGTTCAATCTGTGTAAAATTAAAGCTGACATAATATACCACTAGATTGATTCCATTCATTTTTGAAATCAAATAAAAAAAATGAAGCGTATCAATCTTATGGCATATTTTGTCATCTTCAATTTTGTATACATTGAACTTATTGCTAGGACGCATAGTTTCCGAGATATAAGCAAAATAATCAGTTGTCTAACCCCAAGACTTCCCCGGCAAGTATACAACTCCCCCCTCCCCCCGCCGCGCGCTAAACCAACGTGCCCATACATTTTTGCCCATTGTCCTTTTAGGTATTATTGCAGTATAGGAACCTCTTCTATATTGTTGATTTTTTAAAGTCACTCTACTATATTCACTACGCTGATTCCGAATCTGCAATAATATTTATTCTGTCCTAATAAATAAGAGAGATATTGGCATTCAAAGAAGCGCCAAACCCATACATTTCAGTAGGTTAAGTTAGTTTGTTTAATAATACTTTTTTTTAAACAATATTAAAAACTGCCTTTAAAAAACCTTCTTTTTAAAACAATTTGAAATTGTTTTTTTTTCTTCCGAAATTTTAGGCGTCCGAAGCTTTTTTATTTCACATTTAGCATTACAATTATAGAATCTAGTAATAATTGTTTATTTTTTTAGATTTTTGAGAAAAAAACCTGTACTGTAATAATTTCTCCTTTTATTACCTAATTCCTAATTAGTCACAACAGCATTATCGATGTATACGACTACCTTCGGTTTAAGTTGTACGTCTTCTTCACTTCAGGTTACAAGGTATCTGACACTATGCGCAAGGGAATCCTGGACGTTTCCGTGTATGAGGGTGGTGGAGAACCAGTTTTGGCCGCTGGGTGCCTCAGTGCCCTCACTGCAAGTGGAGCCTGGCTGCTGGCTGCCACTGCGCTGAGGTTACCAGTGTCTGGCACTCACAGCATCGTGGGAGCTACCGTGGGATTCTCGTTGGCAGCCAGGGGAACCGCTGGTCTTCGATGGGCAACCCTGGGGACCATCGGTAAAAATTTAATTTAATGTTTAATTTAATTTAAAGCAAATACCAAATATTACAAGTTACAATACCTAATACAGGTTGAGCGGGTGTATTGTAACTTGAGCTATTGAAGCGGGTGTATTGGTGTAGTTTTTTTTAACCTTCAAAATCTTGACTGATAAATAAAAGTTTGACAAGCGTTAAGCGCCCTGCGCCATCTAGCAATAGGTAAAATATAGCGAATAAACAATATTCGCGATATTGAACCTACCGCTAGATGGCGCAAAGCGCGTAACTGTTTTATACTAAATTAAAAAAAAAACAAACTTTCATAAAAAAAATATATTTTCGTTTTTTTTTGTGTTTTTAAAATTTTTAATAGTTGTTTATTTGCTCGTACTGATTCACCCACTTCAAAGTGTCGCTTAACCCTTCAAGCCCCGATTGGCCGATATCGGCCACAAACCGATTCAGCGTGACGGGCCCGTTTTAATTTTATATTAATTTAATTTGTTTTATTTTATTATGTTTTGTTATGTTAATATGTTTCATTTTAATTATGGGTACAGTGGTTTGGCAGTAATTAATGTTTTTGGTGAGACATTGTCATAATTCAATTTTTTTACTAATTGTTCCAAAATTTTTTTGGGACATCAACTTGTCAATCGGCTGAGGGGCCGAGGCCTGAAGGGTTAAGAAAAGCTCACCCTGTAGAAAAAAAAAATCATATAACTACACCACTTAATTCAAAGCCAGAAATGCCAATTATTAAATTATGCCCTCTGTCCGATGTCGCCTAACTAAGAAGAGCTTGTGCTTGGGCGGACATCCCATAAATATACAGTCGTTGAAAAAGTTAAAATATAAAAATAGAAAAAAAAACGAAAAATCGAAATGACCACGTACAATTTTATTGAATACACATTCATATTTAATGAATACAAAAATGAAATAAAAAGGAAGATAACAAAAATAAAAAAATGCAAAATCTCAAAAAAACATAAATAAGTAATTACTAAAATAATGATTTGAAAAATTGAAGAATTAGGAAGCGAATTCGAAGTTAAGGTTTGTGCGAAAATACTAGATATTATGCAACTGTATTGTTCAAAATCTGCTATAATTTTCAATCCCGCAAACCAGAGATATTGTTCCCTGCTAAGAACACACGATCGGCGCAGGTACTACATTATATAGTGCCCAGCACTTGCTTCGAGTTTAATTAATATTAAAAAAAAACAATTCGATATTTTAGAACTGACACAGGTGGCTCTCAAAAATTCGGCATTCAGTGGTTAATTATTTTATTTATTTATTTATTAGCCAATATGTATACAGCTTATTTCATTCCTAAGAAAAAAACATTAAAATATCACTAGTATAGACACACTAATACCACGTACGCAACGTATACGACGCAACATGGGAGCGTTTGTGTGCACATGTCTCACGGATGCTGTCTCACATAAGCTGCTGTCATTTAGATTGTGGAATTTGACGGAAATTGCGCAGTATGCGTAAAGCGCAATTGTTTCGTGTTTCTTGTATACAATATATATGTACCTTTGACAATTCCAATCCATTTTTGGGGAAAATTTATTAATAAAGCAACGTCGTAGGTACATAGAGAATACTAATATTTTGGCTCTTATCGATTTTTGAGGTAAATAGCATAGCCGACAAAAACCATTAAAAAAAGAAAAATATTGAATTCATGAGATAAATAGATAACGTACCTAATTCCGCATGTTTTTTCTCTGCGCATGCGCTGAAGTTCTATGTCTGACGCGTTGCAAACGTATTTTCTAGAAACCCACCAAACCATGATCAGTGATCATGCCTTCCCACGCCGATCTGGAGACCGCAGATCGGCGTCGAAAGGTGTGTTCACTGCGTTGCATGGGGGTGCGTGTGACCGCAATGTGTATGATAAGCATGTCTGCTTTCATACAAATAAATGGTACCTACAGATGTCATAATGCGTTGCATACGTTGCGTACGTGGGACCAGTGTGTCCACCCTGGTCGATGTTGAGTGGGACGCGTGAGACAGCGTTGCGTATAATAATTGTGTCTGCTCTCATCCAAATCAATGGTCCAGATGTCATAATGCGTTGCATACGTTGAGTACGTGGGACTAGTGTGTCCGTACCTTGAAGCAAAAACGGAATACCTATCCTCGTGATATTAAAAAATAGCAACGCATTTACGCGCACATAATTTACACACCCAAACATCTCTGATAATAAAAAATAAATACATATATATGTATGTAAGAGGGAATTCTGTTTTTTGTATTTTTATTGCATAATATTTTGTATTTTGTTTTATTTTATTTTTTAATGATTGTTTTGTTTTTTAATGATTTTTTTATTTTTTTAAAAATTACTCCGTATATTGACGAATTATTGACTATTTAAAATATTAGGCTTCTATTTTGATTATTTATATTTATATTTATAGTTTGACAATCTAGTAGGTAAATTCTTGACTAGGTACCTATGTATGTTCAGTAAAGGTAGTAAACGAGACTTACTAACTAACACAATTATTTTGACACGTCCAAGAGCGGTTTTTAGCCGTCAATTGGACACGGCGAAAATGTAATGTTATGCATTTTACTAAAATAATTTTGTAAAATGTTTTTCATAAAATTACATTGCGAATTGATATCTTATAAAGTTGATGTCTTTCTTGGAACAGGCACTGAGTAGTTAGGAGTGTAACAAAATCATGATTTAAAAAAAATAATAATATATTTTTTTGAATGAATAAATAAAAAAATCTATAAGGAAAACTTTCACCTACATTATTAAGTGCTTTATGAAAATTTCTCTAATTCTAGTTCTCTCCTGGTTCATATCTCCGGTGCTAAGTGGTCTCGTCTCCGTGGCAGTCTATGCTATGATCAGGAGATGGATCATGCTGTCTGAACAGCCTGTGAAGTCAGCTTTGAGGTCTCTGCCCTTCTTCTACGGGGTGACAATCTTCGTCAACGTCATGAGCGTCATGCACGATGGACCAAAACGTTAGTGTCATAGAATAGTCCAGTCAATGAATGCTCAAATGGGGTGTAGGGGGAAATAGAAGGAACACAATGTTTGACTATGAAACTTTGTTTGGATTAGATAGGAGGTAAACATGCTAAAAGTCCCTACTTCTAGGAGGTGACTGGCGGGAGGGGGGAAGGGGGGAAGGGGGGGAGAGGAGTACGCAGAAGGTCCTTTTTTCGATTTTTAGTTATATCTCAGTACCTATACGTCATAAGTTCAATCTGTGTAAAATTAAAGCTGACATAATATATCACGAGATTGATTCCATTAATTTTTGAAATCAAATAAAAAAAATGAGCGTATCAATCTTATGGCACATTTTGTCATTTTCAATGTTGTATACATTGAACTTATTGCTAGGACGCATAGTTACCGAGATATAAGCAAAATACTCAGTTGTCTAACTCCATGACCCCCGGCAAGTAGACAAGCCCCCCCCCCCCCTCGCTGCGTGCAAACCCAACCTCCATGCGTTCACCAATTCATAGTATACTTTCCGTGGTATTAAAATGATTTTTTTCCAAAAATGGAACAGTATTTTCTTTAATAAGGTGGACTTTAAATATTATTTGTGTCGTTTATCAGTACAAAAATTAATATCCTCAAAAATGATCAAAACAAAAATTAAAAATTTAAAAATAAGTTTACAGTAAATTCTGAAAAACAATTAAATGGTAAAAAAATATATATATCAAATATTGTCAGGAATAAAATAATAAAAACATACGGTAAATTATCAATTTGTTTCATAATACGTTATTTATAATAGACTTAACTGCTAATGGTCCCAGGTTGAAGAAATCAATGTTATCGGTTATAATGTTGTATAACCGGCATGTACATAAGATAGGATTGCGGAAAGATTGATTTGTCTGCGAAGTGGGAAGGTGAAATGTTAGGTGCTGCCTCAGTCGCCTGGATGGTACGTTGAAATTTAACGCTTCTAATAAATCTGGTGAGTCTATCGGCCGCCGTTAAGAAGTTTGTGCAGAAACATTAGGCTTCCGCACTCTCTCCTCTTTCTAAGAGTAAAGAGTAAAAGTATCCGCCTAGTGAGTCTATCCGCCTTCATTTCGAAAACAATATTTTACGCGTTCAACCTCGTCGGTTGGTAGGCCGGTAAAGTAAAATAAAAGGGACCTTGTGGGTGCCCCCTCCTTTCCGTTTGCCTCCTTACAAGTCCAAACAAAGGCCCAAAGTCAAAAATTGTGTTGCTTCCATTTCTCTCTACATTTTGTTGCCTGTACTAAAAAGTTTATCTAGCATATGAGCGATGTTTTCTACTTTCATACATTTTTACTTCGCAGTGTTGCACATGGATAAGATCCCCGTCTGGGCAGCTCTGCTAGGATCGTCAATTATTGGTGCGTTCGTTGGCGCTATCGTCCAGCTGGTTGTTGTTCCAAGGTGGAGGAAGAAGCTTCTCGGAAACACAGAACCCGAGGCGCATGTCAACTTCACCTTTGGCGACTCTAGCGGTAAGTCGCTCTTTGTTCTCTTTTAGATTTGTGTTGTCGCGAAACTCACAGCGACGCGCGAAACTAACAGTGATGTGAAATTGACAGCGCCACAAAATAACCAGCGCCGCAAAATACACAAAACCCGAGGCGCATGTCAGCTTCACGTTTGGCGATTCTATCGCTCGGTCACTTTTTGTTATCTCTTAATTTTGTGTCGTCGCAAAACTAACAACCGTGCGCGAAACGAACAGCGCCGCGAAGTTAACAGCGACACAAAATAACCAACGCCGCGAAAGATACAAAACCCGAGGCGCATGTCAACTTCACTTTTGGCAATTCTAGCGCTAGGTCACCTTTCACCTCTTTTACTTTTGTGTCATCGCAGAACTCCCAGCGTGCGAAACTAACATCGCCGCGAAATTAACAGCGCTGTAAAATTAACAGCGTCACTCGAAGCTTCTAAATTTCTTATTTCCTTTTCCAGATACCACTCCAGCCAACACTCCGACCCATCTCCTCAATCAATCGTTTGACGGCCGCCAGAAGCGCCCCCTCTCTCTCGTCTCCAACGACCAAAAAGTTCCTCTCGATTCCATCACGGAAACGTCAGAAGCGGTGCAGATGAGACATTTTGAAAAGTCCATGTCACCCCAAGGCATAGCCATTCCCGCCAAAGCCAACAAAAGAACAGCCTTGCTCGCGACGATGGATGACTGCAGCTTGCTGTCCAAGAGCTTCAGCCCGCCGAAGAGCTTCATCAGACGGGACGACCTGAACTTCATCGACGAGACCCTCAGCAACTCCAAGAGCATCGACTCTAATCAGATTTGCGGCATCGGGAACAGTTACGACTCTGGCAACAGTTACTTGAAGCACTCCATCGATAGCGTCCACTATTCACCCAGGAATTTGAACCAGGTAAAGTCTTCTAATAACCGTGCATCCCAGCTTCTGGTGAAGTGGATTAAACCCCACTAAAATGCGAGGTCTGTCTGGAAAGTACCCGACCTTGAGTTTTCCCGCACACAGTAATTGCGCTAAGACAATGCCATTGCACAGTGGAAAAGATAGCCTAATGCACATCCTTAATTTTTTCTCAGCGTTGCAATGTGCCAGTCGTTGCTTGCTGACCACCGAGTGAGGTTCTGTTATGAGTGTTCGTCGGATTTTGATTTATCTATTAAGCAAAATCAAGGTGATGTGTGTTCTCTCTGTTATTTGATATGGGAGTTGATGGGCCCTTGCTGAGTCGGCCACGAAAACCCATTCTGTTCAGGGTTGGTCACACTCACGGGTCAACACCTATCTGACGGCCTCCACGCATGAAGTGCGAGCCTGGGTAGGACTTTGGCCTTATGGTTAGTTTCCCCTATGAATCAACCTTCTGGCGCTCCTGGACGGTCTGCGCACCGTGCGGCATAAGCCAATCGATTGCGCACTCTGACTAACAGGCGGGGGAGTCTGGAAGCAGTACTGTTTCCCATAGAGCGGGGGTGGTTGCGGACCTTACGGCGACTGCTCTTGAAACGACCATCGGCTACCCGATCCTGGGTGAACAGCCGGGCAAAGGATGCCGTGGTTCGCGATAGATTCGGTATACACCGTTCCACCGCTTCGTAAGGGAGAGGACCGCGCAAGCGACCTCGAACTCGTAACTGATTGAGAGACTGGAGTAATCGGTCGCAATTGGAAGTAAGGGCGTGACTGTAAGCCCGCTGGGTAACACTCCTGGCTATCTTGCAGTTAAGGCGTTGGCCTCTTACGGGTTTGTGGCGGAGCTAGACGGTGGACTATTTTTGTCTTAAGTCTTATGCGCTCACTCCAGGGAGATAGAACGACTAATCGTTAAAACTTCCTGAGGTGACGGGCTCGCCCGCTGTAGTCGACAACTCTAGTTGTTCTTTGATATCCGTGGAAATTCGCTTCGTGAATACGCACCGGAAGAACCAGATAGTGGTTAAAGAGAAGAACCAAACACCCACTGAGTGATGCCGTTCAGCGAAAACGATGAGACGTCTGGACAGCGAAAAACTGTCAGTTGCATCATGACCATGCTCTATCTCATTCATTGCCCCTGATTTAGACTTTCTTGACGAAATATGGAATTCCAGTCGCTCCCAACCTTCATACTCTTTAGACATGACAGTAAAAATTGAAAACACCATTGAAAGGATCTCATTTTCAGAGTAGATAAGAGATACATGCAAGACGCGACGGAGTAGTTGAACACCATTCCAAAAGAAGCCTTCCAGAAATGTTTTTGGCAGGGGAAGGAATAGTGAGCTAAGTGTGTGGATGTGGATGTGGAGCTTAGGGTCATATAAGTAATAAATAAATAAATAAATATATTTATTTCCAATACAACCATAACAATTGTGTAGGAATGTCATTAAATTAATCTTAAACTAGTTACTCAATTTAGCCAAGAGATGATATACAATATATAACTTTAAACTTACCAATTAACAAAAACAAAGACTATATCATAACAGTTTACAACAAAACAATTGACAATAAATGTGTATTAAATGGTTAGATACGATGCTATGTATTTTCACAATATTTCGTTATGAGCATACATGTTAATTTTAAGTAGATAAACTCAGGTGGATCTCTTGAAAATATCGATGTTTTATTCGCTTTTAATCTTTCAGGCAATTTATTAAAAAGTTTGAGGCCTATGTATCGACTAGTTGCCTGGAACTTGGCAGTACGTGCTACGAACGGTTGGAGTTACTGGGTTTTATTCCTGGTGTCATGCCGATGTACTTCCTCGTGGGATATGACCGAACTCTTATTGCAATAAAATTCGCAAAGAGCTTCTTGAGCAAAAATCGCTTATGCGGTCAATATCCCTAGTTTTTGGAAGTGTTCACGACGTGACTGCCGTGGAATAGGTATATGTCTTCCGGACAAAGGTAGAAAACTTTTCAGGCAGCTCTCGTATATCTTAGGAAGAGGCAGCTGGCTTATAAACAGGACCCTCAATCTCAATACCGGTTAGAAACAGGACCCTCGAACACAATTAACGCTTCTCATTGTTTTGTCGTCCAGGTATACTCTCCTGAGCTCCCTAATGGAAAACCATCAGAGGTCGGCATCGGTCTGAAGAATAACGCCAGCTTACCCAGCCTGGATGGAAACATCAATCCAGGTCTTACGCCCAACTCCAGCGCTGTCCCCCTCATCATGGCGACAGAGAAGATGATGTCCAGGGGCGATGGATCTGCCAAGGACGAGGAGATCAAGACCCAGAGCTCTGGGGTCATGCGGCTCTTCTCCTTTCTTCAGATCCTCACCGCGATGTTCGGGAGCTTCGCGCACGGTGGGAATGATGTCAGGTAAGCTGCGGACCCTTATGAACCGAGGAACAGCTATTTACTGTGCACCAGTCCTATTTTGCACAGTTGTATACAGGATGAATTAATCATATTAGAACTGGAATAATATTCGGAATCAGAATCGTAATCAGCGATTATTTTTTGAAGTAATTGGGATGGGATTCGTAATATCATGAGTTATATAGGGTATTATATTGCTTAATCCCATAGGACGTTTTGGCAACCCTTTTACGCCAGCGACATACAGATAGCACCGATAGCTTTCCCCTGCGAAATTAATGGCAATTCATTTGGCCATCTATAAGAGTACAGCTCCTTAGGTCAAAAAATAGAAGCTATGGTCCCATCCGGCAGAAAGCATGAAACTTGGCTTGCTTGTAGCTTTCAATGCAGAAGTAGGAACATGTTGAGAGAATATTGCCCCTCCCCGCCCCTCCTTTGTGTACCCCATCGTTTTTTAAAAAAATAAAAAACGGCTAAAGCTACGAGAAAACTGTCGAAGGCCAAAATGTTTGTGATTAAATTATCTACAAAACAGTCTTTGGATGTATATTGATAGGACTTACATTTTTCAAAATATACTCAAATTTATTTCACGAAAAAAAAAAATTTTTTTGTCCTTGATTTATATGAAACTAATAGAAGATGTGATAAAATGTCATTAAAGCGTATTGACGCTAATACTATGAGACAATTAACTACATACTACATTTTCGTAAGAGGATTGGTTCCTGATTTACAGCTCATCGCATCTAGCATGACAAGAAATTGCCATTTGGGTTTGTTAGGCGGGGTGAGTGAGTTGCTCGAACGAGATGTCAAGATGAGGCGCTGATTGCTGGGACTGAAATAGCTAGCATATTGCGAGAATACGATGCATTATACGAAAACTATCCTGAAAATGAAGAAAACGACCAAAAACAGTCTTCGGATGTATATTGATAGGACTTACTGTTTTCAAAATATAAACATATTAATTTCACAAAAACAAAAATGTCCTTGATTTATTTAAAACTAATAGACGCTGTGATAAAATGGAGTAGGAACGTTTTGAAGCTAATACAATTACCTACCAATAGTCCCTTCCCTTAACATCGAAAAGTGACCAAATAGTTCACTTTGTGATACCAGCACCAACTTTTAGTATGTTATTAAACATGTCGTTTTCTCTACAAAACCGTCGGGACCCCAGCTGTATAGTGCCTGGATCCGCAGATATGACGTCATCAAAATGGCGGCCGCCGCATTTTGAAAACCCCGAATTATATCGAAACTCTTAGCCCTATGTTCACATGCAAGGTGTCAAATGAAAGGTAATTAAGTGTTCTACAATAACTTCTTAACATAAAATAACCTGACTATCCCAGTTAAGACAATAATTCAAAAAATGTGAAAAATAAATGTTTAAATACTCCATATTTTGATTATAGTCTGTAAATTATTCATTTTAGACAAAAACTATGTATAACAAAAATATCAAAAGGTTCATCAGCTTTCCAAAAAAAAAATCAGTAAACTAATCGGTTGGAAAATGCCTTAGTTAAGCCGCTTTTAGCAAGGCGCTCTCTCTCGCGCGTCGCGAAGTCGCCGCGTCGTCTTGCATTGTTGCCGTCGTTATAACGGCCGCCCGCGCTGCATCGCACGTGTTACTTGCACGTAGTTGCCAATTTTACTTCACCTATGATATTCTAAATCAGTTCCACTGCAAATGCCCTCAGAGAAAGTTATTCGAATCCCCTTATTTGTGGATTAATTACATTACTAAGGAATTGTTATTGTTGTCAATTGTTGGTGTTATTGTTAATAGTTTTTTAATGGTGTTATTGTTTTTAGTTTTTTCTATTAATATTAAATATACCGTGATTTATTGAATCTGCACGAGTTGGTAGGTAGGTGACCATGAATCTGTCATTTTGCATGAGCTTTAGATACAATGTAGGTACAAAATCTAACGCTATTGTGGTTTTTTGACATTATAAATAAATAAGATCCGCACCCGACGTTTCGTCGATGTTGCAACCGCCGCTGGACTGACAGGCTAGACACTGTCAGTCTACCCTAGACAACGGTGGTTGCAAAATCGCCGAAACGTCGGGTGCTCCAAAAAACTTCAAGCGGTAAATCCATTTTTATGTTATTTATTTATAATGTAAGTACGTTTTGTAATTCCTGAAAAAAAATATGGTGTTTATTATTTACCGATTTCTTTTTATTATTTGACTTTTATAATTAGTTAATAGGGATTATGTCTGTTATTTTTAATAAACATTTTGTTATCCCCTTTTTTCACTGGGATTAAAGAAACGTACTTCGACAATAATAGTCACCAATTATGTAGCTATACCTTAATTTTTATGACGATCCGGTATTTTTTCATTATAAAGTTTGGATATTAGGTATCTACCTGTCAGTAAATCTGTTTACAGTGGTATGACAATTTCTAATATATAGTAGCATAAAATGATGACTACCTAGGTAAGTATTTGGTGTTTTAGTAGGCACCAAAGTAGTAAGGTACTTTCTTTTACTAACCAACTCCTTTATTTTTAGGTGACAAACGAAATCAATATGTCAGCTCCGTTGCGATCTATGAAAATAATAGAAACGACTCCAGTTAATCCTACATTAAAATGGGAAGAATGCGTAATTTGTCAAAAGGACGACAACCAGCCCTTAATTATTCCAACGGCTCGCGGGTATCAGTCGCTAAGCGATAATTTAATTGAATATGCGAAGTATGATTCTATTCCATTTCATATGCATTTTGAGAATATTTACAAAACGCTTCAAGATAACACAGCTAAATACCATAAAACATGTCGGTTAAAATACGATTCCCTAAAAATTTCCAGGCTGAAAGCAAAGTCGAGCAAACCGAATATAGAAATAATACAACAACCAGACACTGAAACGAGTATGAATACGAGGTCTAAAAAACCACAATGTTCGGACATCTATCAACAGTGTTTATTCTGCGATAAACCTGAAACAGTTAAAAAGAACCTTATTTCAGTGTCAACCCTTAGAATTGGACCCGATATTCATCGCTATGCGGTACTGTTACAAGATGAAGTACTTATGAAAACATTACATTCTACCGATTTAGTTGCCATGGAGGCAAAGTATCATAAAGTATGCTACGTTAAGCTTCTGAATAAAGAACGAAAGATGACAAACAGGCAATCATCTGAATCAGAAAGCTCAACCAATCAAACAGCATATTATGGCTCCATATTCTCCGAACTCGTCTCTCATATACAGGAAATCTACCTATATAGCGCTGAAGCTCCGGTTTTTCGTCTTGCTGACCTGGTCACGAAATTCCAGAATAGGAATCAACAGTTAGGTTTAGAAAAAATCGACCTCAACCGCACCCGACTGAAAGAACAGCTACTGCAATTTATTCCAGGCCTTCGCGAAGACAAAGTAGGCAGAGATATTTTGCTCTTTTTTGAAGGTAATGTGCGATATGCAATTGAAAGTGCTTGTCAGTATAGTGCGATGAGCGATGGCATGTGTCTAGCTCGTGCTGCAAATAATATTCGCAAACAAATGTTTGAAGAGTATCCCAAATTCAACGGTTCTTTTAAAGACAAATTTTCTGGCGAAAATTGCGTTCCTAAGCAATGCATTTTGTTTTGTCGAATGGTATTTGAGGGTGCACTTACTGAATCTTTAGAGAAGTTTACTACCGAAGAATCCCAAATAGATAGACACTTGGTTGCAATGAACATTGCTCAGTTGATGAGGTTTAATTGTAAAAAGACAGTTACGCAAAGCGACAATAAACGGCACTTTTCCGATCGAGAAACGCCGCTACCATTATATGTTGGTATGAAACTATATAACGCTTATGCACGAAAAGACGTAATCGACAAGATGTTTGAGTTAGGTTTAAGCGTTTCCTACCGAAGAATAATCCAGGTTACAGAAATGGTAGCAAGTAGTGCCTGTGACCAATACAAGCAGCAAGGATTTGTTTGCCCTCAAAACATGGAGAAAAATGTATTTACATGTGCAGCGATAGACAACATTGACCACAACACGTCTTCAAACACCTCTCTTGACTCTTTTCATGGTACATCCATATCTCTAATTGTACATCCTGAAGAAGAAACCAGTCAAGTGAAAATTACTCCATTGTACCTGAGTAAAAAAGATAAATAAGAAGTATCACTTCCCGATTCATATACTAATATACCTCCAACGCAAAAACAACAATCGGACGTTCCTATGCAAACAATAAACTACGTAACTCATGACCAAAATACATTAAGCTCTGTTGCGAATACCAAGGATTGGTTAGACCACGTTACGATAGCTCTTAAAAATAATGAAGAATTTCTGCCTTGGGCAGCTTATAATTCCCGCAAAGAAAATCCAAAATTAATTTTTCACTTTTTTGTTATTATTTTCTTAACTGGGCTAGTTGGGTGGTTCTATGTTAAAGTGTTACTATAGAACCCTTAATTACCTTTCGTTTGACACCTTGCATATGTACATAGGGCTAAGAGTTTCGAAATAATTCGGGGTTTTCAAAATGCGGCGGCAGCCATTTTGATGACGTCATATCTGCGGATCCAGGTACTATACAGCTTGGGTCCCGATGATTTTGTAGATAGAATAATATGTTTAATAACATACTAAAAGTTGGTGCTGGTATCATAAAGTTAACTATTTTTATGCTAAGAGAAGGGACCAGCGCGAGCGGCCGCGAATACGACAGCGACAACGCGAGACGACGAGCGGTGAGAGATCGACTTGCTAAAAGCGGCTTAACTAAGGGAGTTTCCATCCGATTAATTTTCTGTTTTTTTTTATGGAAAGCTGATAAACCTTTTGATATTTTTGTCATACATAGTTATTGTCTAAAATCAGTAATTTACAGAGTATAATCAAAATATGGAATTTTTCAAAATTCAATTTTCACATTTTTTTAAAATATTTTCTTAACTGGGCTAGTCAGGTGGGCATAGTCTAAGGCTTTATTGTAGAACTTTTAATTACCATTCATTTGACATCTTGCACATCTACATAGGGCTAAGAGTTTCAAAATAATTCGGGGTTTTCAAAATGCGGCTTCCGCCATTTTGATGACGTCATATCTGCGGATCCAGGCACTATAGAGCTGGGGTCCCGACGGTTTTTTAGAGGGAACAATATGTTTAATAACATATTAAAAGTTGGTGCTGGTATCACAAAGTG